>CM067300.1:29807937-30150437 GCA_034231615.1 Meghimatium bilineatum | reverse complement strand
TTGGCCACTTCCACCCCCTCCAAAAAATTATTGATAGGACAGAATGACAGCAGATTGTAACTACTTGGAATAGAAAAAAAAACAGCAACATTATACACACACACACACACATACACACACACACACACACACACACACACACACACACACACACACACGTGTGTGTGTGTGTGTGTGTGTGTGTGTGTGTTAATAAACAATAAATTAACTCCATAAATATATGATTGCAAACTTAGTAGGAATACGATTAATGTTTATATTTAGAATAATTATATTCTGATGCAAGAATGATCATCCTAGAAATAGCTGTAGTCTAAGACCTTGGTTATTGTACAAGAATAATTATATTGGCTACCCTCTGTTCAAACATAGGAAGACTGGATCAGCGGACAATTCTGATGACATCTTCAGTGTGTTTAACTCATATGAATTGTCTGTCACAAATTGCATCATGTCAAGTGCCCAATTGTCTGTGATTGGATTAAGAGATCAAATTATTTTTTTTTTACCCAAAATAATTCTCAATGTTACATTTTCTGAATTTACACAACTTGAGAAATCGTTGAACACAGAATACAAAGAATATTATTAATGTAGTTCTCAAATCATAACATTATAAGAGATTTATACTTATGGAAAAGTCTAAGTGTACATATATTTTACTGTTAATCATCAGCTAATAGTTTCTATTTATGGCACAATATTTATTCACAGGACCGTAGGTACAACTTATAGTATGGGTTTGCCTGAGACAAATAGATTGTAAAAAGGACTGACTACGTCACAGAAACATGGGCAATGAACAAACAACTAGAAGACAGGATTTATATCTTTGAGAAGTGGATTTATAGAATAATACGGAAAACGTCATGGAAAGAGAAGAAATCATATAGTTTCTGTAACCACTTTAAATGGAAAAATTATAAGGAAATACAAATCGAATAAATAAAATACTTTGGAAACGTTAAAAAACATGACACCATATTGTAGATCTTACGTAAAGTTAGAGGGGAGTCGAGCATAATGTAGGCACAGGGGAACATGAAATTACCAGGATATAGTCTAGCATAGATTACCACAAAGTCAAGAGACAGAATATGTTGGAGATCAGTTGCAGCCAACATTCGATGTGGAAACGCCCCTGATAATAGCGATGATAATGATTCTGATGATATTGATGATGAGGAAGATGTGTACTATTATTATGATTATAATGAGGATGAGGATGACGATAATGATGATGATTAATATTATGATGATGATGATGATACCAATAGCTGAATAACTAAAATACTGAAATATTCGTTGACTAAGCCAATCCAATTACTGCATGCCACCGTATGTAACATTGCCAGCAGAAATATATTACCCACAATTAAAGAAATATAATGAAACTTAACTTCATAGATATAATTATTAGAATTATAACTATTAACTGTGGCACTATTTTCAACTTTATTTTATTATGTTTTCTGTATATTTTGTGCACAATTATGACAATTTTTCTCCTTTTTCTTCTCCGATCGTTCTCAAATTCCTGCAGATTAGCAGGATGTAGTCCGGAGAACGAACCTGTATTGTGTCAAGGTTTACCACTTTCTATGATATCCGCCCCTTTTCGCCAGACACATCTGACCAGCATGGCTTCTCAGTAACTTGACAGACGTAAATAGGACAGTCAAATCCACCCCAAAACCTCATTAGTCGCCGCTAACGACATGCATACAAGATCATTAGTCTTACTATTCTCTTGCTTCGCTTTGGTCCCGACATTACATGGGTAGTCATCATCATCATCATCAGGTGTCATGCCGGGTGGCGTAGGCGGTCATGGCTCTCCACAGCTCTCTGTCCACAGTATTATGTATCAAAGTCGTTGTTGTTTCCTTGCCGTGCCAGGTTGTCAAACTGTCTAATATTTTCTCACGTTGTCGCCCTCTGGCTCTGGTGCTTTCAATCTTGCCTGTTGTGACTATGTTCTCTAAACCTGCCTGTATCATGAAGTAGCCAACAAAAAAAAAGAAGATTGTCTTTTTCTTATAATGTTGATTACAGTCCGTTTCGCATTTGACTCTTTCAACACCTCTACATTAGTTTTTCTGGCAGTCCATGGTATTCTCAGCATTCTTCTATAGAACCACATATCTGTTGCCTCCAATCTCCCACTTTCCAGTTTGTTTATTGTCCAAGACTCGCACCCATTTGTTAGTATATGGGTTATATAACTCTGCAGAACTCTCTTTCTCACCTCTAATGACAAGATAATATTACACAGTATATTTTTCATTTTTAATGAATGTTGTTTTTGTCTGTCCTATTCTGCTTCTTATTTCTGTTGAACTTTAATTTGCTGTAATCATTGTACCTAGATATTTGAATTGGTGGACCTGTTTTAATACTATATCATTCACTTTGATCTTGCAAGGTGTGTTATTTTGTTTCTTTGAAATAACCATTACTTCTGTTTTCTTGATATTTAGGAATATGCCTTTCTCTTTAATTTCTGTGACTACTACATTATTAAATCTTGAAGGACTTCCTCACTTTTTGCAATCAGAACAGTGTCATCCGCATAACACGGGTAGTACTAAGTAATAAATAAATTTATTATGCTGACAAAAGAGAAAGTTGAAGAGCCATATGATGCAATTTCCTGTCCACATACGAGGTCACAAAGTAACCTGTTTCTACTAGAATTCACAGACTTAAATCTTGTTTCCCATGCTCTAAATCTTTCTTAAATGCACCGATCTACACACTAACACACACATAAACACTCACACATACAACACATTTATTTCGGACTACTACGTCATGTGTGTTTAACATTAACCGATTTTGTGTGCCTACGTCATGCCCAAAAAACATCTGGATAAACGGGAGTTCCTGTTTTCTTTAATAGATGATACTAAACTTTGACCTTAAGCATAAATAAACCATTCTGATTTCATAGATTATAAAACGTGTCAATTAACCTAATTTGTGTTTACAAATTATAATAAATAGCTTCATAAAAGTTTCATATCTTCATTAGTTTTGGGGGTCGTTGTGACAAGAAAACCTGAACTTAAACCGCTGTTCCATATTTTTGTTTACTCACCGTGTTGACTTTTTCCAGTTGAACGTCTTAAAAAAAAAGAGGATTTAACCCCCTACCCTTCAGCCGACGTCGTATCTCCACTTTTGATATTTTAAGAACTTGTCTCAACAAGGATTTACTGGATTTTGCCCCAGAAAACCGTTTCAAGGAACTGTTTGTAAACAAGTCTGTTACAATCTAGATTTAGCAGGAATTAAAACACCATTGTCAGTTAACCGGATACTGGAAATGCGTGTGCTGGGATAATACAGGGCAAAGAACACGATACATGGAAATATGTATAAGTGATACCACATTTATAAACGAAACATCGTAGCAACGAGACACAACGATAGGCGACATTTCGACTAAAAATCATTCATCAGGACGCTAAACTACAGACATTTTGATTAAATTTCAGCAGACTACAGAGTCACCTGTACCGGATCAGAGTGGCCCACACAAATAAATGTCCATACGGAACAAGCACAAAAACCCCTGGACACAAACTTCAAGACTGTCCAGAATACAAAGAACAAAGAGGTAAAACATAGCCACAATGGACCGAACTCCTGCAAAAGCTTTGGGGCAGTTGCACTGACCTAGAGAAGACTGGGAATTTCGTCCTGACGACTGGCCTGAAGATCTAGCGAGACTAAAAGGCAAACTTTTGAGTCGATGGCTAGTATACAGAATACAAAATTAATCAATGTTTAAAATTCAATTTCTAATTTTTTTTTTTAATGTGATTAACCTTAACGCGCCGGTTTTCGGCTAAAAAATCAGCAAAGAATCTTATAGTTTCTTTTTTAAAAGAAGTATAATCTCTTACATCAAATTTAAACATGTTTTTTCTTTTATTATGGGGCAACGCGTATTTTTTCTAAGTCTTTTTGGAGCCTCACAGTTTGTTTTCTGAACTCTATTGCCGCTATTCTGAACTCGTACTTTCATAATATCTTAGCAGGCCATAGAAAATGGCTTGTTAGATCGGATTTGGTACACATTCCGTATTTTGAAGACCTCTGCCGTAAATCGCTTGTTAGGTTAAAACACCTCACCTCTTTTAGGTAACATTCCGCAAAAATGGCGCGGAATGAGAGGTGTGTTATTTCTGTTTGCCGATAAGGACAAATCAAGACTAGAATGGTACCACCGAATAAAATAGATTCTGCGAATTTGAAATGCTACAATTAGAGTTTGGCCAATGTGTTAACGAGGCTCGAAAGGGGAGCAAATAATATCAACACTGTTTACCTTCCATGCATTTTATAAGCGGCAAGTAAGGAGGTTTTAGGGCGGAGTTGGCAATATCATCCAGTTTAGAGTCAATATCACACAGAATCCATGCTGATGATGAATGTGTAAGGACGAAAGAACAAATATCACAGTTAAGCTGTAAACCCTGACATAGCGGATTACGTTCTCCGGACCACATCCTGCTAATCTGTAAGAGTTTGGGAACGAAGAAGAAGAGTATCGGCACAATATGGATGGTATGTTTTGTTGGATGTGTAAAACCACCCTGTAAAATCACTTAGACTCAAATACCTCATTTACATCACTTGCCCAGTGTCAATTACTGTCACACATTCATCATTAAACTCGCCTTTCTAGTGAGCATTACTGAAACACAGTCCTCATTAACCTCGCTTGTCCAGTGTTCATTACTATCACATATTCCTCATTAATATCACCTTTCCAGAGCTACGAAATTCCTGTTTCGAATGTTTATTTCAAATGTTAGAACATGAAACACAAATACCCACCGAACATAGTTACGAGAGTCTCTTCAACCGTATCCGTTTTCACAAAACTAGTAGTCCAAAACGAAGTGCATTTTTAATACAACAATTTATCAGCCCTCTCTCCCTCCCTCTCTCCCTTATTCATCAGCTAAGTGTATATTCTCTTTGCCTGCAAATACGTTGCTAATAGACCTAGATGTAAATGGGTACCTGAAAAATAAGTTAGGGGAGGTAAAGACAGGAAGGAAGGGAACTCTCAAACCCATCTAATAGTTGATGTGGCTTAGTGCGTGAAGAGTTATCTTCATTCCTGACGCATGTGACTTACCGTTTATCAGTGCAAACATTAAGAGATGGCTACAGGCCTTCTAGTGTCACTGTTATATACGGATTTTGAGCATTTCACATAAAGAGCAATCAAATCTGCAGTCAAGCCACAGAAGGTACAATTAAAATCCTTCCTGTATATGTCGCGGCGTCTGCAAAGCAAAGAGGCCTTTATATCCACAGTCTATAGAAAGCCTCCTTACCTACCTACCTACCAACCTCCATGCACTCCTTCACATAAAAACATGCAGTAACGAACGTTTTATTTTATACAAAGAGCATAAGACAAATATGTACGCAAGAAATCAAGTAGAGATTCTTGAAGTTTCACAAAAATAAATACTTTCAATTGTAAACGAGAAAATCTTGCAAGGTGGTAATAGATGATCGGAATGATTCTCCGTCAAGAACGATCTTGGAGTGTACGGTTGAGTGTGAAAGAAACAGAGGAGCTAAAGAAAATTATGAACATAAAGTATTAAATATTTCACAGGTAAAGATTGTTCCACTCTCATCCGCATCGCTGACGATATATTGCAAGACGATGTGTGTGTCGACCCATCCTATGCAGCACCCATGTAGTATCCTAACGTAGATCTAAAGAGGTAATACTTGATACTGAATTCCTCACTAGAGACCACACGCATTAATACAATGCTGAAGTCCTCACTAGAGACCACACGCATTAATACAATGCTGAAGTCCTCACTAGAGACCACACGCATTAATACAATGCTGAAGTCCTCACTAGAGACCACACGCATTAATACAATGCTGAAGTCCTCACTAGAGACCACACGCATTAATACAATACTGAAGTCCTCACTAGAGACCACACGCATTAATACAATACTGAAGTCCTCACTAGAGACCACACGCATTAATACAATGCTGAAGTAGGCCCAACTTTGATAGGGATGGACATGTGCGCATGCCTGACAAACACATTCGAAAATATTTAATGTATGGTGATATCCCCAAGAGAGAACAACTAGACTGAGAACAGAAGAGGAACTTCAATGACTCTTCCATTGTATCTTTAAAAAGATTTAGAATCGATGACACACCCTGGGAGCCTTGTCGTTTAAAATCAGTCAGTGTGGCACAGAAACACAAGTAAATGTGTTTGCATCGCTGAAAAGCTTTAAATCTCATTGGCACAGAGTAAATTTGCTGACAAAAATGCAGAAAAAAACGCAAAAATCCCCAGATCTAATCATAAGTGTTCCCACATATAAAGCAGATCTAATCATAAGTGTTCCCACATATAATGCAGATCTTACTCTGATTGTATTCTACTGTTCATTCATCTCCACACACTCCGAATAGATGCAACATCACATGTCTGAAACTGTTTCATCATTGCCTGTGATGAACGACTGTTAATATTAGTAAACCTACGATTCTAACAGGTCACGAGTTTATGGATGAATTGACCTACCGCTATGTACAACGGTACGACGACTAAATCTTTATGAGCATCTGCTGAACGCATTAATCATGACAGAATCTCATTAATCAACGCATCATGACTTTCGCAAGAATTAATCAGCTCTGTCCCAAAAAATATCTCTGCAAGACCATATTAGACAACGCAATAGCATCTTCTGTGACTTTATTTTTTTTTTAATTTGTCTTGTTTTTTGTTTTTGTTTTTTTTTATTTATTTATTTTAGTGTGATCATATGCGCTATTAATATTCTTTGCGGATTTTTAAAGCAGAAAACTGGTTCGTTGCTGTAAATCACATTTTTCAGAAGTCCCAAATTTGAATTTTATACATTGATTAATTGCGTATTCTGTTTCATAGTATGATGTTTTAAGTACAAATGAGAAACTCAATGTGGTAACGCTGGACATGTCAGGTTAATGAAAAATATGTGAGGAAATGAACACTGGACATGTGAGGTTAATGAGAAATGTATGCGAGTAATGAAAACTGAACAGGGGTGGTTAATGAAGAATGTGTGACAGTAATTCCTAACATCTAGATTTCTTAATGTGGCCGATATTGTCCCAACCTCTTGTCGACATTGAGATAAAGAGGAGAGTGAGTAAAGGGGACGGTTAAAACACTTCAGGTATGCGATAAAGTGTCGCATTGATGAAAATGTATGAAATACTGAATCAATCAGGAAATGTTGCATGTTATTAGGCCTCCAATTATCTGAAGAAATATGTGATAGAAATGACATGATACTTGGTAATCACAGGAATGAAGACAAGATTGTGTAAAGTGCATGCTATATTTCTGCTTAAAATGGAAAGCTGTTTTCTAGCATTCATGTGAAAATAATCATTTATGCATTCTGCGATTGATTAAACAATACACGTTGCACAACTTTGGAACATTTTTCATGTGCATGCCTAAATAATTAACATTTTTATGTGATTAGATGTCTGCTATGGTTACTAAATAAAATAAGAAATGAAGGGATTTTAAAAGAGTGTATAAAAGAGTTTAAAAGAGAATATACAATCATGTATTGAACATATCGAAGGACAGCAAGTAAAATGATTTGGTTACCTTATGAGAGTGAACCTAAACAATTTACCAATAATAACATATAACAAAAGAGTATCCGGATATAAAACCAAAGATAAACTAAGTAAAAGGTGGATAGAAAACATTAAGATAACTTTGAACAAACATGGACTTAATGCACTTAAGGCGATACATCTGGTCTTGGATCGAGAACTAAAGCTCCCACCTGTACGCTTAACTGTAAGTTTAAATATTATCAACCATCATTCACATGGAGAAATACAATAGACAATATCTGTTTGTAAAATTAATCAATAGCATTTATTAATGCCGTAGTGGTGAGAGATGTTAGCGATCTCACAGTGTAGTGACTCTGCTATATGAGGGCGGTAGCTATCTCCTCTCCCTCACAGTCTTTACTTCCCGGATTAATTCGGTACCAAATTAAGGCTGGGTAGACCCAAGAACCATTGCGGTCGGAAAAACATTTCCGCCTCAGCTGGAGGATGAACACAGTACCACTCATATGGTCACGTCACTGCGTTAATCACTACACTACACGGCCCACAATTATGTATACAAAATGGTGGAACATGCTTTCAACATACACGCATAATAAAGATACGGAATGCGTGTATCCTTATCCAACTCTGAGAAGGAAGATTTTTGTTCAATGAGAGTATGCCGATGAAAGATGGAATATTCTCGGCATGAAAGATAATTCTGGAGAAAACTCTTATTTGCACTTAGGAAATACATGCTGTTATTATATGTGTCGTGATGAAAGGCGAAGATATAAGCACCCATGCTGTAAACTCTACACAAGGTAGAACCATTAATCCATCTGCATAATTGTAATCCTCCTGAATTTAAGAATCCACTCAGAAGACGATGAGGACTAGTCAGAAATAGTAACAATGCCCTTGGTTTTATGTCCTATTTCCAGGAAATAGTAACAATGCCCCTGGGTAAACAATGTCCAGGAAATGGTAAGTATGCCCCTGGTTAAACATACTGATCATCTCTGGGTTTTTTTCGAAATGATGTGACATTTATTTATACAAATAACAAATTTCTAGTTGCATGTAATTTCATCAGAACGGCTTCTATGAGAAACACTGTTTTGGGAAACAGTTAAACACAATTTAAGGTGTTATGGTTTTGATATTAACATTCTCAGTGCAGATTGACTTGGCTATGTTTACTAGCATTTTATTATGTTGATCCATCATTTTGGCGTCTCTCACTCTATGTGACTTGCATCACGTTCCTCTTTCTCTCACTGTCTATGACTTGTATCACTCTCCTCAATGTATCTGATTTCCCTCACTCTCCTGTGTATCTAGTTTCTCTCACTCTCCTCTGGCTGTAATTTCCCTCACATCTCATCCGCATCTAATTCCCCTCACTCTCCTCCTATCTAATTTCCCTCGAACTCCTGTCTATCTAATTTCCCTCACTCTCCACTGAACCTAATTTCTCAAACTCTCCTTTGTCTTTAACTTCCATCATCCTCTTCTGTATCTAATTCCCCCCTCAATCTACACTGTCTGTAATTTTGCTCACTCTCCTCCTATCTAATTGCCATCACACTCCTGTGTATCTAATTTTCCTCACACTCTTCTGTATCTAATTGTTATCACTCTCCTCTCTCTGTAGTTTCCCTCACTCTCATTCGTATTTAATTTCCCTCACTATCTAATTTCTTTTGCACTCCTGTGTATAATTTCCCTCACTCTCCTCTTTATCTAATTTCCATCACTCTCCTCTGTATCTTATTGCTCACAGAGTGTTTTTTTCCCTACGCCAGATCACCCTACAGCTCAAGGTCAAAACTTCAGTAACGCAAGTACCTATGTGATATGTGTAAATATGTGTATCCCTGTGTGTACATATGTGTATCTCTGTGTGTACATATGTATATCTCTGTGTATACATATGTATATCTCTGTGTGTACATATGTATATCTCTGTGTGTACATATGTATATCTCTGTATATCTCAGCAACCAACCAACCAACCAAAATAACTATGTCAATTTATCGTTAAAACTGCACTAGTCGGTCACGTAATTTGCATTGGCTGGTCACATAATCAGTAATGACGGATCACGTTGTCGCATGCCAGCCCGAGTCTTCCTAAGAGACTTCTATGGCGAGTTGTACCTTCCAGAAGAGAATATTTTTTTTTAAAACAACTTTTCAAGGACTACTTGAAAACACGCATCACAACAATCAAATAAGCTCTTTGAAAACCATAACTAACTGTCCAGCCTGGGGGTGAGAAAAGCATAACTAACTGTCCAGCCTGCGAGTGAGAAAAGCATAACTAACTGTCCAGCCTGGGGGTGAGAAAAGCATAATAACTGTCCAGTCTGGGGGTGAGAAAAGCATAACTATCTGTTCAGCCTGCAGGTGAGAAAAGCATAACTAACTGTCCAGCCTGGGGGTGAGAAAATCAGTGCAGGTGTTAAAAATTGTGAAAATAGTTGAACACCAAAGGCTAAATAGATTGAAAGAGATAAAAATGAAAACAGAAATCCAACTGCTTTCTCTCTCTCTCTCTCTCTCTCTTTTGTCTCTCTTATCTCGAAATCTCTTTCTTTGCTGTTCACTTTGGAACATGCTTCTCAGAGCTCCTCCGACGTCTAAAGACTCTAAAACGCCAAACCTATTTGACTTTTCAATGCTATAATCATCTTCTCTTACTAAGGAGGTACACCATTATTATGAACTATATGTTACACATTCTTTCCTGCGCATCTATGCGCACAAGGTCGTAGATATGATATTACATTATGGATGGGGTTTTACCTAAACAAAATGGTAATTCGTCCGTTTTCATGTGTTTTTTTGTTTGTTTGTCAACCCCAGGAATTGCGAGCATTGAACTCTTACTTCCTATGTGAAGTGGGGTGATATTTCTGAGCTTTATTCATACCCAGTTGCTTCAGCTTTCGTCTTAGTGCAATGTCTATTGAAGGAACCTATTGAGGTGGTCTGTTTTCGTATGTAAATTTCACTATTGACGAGAAATGTGAAGACATTTTTGTGATAAATATCTACGTGAGTGGTTTTTGCCGACCTTATGGTAAAGATCCTATTACTAAAAGCAATGTTCAGATTTGCTGTGGGGATAGTTTGAACAAACCCCCCCCCCCACCAACCCTCCTCTTAGCTACAGTCCTGTATGTGCATGTGCGTGTGTTGAATGCTATTCCACACATTGAATATCATTTTTTTTTAAACATATCCTGTTTAAATTGTGTACACAAGACATATGAACCAATTCTTACTGAGAACATGGATGTCACAGTATACCCATATGTTTGTCCTCTTACATCCGTCTATTCCACTAAACAAATCCGTCATGTTTCAACACACTTGAACAAGTTATTTCCAGTTCTGTCTGAGGACAAGAAGGCATTAAACCAGAAACCGTGCACTTAACTATTCCCGGCACAGTTCAACCATTGTCAACTATTCGGTCCTGATTTGAGATTGTTGGATAAGGAGTACAGCGCATGACGTAGATGATAGGGCGTTGATTTAACCCTGGACCTCACCTCGTGGATTAGGTCCGGGGTTCAACCCCCAGTAAGAACTAGGTTTTTTTTCTGTCAGAGGATAAAAAAATTTTAATCTCTCTGTAACGTGACATGGCGACAGCAGGATCTTGCGGCCTCTATAATACATCTACAAATACCATACGTTCAATTCCCTAACGGGAAACATGCAATATTTGGCAGTTTTAAAAAAAATACATTGTAGAAAATATTTTTAAAAAAATTTGTTTAATATAACCAAGCACTCATGGGTATTGTGTTAGTATGAACTTTGAACTTTAAATAATGTTAGAAGTTGAGCTCAAATATATTTTCTTCCTGTAGCTAATAAACTCATGAATATGCACACTAACTATGCAATATGGCTGCCACAGTGTCGTTGTCATGTGACGTATTCCTTCCAGAACGTTGTCTTCCCAATGAACTCTCTGAACCTCTCTCTGTCTTGGGCGATGTGGCTTGCATTTTCTAGCGATGTATTCATGTTATCTTTAATGTCGTCAGTCCATCGTCTTCTTGGTCTGCCCCTTCTCCTCTCCTCAGGTACTCTTCCCTCCAATATTTGTCTTTCTAAACAGTTATGTCTCTTTATATGACCAAACAGGCGTAGTTTTCTTTTTGTTATTGTGTTTAGTAACCAACACTCTGGAATATTCAGTGTGTTTATAATATCTGATTTTCTGATTTTATCCTTCCATGATATTCTAAGTATCTTCCTGTAGCATTTCAGCTCGAAGGCCTTGATCCTCTTTGCCGTTGTTTTACTTAGAGTCCATGTTTCACAGCCGTATGTTGCAACCGGAAAAATAAAAGTTCGTAACATTAGCACTTTCGTTTCTATTTTGTTGTTTTTCCATATGTTTTTCAGCCGTGTTATTTTGAATATGCCATTGCCATTATCTTCCTTATTTCTGCCATACAGTCTCCTGCACCTTTGATGTTTGCTCCTAAGTATTCAAATTTATCCACACATTCTATCTCGGTATTGTCTATTCTGATTTTTGGTTGTTGTGTTGTTATATCTGTTGACATGATTTTTGTTTTCTGCGTGTTTAAATACAAATTTTGTGCTTCGCTATATTTCTTTGTGTTCTTGATTAGTTGTTCCAATCCCTTTATATCATTAAACATAAACATCTTAAAAACACTGATAAACGTATTATTTGTTCATGAATGTGACTGTAATCATTCATTCATGAGGTACCCAATCTGAATATCATAATTTGATAAAGTGGTTTATCTGATATCAATTTTGTAATATAAATATAATCAATATAAATGTGTAATTCAGGAATTAACAGAATTTTCATCTCATTACATATTCATAATTATCATAAGACTGAAGTGTTTGAAAATCAGTGTAATAATTCTGATACGAGATTCACAGCACTAAATCATAAACAGCTTTTTTTTAAAAGTAGTATGTCTTTTTAATGTATTTTTCATACAACAACATGGAAGGGAGCTAACCACCCCACCTAATAGTTGCTGCGACTTAGTACATGAAGAGTTAGCTCCAGCACCGACGACATGTTGTGGGACTTACCTTTACCTTTTATGATTTTAATGTGAAGATCCGGAGATATAGTGTTATCCATTACGATGTAAACACGCGCGCGCGCACACACACACACACACACACACACACACACATATATGTACATACACAGAGAGATTTCGAGCTCACAAGGAAAAACAAAAAAAATACTGAAAAAATAAATTGACTGAGGTCTATTATGCAACAAATGTCTCTTATTTGCAGATACAATTTCCAGGAATATCAGGGAATATCAGGGTTGAAGAAAACCAAATTTGCTTATTTTATAGTATATTTATGTTTATGTAACTTTGAAGGTTATTTTAGTACCAGAACGCGTAAATGTGTATTGTAAGCATTGAAATTAAAACTGCTGAATGTTAAGCAAAACAAAATACATTAACGTAACCATCCATATTAATAGAGAACAAAGTTGTATTTTTTGTCTGCTTTTTTCACTAGGTCTCGTACTTTTTTGGGTCTTTTCTGGCACGAGACTAAAGCTTTCTCGACAAAAGGCGTTGGCAACACTGATAAAGAGATACGATAGTGGGTATGGGTGGATGTAAATATCTTATAATCGCCGTGATTTCTCGCCTGACACGACTCCTCCACCAACCCAGCTGTAAATGGGTAAATGAGGCACGAGTTATGAAAGGTAAAACTGCAAAGTAGGGAATTGGACAAGCAACCTAATAGTTTTGCATCTTAGTGCACGAAGATTTATCTTCATCTCCGTCTGCAATTTGTTACCATGGGACCCACCTTTACCTTTAAATATCTTATACCATTACATTTTCAAACTTGTGATATAATTTAGCAGGATATATAATCCACAGAACAGTTTCCGTTGTGACATTGTTACTTCGTAGCTGCTATATATGCGCCTTTTGGCAGGTACCATTCGAGTTTAGCACGGCGTCTTGGTAACTGGTCATCTATGAGATTGGACAGCCGAGCCCACCTCTAATACCTTCTCATTCGTCTCTTACGTCATGTGTTGCAGGACCATGTTGCTAGTCTTTGCTTCCATTTTGTTACCCGGCACCACCCGAGCTACTTCTTTGTCCTCGTTCTCTCCTCGAAGCCAGACACGGATATGGGTGTCATCAATGAACTGAAAAGTGATCAACCCCGAGACAGGGCTGTGGATCTTGTCCGATGAACTTATTGCCTTCCAACGATTTACCGTTTAAAATAATAACGAAAATAATTCGTATAATTATTTACCGCCGAATACAGATGTGTCGGGCCATTGGCACAAATAAAACGGCGTCAGGGCACATTTCCACTATCTGGACTACATCCTGGTGGAAATCTAGTAGGGCCTTGTCCTGATACACACATAAATGTTCCAGCAGGAATTTAAAAATGAACGCTGAAGAAGAAGAATATAATTATTTTCCTCGCTGATTTCATAAACTGATTCATTATGAAGTCAGTATTCTTACGCATGAAATTTCCGTAGAGGTCGGTCAAAAACTAACGTCTCTGGAGTAAATGTATTGGCATATTTTGGGAGAAAGTGAGAGAACCATGACTTGTCTTTTGTTCCTCCTGAGTCACGATGAATAGCAACTTAGGGGCAACAAACTACTGACGTAAGTAGGTCAGATACACGTCAATGAAACACGTTCCTTAAACACATTACAAAATCGTGGGGGATTTCCGTGGCATTGTGGTTAAAACATTACCCTTTTCCTGAAGAGGAGTGAACATCGATCCTGGGTTGTAATGTTTTGTTTGCAAGTGCACTTTTTAGATACTAGGAATTATGGCTAAAAGCTACAAAATTAAGTGATGTGAGAGGTATTAGGGACTTGCGTTGCGAAGGGATAGAATATATTTGAGACAACACGACTAGAATGAATCAATTCTCAAGGCTTTTTTAGCATTTTAATTCCACATATATGAATAAAGATGAAACATTAATTAAATATCATCATTAAAAGCTGTTCCGAATGGTATAGACGATCATGGGTCTCTGTAACTTTCTATCTATAATATGTTGTATCACGATCGTTATTGACTCTGCTTATGCACGGATTTTAAACTATATAATAGTTTTTTTTTCTTGGTGTCTTATTTTTTGTTTCTCCTTCCTTGAAGATTTGCTAACAGAAGAATGAGTACAAAATTTTCTGACGACAGACAATGGAAGTGGAGAATCGATGGCACGAGATAATATGAAGGTAAAGTTTCATTGCCAAGAAACACATACAAGTGACGATTCGAGGACAAGAGATATATAAACATCACTATTGTTTGAACGAACGATTGATGACGAAAATTGTCATTGGTACAGATAGATCAATACGTAACGTATGTGCCGAGAAGCAAGTGAAGAATGATGATGATCTTGATAGAACTCATGTGGAGTACGACTTTGTCCCTCTTGTTACCTATTCAAGGAAGTTAAACTATACTTTCAGTTCCAGCTTGTGTTACACTAAAATGTGTTGTGATGGAAGGTTTTCCAGAGCTTTTCTGAATCCCTGACCATCATCATCATCAAACGCATAACCCTTCAGGGTTGCAGAGATGCCACTGTGGAAACACATTCAGCCATGCCTACCTGTTCTCACTTCCTTGTTTACATGTGGAGATTCTTAATCATGTCCACTCTGTAAAATTATGAATCTATACTTTCTTCTGACCTCTTTTATTTCCACCATTAATTTGTCCATGTATGATACCATTTACTCACAAACTCTCAAAGTATGCTGCGCAAGGTAGAAAACTTCATGCTAAGAAAAGAATGGTGGGACTTATTGAACAACTCAGTTGTCCAGAGCATTACATGGATATATTGCCCTGATCATGCTGGGGTCAGAGGAAACGAGAGAGCCGACTTATTTGTAGGCAATTATTTGAAGTCTTATTTGAAGTCAGTGTGATTATATGATGTAAGTTCAGAAAATGTATAGTTTACTTCGGAATGGAGGAAGGGATTTTGTCCTTCCTACAATCTCGAAATAACGTTTAGATCCCTCCAAGCAGTCAAAGCATGGGTCTTAATCATAATTCTTTATAGGAAAGACAATTGAGTGTAGATGTAGTCAACACCACTCCCATTCTCCTTAGTTGTCAATCTGTGTCATTATGGCAAGTGACAAAGCTACTATTATTTTTCCTATTACGACCTCAGACATGGTCGGCACATGAGGAGTTTATTTAAAAAATAGGAAAATAATCATTATGTAAGGAGAGTTGGCTGTTAAGGAAGGTTCATTGACAATAGCCATGAATGTGAACAATGTGACGGGAGAAAGTTGAAAGTGGAGACTGTTATCAAAAGACATGAATGTGAAAATTCTATGAAAGAAAGCTGAAAGTTAAGATTTATTGACAACAGATACGAATGTAATGATTCTGTGAAGAGAGAAAGCTGATAGTAAAGATTCCTTGGCAAGCCATATGATTGTGAAGATTCTTTAACATTGCACAGATGTAGGTAAAGTTTCATTTACAGGAGTTAGATGACAGTAGCATTCTGTGATAGAGAAAGATGGCCGTGATGATGTACTGCCATTAAAAAAGATAAGAGTATCGGGAGTATTTTTTTTTTACCGAAGGCATGGGAAAGATACCAGGTTTAAACCCAGCTTAAAAACCGTGCATCTTTACTGTTCCGAAAGCAGTGATATCTTACTAAACCCATTTATATTGTCTTTAAATCACTACAACCAACAAATGTTGGTTTTATCTCTAAGTCTTGAATAGTTCATGTTAACCAATTTTTTAAAAAGATGGACAAATACGACCCGAAGGAAAATTCGACCCTTGTATCTAGTTTCTCTGGCCCACCAGGCAGATATGAACGTAATATGTGTACTGAACTCCGAACTCAGAAGCTAATTCTTGAACCTCCAAGAGATCTAAAAAAATATTGTGGCTATATACCAAGCAAAAACAGCATAATCCTTCCCGCCGGCAATCAATGGTAGACCACCTATACTATAGAGAAAAGAAGAACCTACCTATCTATGTTACTTCAGCGCCGAACACAATACATAGCGCAGTAACCAGATGTCACCAGTTTGAGCATAGTGATGCTACGTATAATTCTTGCACGTTATTGAAACCCATAGCCGTACCATCTTTGATGGTTCTAGTGCGAAGAGTCTCTCTTGGTCTTCCTATTTTTCTTTTGCCACCTAGTACTCATTTTATTGCGTACAGTAGTAATCTTTTTTATTTCATTCTAAGTTTCATGTCCAAGTTAGGTCCATCGCTTTCTTATTGTTATTGTAGAAACATTACAGGTTGGTGTCTTTTCATATGTGCTTGGTTTGACTTCAATGTGTTACCTATTTTATCTGAAAGATGTTAAACAGTTGAAGCAATTTGAACAAACTGTACAGAATGCAGGAGCTACACATTACTCATTTCTGCAAGTAGATTTCTATATGTAATAATTCAACTTCATATTTTTGTTTAATGGAGATCATATACTTCATAAGGAATATGTTCTGTCACAAACAACTGAGAAGGAATGTGTGTCCTGTCACAAACAACTGAGAAGGAATGTGTGTCCTGTCACAAACATCTGAGAAGGAATGTGTGTCCTGTCACAAACATCCTGCCACGTCGTTCGTGTAATTATGGATTCCCAATTTCAAGATCTGGACACATAGATATGCGGTGATGATATGACAGCTATCAAATCTGCGTGCTTGTATATTTCTTAGCACTTTCATACTTTAAATAGGTATGTTTCAATTTCGTCAAAATGTGTCCACACATAAAAAGCGTCTTAGAACCCTTGTTTTAAGTACAAGTACGAACTTAATAATATTTGTGTGACCAAATTGAAAACTGCTTTGAAAATAGCGGAGATTTGTTGATTCCGGATTTTCCAATAAAGAGCAATAATTTTAGATATCTATTATACTGGGATTTACTTTCTGTTATATATTATACTGGGATTTACTTTTGTTATATATTATACTGGGATTTACTTTTGTTATATATTATACTGGGATTTACTTTACATTTTTCTGTGATAAAATATATATATGGTAAAATAGTCATTCAAAGAGTACATGGACATTGTACAGACTTTCTGGGAAGGTTCTGCATTTACAGACATCTTCAAGTTGTATTTAATGTACTGTACATACACGTGTACATTTCTCTTTTCGCGATCTTCAAGTATCTTGTTAATATAATGATGCTGTAATCGCAGAATGTGTTAACTTACTACTTTTACTATTATTAATACTACTAATACTATTACTACTACTACTAGGCATTGCATTAAGTAGAAGTCTGAAATCTCCTGGGTATGAAAGAAAGTGCTGAGAAACGACGCCATATAGGAGGTAAGAGTACATCGCTCTTAATTCCTTGGGGATAAGGATAGACAAATAAACAACGAGTAATACCGCTACCACTAAAACTGCTGATGTTATTAGTATTACTGCTACTACTATAACTACTGTTACTACTTCTTTTACTACAATCTTTACTACATTTACTACTATTAAGTATACTCATATTAGTACTACTACTTCAGCTATTTCTACTAGCATTCCTACTAATATCACTACTATTACACATATTATTATTATATTACTATATTATTATTATTACTACTACTATTATTAGTATTATTATATTAGCGCATACGTTCATTGCTAATATTATTGCTATTGAAACTACAACTATTGTTACTATTAATAATACCACAACTATTACTACTACTACTACTACTACTACTACTACTACTACTACTACGGTGAATATTGCCATATTTTGTATTTCAATCTTCTTCTATTAAATTGCACTTACCACAAATGTTCCTATCATAAACACTAAAATTGTCTCAACTACTATAAATTTTACATTCTATAAACTTATATAACTGTCTCAACTACTATAAATTTTACATTCTATAAACTTATATAACTGTCTCAACTACTATAAATTTTACATTCTATAAACTTATATAACTGTCTCAACTACTATAAATTTTACATTCTATAAACTTATATAACTGTCTCAACTACTATAAATTTTACGTTCTATAAACTTATATAACTGTCTCAACTACTATACATTTTACATTCTATAAACGTATATTACTGACTCAATTACTATAACGTGTACATTCTATACGCCTATATGACTGTTTAAAAAGGCTCAAAACGTGTAGAGGATGGACCTGTGTACTCGGGATATCCAACATGTCTCCGGGAAAAAAAAATTACTTTATAACGAAGACTTCGCCAGTAGGATTTGAACTAGCAACCACTTCATAACAAAACGAGAGCGTTAAACGCAATCTAGGATAATTTCCATCTAGCTAGCTAAAATACAAAATACGACAGCCATGTCCCTATAAAAAAAAGCATTTTATTCAGTTAACATATCTAAAAAAATGCGTGTAGAAATAAATATAAGGAGCAATGTTCTATAGTTCGTATCTCTGAGACCTTCGCATGAATCGGTGCGACTGGTTTAGCAATTCAAATTGGATGTTTGCATATTATGCTCCTTTGATTCTTGGCGCGGTTGTAATTTGTTGAAGCAATTCATGCGCTGATGTTTGATTTGGGTATAGAACTGGTTTCTATCTGGTTATTTTATGTAACTAGAGTCTGAGTTATGTCTGGATCTATACGAATTTAGTTATTGTATAATCTCACTATTGTTCAGTTTGGTTGAGCTCTGATTTGGTACAGTTTGAGTTTAGTCTAAGTTCAGTTTGTTTAAAAAGATAAAGGTTCTTCCCATGGCAGCAACCTGAGGATGAAGATAACTCCTCATGTACTAAGCCGCAGCAACTATTAGGTGGGGTCGCTAGTTTCTTTCCATGTATCACAACGATAGTAAATAGATAGCCTATTTGATAGACACTATGAAATAGGCTACCGCAATCCACCAGTTTGGGTGTCAACAAATACTTATAGCTAACGGGAACTGAACCATGTCCGTTCTAGCGGCACGGAATCGCCTTGCAACTCAAGTAAACAGGTTTTCCTTACTTTACCAACCAACCACATCCCCCAAAAAAGATGTGATCTTGTCAAGACTTTCAACCTGTGCACTCAAGTCACTCAGAACGGATCAATCGAGACAAGGACTATTACAGCAACAACAAAAACTTGTATAGTAAAATTTGCGTCTATTATCTGTTTATGATCTACGTTAGGTTATTCTCTGTTTACAGTATACTTTGCTCTAGCCTACTTTGAGTTTATACTCTATTTATAGTCTACTTTAGGTTTGGTCACTGGTTATAGTCTACTTTAGATCTATTCTCTGTTTATAGTCCGTTGTGGATCTATTATCTGTTTAATAATAAAATAAAATATTTTGGACATATTAAAAGACGTGCCACTTTGTTGAAGACCTTACTTGAGAGAAAAGTAGAAACAAATTGAGCCAAAAGACGGTCGTGATGGTGTAAACTTTCGCGCTCCTGCCACGTCAGCTTCTATAACAGGCCTAGCAAGTCGATAGGAGACCGGTGTGTTAATATTTATACAATCACATGTGAGATGAATTGTTTATTAAAAGCAGTTATGGCCACCAAGATAGACAGCGTAAGAAACGAGGGTATCAGTAAAAAAATAGGAATAATGCCTTGTATCTAATATATAGAACGTCAGCAGATAAAGTGGTTTAGTGACTGATAGAATGGGCCCAAGCCACATACCACTGAGAGCTTACAACAAACGATCTTCTTGATACAGAGCCAAGGAAATACAGAGAAAGAGATGGATTGATAAAATCATATCACCCACCACAAACACGGACTCCGTACGACTCAGGAGTCATATCTGGCCTTGAACAAAAACTTACAGCTCCCACCCCTAAGTTTAATGGAAGTGTGGATGCTATCAACCAGCTCCCACCCCTAAGTTTAATGGAAGTGTGGATGCTATCAACCAGCTCCCACCCCTAAGTTTAATGGAAGTGTGGATGCTATCAACCAGCTAGGGATAGACAATAGACTAGATTTTGTGCCCTATCAAATAATGCACATAGATGACCCACAGAGGTACACTAGTGGACATAACACATTATCATTTTGTGCAAGACTCAAAATTTACGGGAATGCTATATCTGTATCATGCGCATGGGTCAACAAATCTGACAGAAGAATAATGAGATAGGTGACCCAGACGTTGGTGTTGTACTCATGGCAGGACACAACACAGAAGAATGATGAGATAGTTGACCCAGAAGTTAGTGTTGTACTCCTTACAGGACACGGAACAGAAGAATGATGAGATAGTTGACCCATAAGTTAGTGTTGTACTCCTTACAGGACACGGAACAGAAGAATGATGAGATAGTTGACCCAGAGGTTAGTGTTGTACTCCTGGCAGGACACGGCACAGAAGAATGATGAGATAGTTGACCCATAAGTTAGTGTTGTACTCCTTACAGGACACGGCACAGAAGAATGATGAGATAGTTGACCCATAAGTTAGTGTTGTACTCCTTACAGGACACGGAACAGAAGAATGATGAGATAGTTGACCCATAAGTTAGTGTTGTACTCCTTACAGGACACGGAACAGAAGAATGATGAGATAGTTGACCCAGAGGTTAGTGTTGTACTCCTTACAGGACACGGAACAGAAGAATGATGAGATAGTTGACCCATAAGTTAGTGTTGTAATCCTTACAGGACACGGAACAGAAGAATGATGAGATAGTTGACCCATAAGTTAGTGTTGTACTCCTTACAGGACACGGCACAGAAGAATGATGAGATAGTTGACCCATAAGTTAGTGTTGTACTCCTTACAGGACACGGAACAGAAGAATGATGAGATAGTTGACCCATAAGTTAGTGTTGTACTCCTTACAGGACACGGCACAGAAGAATGATGAGATAGTTGACCCATAAGTTAGTGTTGTACTCCTTACAGGACACGGCACAGAAGAATGATGAGATAGTTGACCCATAAGTTAGTGTTGTACTCCTTACAGGACACGGCACAGAAGAATGATGAGATAGTTGACCCATAAGTTAGTGTTGTACTCCTTACAGGACACGGAACAGAAGAATGATGAGATAGTTGACCCATAAGTTAGTGTTGTACTCCTTACAGGACACGGCACAGAAGAATGATGAGATAGTTGACCCAGAAGTTAGTGTTGTACTCCTTACAGGACACGGCACAGAAGAATGATGAGATAGTTGACCCAGAAGTTAGTGTTGTACTCCTTACAGGACACGGAACAGAAGAATGATGAGATAGTTGACCCATAAGTTAGTGTTGTACTCCTTACAGGACACGGCACAGAAGAATGATGAGATAGTTGACCCATAAGTTAGTGTTGTACTCCTTACAGGACACGGCACAGAAGAATGATGAGATAGTTGACCCATAAGTTAGTGTTGTACTCCTTACAGGACACGGCACAGAAGAATGATGAGATAGTTGACCCAGAAGTTAGTGTTGTACTCCTTACAGGACACGGAACAGAAGAATGATGAGATAGTTGACCCAGAAGTTAGTGTTGTACTCCTTACAGGACACGGAACAGAAGAATGATGAGATAGTTGACCCATAAGTTAGTGTTGTACTCCTTACAGGACACGGCACAGAAGAATGATGAGATAGTTGACCCAGAAGTTAGTGTTGTACTCCTTACAGGACACGGAACAGAAGAATGATGAGATAGTTGACCCAGAAGTTAGTGTTGTACTCCTTACAGGACACGGAACAGAAGAATGATGAGATAGTTGACCCATAAGTTAGTGTTGTACTCCTTACAGGACACGGCACAGAAGAATGATGAGATAGTTGACCCAGAAGTTAGTGTTGTACTCCTTACAGGACACGGAACAGAAGAATGATGAGATAGTTGACCCAGACGTTGGTGTTGTACTCCTTACAGGACACGGCACAGAAGAATGATGAGATATGTGACCCATACGTTGGTGTTGTACTCCTGGCAGGACATGTTAATACTGGGATACTGTCACACTAGGATGCATCTCTTCAGTGACTACACATGCATCCACCATCAGCCCCTTCCCCTTACATATAAATGCCTTTGAGACCTTATATGAATCTGTGTGTCGCATATTACACATCTGAGAGAAACCTATGTTTTTGTCAGAAAGGCTATATGCTGTCAAGAACTACCTATCTATATGTTGTCTTTTCTCTGCTTTTGGCTGTAAAGCTTCGCTGGATATAATAACTATCGATTTTCTGGCTATAGTACGGTTTGTCGCTTGATGTGCAGTAATATTGAGACGTCTCAAAATATTTGTAACTCCTATCAATTCCTCTTCTTCTTGGTATTAAGTGAAGAATTACCTACTCGCAGTTAACGGGGTGATTTAAACAGCGTCATCATAAAATACGAATATACAGAAACATGAAAAACAGTTTGCACCAGAATTGCCAGAATTGCGTCTGAAAAAACTGTAACCTATCAATAAATCGATATAGTAACCTGGAGTTGATTGAATGAGAAATCAAAGGATGTTCTCATTCATGACTCATTGAAATAGTCACATGAACTCATTGATCTAGACCATGTATTCCCAAAGTGGGCGGTAGCGCCCCCAGTTGACACTGAAGCCGTCAAACTGAGCGATAGTTGGTACAGAAGAAATTGGGGGGGGGGTGCGTTTAGGCGGTATAGAGGGGTTGGTTTCCTACGTAAAATATCTCCTAATACAGATGTATCACTTTCACTATTTTGAAATGAACTAGGTATTCTATCTTCTAAATTAGTTATGGCATCAGTGCTGTTTGTTGTTTCAGAGTTGGTGACAGCTCTTTATAAGCGACCAACATCAAAAATATTTAAAACTAATCCAAACGCCTTTTATTTATTTTTAACTGAGCTGATTACAACCATAAGTACAATTGTTATTGTAATCTTCTGTCTATGAACGAGTTACAGTGGAATCTCAGTAACAACAACTTAATCCGGACTGATAAAATATGTATGTAATTTCGCTAGATACAGTATAAACAATAAATAATAAATAAAATAGGTAATTTTGAAAAGTGATGCTATCAAGGGAAATTTGTTGTAAAGGATGCAGTATAGAGGGGTGACATTGCATAAATAAGAACAACAGATGGTTTCACACCGTGTCCAGAAGCGGACTCGTCATTATTTCTCAGAAATAAACGACAAATTTTTAGAGAAAAACAATAAGTTTTAAAGACTAAAGACGTCTGTTTTTATGAAAATAGAAGTCATAAAAATGTGCTTCATCAGTTAGCGTCAGATATAATTCGCTTTGATGACACGCTTTGGGAAAACATATAATGGGGTGGGGAGAGGAGTTACAACATTTATGTGTTACAAAGGGGACGGTGGCCCGAAAACGTTTGGAAACCTATGTTCTAGACAATATGAGCAGATAAGTATGACATCACTTGTTTGTCTAACATACAGTAACAATAAATTCTCGGTTTTTAACTTTCACTATCTACTTCGTGTATGTTTTTAAATTTCACTATCTACTTTGTGTATGTTTTTAACTTTCACTATCTACTTCGTTTATGTTTTTAAATTTCACTATCTACTTTGTGTATGTTTTTAACTTTCACGATCTACTTTGTGTATGTTTTTAACTTTCACTATCTACTTCGTGTATGTTTTTAACTTTCACTATCTACTTCGTGTATGTTTTTAACTTTCACTATCTACTTTGTGTATATTTTTGCCTTGTATTATTATTAATCATCTTACCATTACATTTATTTTTTTCTTCGGTGATCAGCGGTTTGTGAGATGTTGCACTTTCACCCAAAGCTGTATTCTAATATCTTGCTGTGTTTTCATTAATTGATTCTGTGTTCCACATCAAGCATGCATGTATACATACTATGGGAGAAATGCTGGGATTAATTCCCCAGTGTCAGGAAACAAACTGAATCTCTGGAAAGCCTGTGACAACAGACCTACACTATAGAGATAAACGGAAATACGTTACAAATCATTATAAAAACGACATCAAAGCAAAGAGACAAAGGACATTTCAACTAGAAAGCCATCACTACTCTTTATATCTCATGTTGTCGTTTTAATTTCCACTCTATCCGTTCTCGTGCTCCTTTATATTTTCCTCTCTCTTCGTATCTAAAGTGCTTCCACATTGTTGGTGTGTGCTTTCCTTTTCTGTTCCATATTTATATTCTATTTTGTTCATTTCATGTTTTATGTTGAAAGCCATATAAAGAGTTTAAAAGAGTATAATCTAATTGTTATGTAAAATATATCATTGTTGTCGTCTACTTTTCATGAATCTTTTATTGATTTTTTCATGAACCCTTCTCTTTTATTAATAATTGTTAAACGTTTTCAAACCATGTACCCCTCCCCCCCCACCAACCCACTATTCCATCATTTTGTTGACGTAAGTTATGGACAGCGCCATTATTTGACAGAGCGTGACTGTCTACTGTATCAGCCACACTGGCTAATTAGAAATGCAACATTCTTAATTACTCATTTGACTAACCCTTGGATTTTCATTGGTTGTACACACTGTATAACAGTTGTGACCAACAAGAATCATGGGAATAGTCAAAACGTTACTGAGACAATATGAATTCCAAATAACCAGTAGGTCTTATAAAGTAGACGGCCGTAGTCATGGGAATAGTGTTACTATTTATTTTACTTCCGATCTGGTTTCGTCATCACAGGACTTCGCCTTAACAGCATGCAGCAACATGTCTATCTGAATACATCTACTCATGCTTGAACATATTTCTATGTACTTATTTCATACATTCATCTGTTGAATACATTGTTTTATCTTTCCACCTGTCTAGCTGTATTGTACCTGAAAAAGATCCCGACGTCTTTTTATATTTATTGTTGTTAATTTATTTTTTTGGAAGGTTGCCTTTATGTTTTGCGTTAACACTTGAAGATCATTATTCGGGAATAAATGGATGACTCAATTACAGGTATATGAGTCACTCTCTGTGAGCTCAGAGTGCTGTATTGTAAAATAAATAGACTGCTCACGTAGATATATGGAATAATACGTCATGACGGTCTGAGACAAGTCTGTATCAGTTTGAATTTAGATGGTGCAAGCATAGATTTTTGTTGCCACAGAAAACGCATTGAAATTTAACGTCGCTGGATTGTTACACTTTTCGTCTTCGTTCTTCCACTCTTCTCGTTGTTGAACTCTCAAATATTCTAGCGTCATTATGCAGACTAGTTTTTCATGCAAAGCTATCTTCCGTCAGGTTCTCCCAGTTTTCGGACATGTTGCGAGAGAAAAACAACATTTATAGATGTTTTACCAACGTCTTTGAATTTCAGCTTTGGTCTGCCACTTTCCTTTACACCATGTGAGAGCTCTCCACATAGCAGTTGTTTTGGGATGCAGATGTTTCTAATGCTCTGAATGTGATCTAACCACGTCAATTTTTATGACCAATTGTGGACATTATTGTTGAAATTATTGCTACCAATTGTGGACATTATTGTTGAAATTATTGCTACCAATTGTGGACATTATTGTTGAAATTTTTGCTAACAATTGTGGACATTATTGTTGAAATTTTTGCCTTTGCATAAATTCGGTGTTGGTAATTTTGTCTTACCACATTATGTTCAGAATTTTACGAATACAGCATGTATTAGCATACGAATACAGCATACAGCAATTTTACGAATACAGCATGTATTAGCGTACGAATACAGCATACAGCAATTTTACGAATACAGCATGTATTAGCGTACGAATACAGCATACAGCAATTTTACGAATACAGCATGTATTAGCATACGAATACAGCATACAGCAATTTTACAAATACAGCATGTATTAGCATACGAATACAGCATACAGCAATTTTACGAATACAGTATGTATATACATGTACATTCAGCATACATTCTTGCCTGAGAAATTGTACCTACAGGTATGTGAGTCATTCAATGTGTGAGTCCATTTCGACCTTCACCGTAAACATTCAAACACATCTCGTGTGTGTGTGTGTATGTGTGTGTGCGTGTGTGCGTGTGCGTGCGTGTGTCTGTGTATGTGTGTGTATGGTATATATAAAACCGACTTAATATTTACAGTATACATGTGTTATGTAACAGGGCCAAGTAACTGTCCTTGCAGAACTTTTGGACGCCAAATTCGAACTTGTTCCGGCGAGTTGCTATTCCGAGACTATCTCAAAAATTCCTAGCTGACGGAAGCGATCACGCGTCCCATGTATATTAGACAAGCAGTGTGTTTTTATTTTGAAATAAAGAATAAAGCCATTGTTGCAGATAAAATATTTGAAATGTTTCCTAGAAGACTGACAACAGCGTCAGGTCAACTGTGCAAATAAAATTTATGTGGGAAATATTTCAGAAAACATTCACACATTTAAGTAATGGTTTCCAACCTTTGCTTATTTTCATGATTCCTATTCTAATGTAAATGTTCTCCAGTTCTTCCACCCCCACCCCTCTCTTTTCTTTCTGTTCGCTTTAGACCCATTTTTGCCTTGCAGCGTCAGGGGTAGAAAAGTTCCCTGGAGATGACTTTTTTGTGTGCTGCATATATGTTTGTTTTCGCTGACTATTATTTATGTAATACATCGTTTGCAAGGTGTACCCCTGGCTTTGTAACCATCATTTCTGTAGAGTAGTGTTTTTGGGAAGGGGGGAGGGGGTACTGTCTGATGGTAGTCTGGAAGCAGCGAAAACCACTTAATCTGTTGTTTTCTATTGTATTCCAGGATTGACATTGTGTTTGTAAGTCTTCTGATGTTTTAGTTTCTGATTCTGTCTCTTATTGTTACTTCGTGGGCTCTACGTAGACAAGTAATTTCAGTTGTAATATGTTTTCATTTGGATTATGTTGGTAGTGTCCACGTCAGTGGTGTAGCGTGACTTTTTATAGTGGGGAAGCCGAAACACCTTTTTATTAGTAGGTAAGTAGCTCTACCCTCCCAACCTATTTATTTGTCACACCAGAAACACATTCTTACTTCCCTATATACAATAGTAACTAGTTTTTTTTGTATACAAACATACCTTGTATATATAATCTTGTAACGCAGCTCCTGACGCCAATGCCTCGTGTGCAAAATGTTCTCTCAATAAATGTTGATTCTAATAAAAGGAATCTTAATAGTTTCTTCTCTTTCACCAAGGAATTAAACATGACAGACTATTATTGTTCATTGAATTTCTGAGATAGGTTTTAATTCTCTTCAGTGTGCTCATACTTCTTTCCCTGCCTGGCTGTTGTGGTAGGTGTAGTCAACACCAAGTGGAGTAGTTTTGTTACTTTCTGATATATTGAGTATAGGCCATCTACAATCAAATACGCCAGGAGTTTTTTGCGAGTAAAAGCTTTGTTTCATCTGTATATACGTTATGATGTTCATTTTCTAGTAAGTAGCTATCAACGAATGGGTAATGTCTTATTAAAATATTCAATATATTCTAGGGGAATTATTTGCTGTAATCTTTAAATCTACTCTCATGTACTAATTCAAGTGTCTTTAGATGAGGAAGGTCGCCGAATCTGCATTTAATTTTTGTAGTTTGAGAATCTACTATTTCAAAAGTCTTCGCTCTCAAAGAGTTTTTTTCTTAGCATCATGCGTCAGATTTGCATTCAATAGCAAGATTTTCTCAATACAGTTTTCAACAAAATGTGTATTCCTTAAGCTCTCTACATTTCTTATTGATGCATTTAAGTTATTGTGACATGCTGCAATGTTCACTGTTGATGATTGTATGAGTTTGAGAAGGTGATCGATATGAAGGAAAGAAGCTTCGGAAACACACAGCAAGTATACAAAAATTGTATTACCCATGTATCTCCTGATCTCTACTGCGCAGCTAACAGTTTCATTGTCCTATTACCTGTCTTTAGTAATTTCATTAAAACGGAGTATAGCACTTTGAAATGCTTTTTGATTGTGAATACTGCAATTTCCTGGAATGAAAATTCCATCTCACAGTACACGCTTATGGCAGCTTGAATCCCCTTTTACTTAAGAAAACTTTTTTTTGAAGACTTAATGAAAAATGTGTGAAAAGTAGTCAAGGCACAGAAAAACATGCCAAGATTCAAGTTCCAAAAGTACCAAGTTCAGTAGGTGCGCATAGCAATAGATAAAGAGAGCATGTGGGTAAAAGTCCTTCACTAGTTTTTGAACGTCTCCTTGTCTCCCTGTCATTGTTGAGGTGGGTGCCATCATATGTCGGACTTAATGATAATCCAGCAACATTTTTTTGTTTTTGGAGATGTAAAAACCAACAAATCTTTCCTCTATTCTATAATGGAAACATTACCTGAGTATTTTACTCATTTGAGCCTTACATGACGCATTCTAGAGTCTCGTCAGCTTGAATACAAATACATGGAGACTTGTTTATTTCACATTTGATACGCTCATTTAAAGCATCATTTATTGCTTCAATTAAATCATTTTGTATTTCGGGTGAAGAGTGTTTTAGAAGTGAAGGCGACTGCAAGTGATCTCTCACTATGGACGCATTTTGAGTTAGTAAATCTAATAATTCTAAATAATTTCTTTTGTTTTCATCCTCTCTGTGTCCACGGATAGCTAGCTCCTCTTTACCTAAAATATTACTTATTGAATGAGTCGCTGCAAGTATTGTCTGTTTTAAGACACAATATCATTATGTTTTACTGCTTGCAGTCTTGCAGCTTCCGATAGCACATGTTCGATTCTTGTCTTGCCCACCTGATGAAATACCTCATTGTGTAATAAATGATATTTTGAAGACTGATGTTTTATGCTTTTATAAAAAAAAGTTCCTTAAATCACGAATGCCTTCCTTATACCATTCATAGTCTTTGACCAGAAACAATAGACACACATATCAAAACACTTTTTTGTTTGTCAGTGTAGCCAGTTATCCAAGGAAATCTGTCATATCAGGACTGATGAAAATTTCGATTTCTATTTATTACGAAATTCTTTAATTAACAAAGGCGGAGTGGGTCTTTGCAATTTCAACACACATCGTTGTTCATATGATAAATCATACATAGAAGATGTCAAAAGAAAGTGAACCATATTTGTTCTAGTAAACTCACTTTATTGACTCTACGCCACTGGTCCACGTTTGACATTGATAGCATAGTGATGGTATGATGATCGTGTTATATAATGCTGTTTTGGTGTTAATGCTCACATATTTGTTTTTGAAAATAGGAGACATCTGCCCCAAGATCTGGTATGCTATGGTGCATCTATTTTCGATTTTTTTAGTGTTTTTCCCATTCGATGATATGTTGCTTCTAAGATAAGCGAATTCTTTCATCTGTTGCTGATCATCGATTAGAATAGTGGTCTTTCTGTTTTTGCGATTTACATTACCATAGTTTACTTTTTCCTGTGTTTATTTTCATGTTACAGTCATTACATGTTGTGTGGAGTCTATTTATATGTTGTTGTTGTTGTTGTTCTTTCGTTGTTGCTATTATTGCTTGATCGTCTGCAAAAAGAAGTTCGCTCAGGAGGTTGTTTTTCATCCCCTAGAGCTTGAAAATAATACGTTTTGGACCGTTGTTAATGTTCACTATATGTTTTCGTGTACACTTTTAACTTTATACGCCCCTACTTCCATTTTCAAAATGTGTCTTTGTGACTTCCCAAGAGAATGATATGACCCTTCATTGTCCAAGCTGAGGATCACTGCACTAAAGCATAAACGATTACATTGTAAGTAGTTGCAAATCCCTCTCCTGTATAATGAATGCTACGTGCTGATCTCGAATCAGCTCAGGTACTGACTGGCTATAATTGTTCGTGATTTTCATTGGCATCTATCACAAAGAATATTAAAAAAATTACCAATAATAAGTCTTGTCAGCTCTGATTAATGACTCAGTGCGAATAACTATATAACTTACTAGAGAAGGACTTGGCTGTAGAGTGTTGTGCTCCCATTCATTCCCCCTCAATAATGTCTAAGTGTTTCACACGGGAATATTGAAAGTATAATACATGGTATATATATTAAATAAACTGGCAGAGCATATCCTAAACTTAGGGTGACGAGTATTGCTTAGCTTGTTTAAGCTAGTTAAAATCGCAGTGCCAGTTGACTGAAAAGTAGCTCAGGCGACAGTTATAATTGCTTTATTAAGTTAGGTAAAATTGGAAACAGAATAATACATATTTGCTAATCACTGGAAATACTGAAAATGACACCCAAATCTACGTCTCGGCCAAAAGACCTTTATGAAGACCATATGCTTTTTGTCCGTCTAAGTCGACGATGACCATTCAGCTACACTGGGATGATGATGATGAGGATGGTGATGTCTAAAATACGCCCGACTGTGACTGATGAGTCATATTCGTGCTTGAAACTGTCTACCACACTGTGGGCATGTGTGAGAAGAGTCTGTGGACGATTGAGCAGCTCTTGGTTCTTCTAGCGGGTTTTGTTGCGCAACAATGTATATGAGGTTCTCTGCTGCTGCTGCATCATTCTTGATTCTACGAGGCTAGTTGGATCTGTATTTTCCAAGATTCTCCCATGAATTTGAGTCTACTTTGAAGTGAGCCGGTGATATCTTAAGAGTGTATTTAAAACGCTTCTTCTGTTCTTCTGCCTTACACGATTACACGAGCCAGTCTCTATATAACATTCTTTGGTAGACGATGATCGTTCATGCGGACCATGTGTCCTGATCTGCTTGTCTGCACCTTCATCAACATTGTATGTATTCTTACAGACTTAGATTTCATAAGTACGTCACTGTCTGGTATTTTATCCCACCAATGGGTGCTGAGTATCTTACGATGGCAGCTTAGTTGGAAGTAGTTGAGTCTTCTAGCGTGTCTGGCATATTCTGCCCATGTTTCACAAACATATAGGAGTGATTATATTACTGCTGTCTGGTAAACTATGAGTTTGGTGGTAGTTGTTATTCCACTTTTTTCCCATATGTTTTTACGCAGTCTTCCAAATGTGGCACTAGCTTTCACTATCCTGCTGTTTACCTAAGTGTCGATGTTTATATCTTGTGAGAGAGTGCTGCCCAGGAAGGTGAAATTATTGACTGAAACTCTTCTTCTTTAATCCTTACATGGGGATTTAAAGTACAACGGCTGATGGTTTAGATTCTATGTTGGTTCACTACTCTTTTTAAAATCTTTGTTAGGTGTTCTCTACCTGCCATCATCATCATCATCAAGTGCCGTCTCCGCAACGAAGGTTGGCTGCAACGTATCTCCGTATCTACCTGCCATACACATCTGCAATCCCAATTCGCACATTCTCGATATTTAGTAATACTCATTTATCTCAAAATCCTCTGATCTTACGGACTCACGAAGAACAATCACTGTGTCCACTCAGTCCATAGGATGACCATATATATGTTATGGTATCGACACTAGCTAATTGGTGGGCCCGTTTGTTTCCCTCCACGCCCACCTGGACAAAGGTAAGGGTTAGTTTCTGTAGTGATATCCGCATTTTAGTTCCCTCTAATGATTTCATCCATCCCCTACGTACATCACCCAAACATCTACGTAAATTAATAGTTTCTCTCCTGCTCTTATATGCTCTGTGGCTTCTTCTTGTTTTTCTTTTTCTCGTCTGTTCTTGCCATATTGGCCTCTTGGGAGAGCCTCGCTCAGGATAATATAGCATTGCGATACAGTCTCAGAATTGTAGCACTCGCGGCGGAAGAGACCAGGCTGCAAGATACTGCAAGACAGAAGCTATCAAGTAGAAAAGACAAAATATCTCAATGTCCCATAGACACCCTCTTCAGATGTCATTTGTGTGGAATAACTTTTTGTCCTCGTATTTAACTTGTTTGTCATTTAAAAACGCACTATTAACGTTATTATCCTTTATTATTTATTATTATTACTTTTTTTCTGGTTGAGTTTTGGTCATCATCGCTTCGACGGAAGGACGAACGTCATCATCAGTGTATTCCAGTTATTTATTCAGTTCACATTTGAATGTCCTAATTTATTATTTTCTTCGTAAGACCATGCAAATAGGTGCCAGAGGAAAAGACCCGGTTCAAATCCCTTCTAATGTTTTCTAATTTTTTCTATAACTCCTGGATGCCTCCTATTTATTGTATTACATATTTTATCCAAAAATTACTTCAAGCAGTGAACTCTGTTGTCCACTTAGATAAGACTTTAGCCCAGAATTTAGATTGAGGACCACAATCGATAAAATGTGGCCCACTGGTGGACCAAATAGCTCAGGTTAAGCATCACTGCTATACAAGATCTAAAAGATCCACAAATTCCGTGCAGACATCAGTTGTGTAGAGTCCAGAAACACAAATATGACAATCGATTCTTCAAACACGATGTAACACATTCTTTTCACCTAACTACAAACTTCAAACCATTTTTACTTCAACCAGCTACAACGGATTTGAGATAAGTAGTTATTTCTCTGACATTACTTAGATTTGTCTTCTTTTATTATACTTGATCAGTTGCTTTTCCTTTTACTCTCTCTGTATCTCTCTCTCTGTATCTCCCTCCCCTCTCTCTTCTTTTCATGTCACATTTGTCTTTTTTCTCCTTTTGGTTAGTTTCTCGTCGTATCTCCCATATCATCTTTTGCTCTTCTCTTAGGTTGCGATTCTCTGTTTGTAATATCCATTTCTTATTGTTTTTTGTTATGTTCTTTGCCCTAGGAGGACTTTTTTGCCGAAACATCGTTTGTTTATATTGATGTTGTTAGTGTGTTTTGTATTTTGCTGCAACATTCCTTACGTATCTCTGATGTTTTTCTTCTCATAGCTCTGTGTTATACCAGCCCTTACATCTTCAGTAAGTTAGCTTTTTCACTAACGCTGATTATTTATTCTTTTACAAACATTTTAAGTTTAAGGACGAAGACAGAAATAGACAACTTTTCAAGTTTAAAAAAATGAAAAGTACATTAGTTAGTTTCTTGTAAGTTAATTCTTCACAAAAGTTATCTGGGAATTCCCAAACTTAATGACAGCGTAATAAATTGTGGGTAAACCGTGACTCTCGCAAGAATCACAGGTAAAATTCAGCTCAGGTAATTATAGCGTATGAATAGCTAGATTTCTGTGCTCTATAGGCGTTACAAATTTTCCCAGCATAGTGGTAGAGTCATTGTCTTTGTGTTCGATTGGTTTGGGTTCGAAACCCGCCGTTAACGACGCTACGGAGTTACGTTCTATGAGTGGTACTGTCGACAGATAGGTGTGCTGCTATTTGAGTGGTACTGTGGACAAGTGGGTGTGCTGCACTTTGAGTGGTACTGTGGACAAGTGGGTGTGCTGTTGTATGAGTGGTACTATCGACAGGCGGGGACGCTGCTTCGTTGAGAGCGATGGAGTACATATGGGATACCACACGGACAATTAAATCAATCTTCTAAGACATTGCAACCTTTCTTATCGTTCTGTGATTTGAAGGGGTTACTGCTACTTTTGTGCCACAGTCCAGCTCCATAGCTGCGAGGTACAGAGCACGTCTCTGACGACCACAGTACCTGAATCACTCCCCGCAGCAGATAATAGTACATCTGGACCGTTAAGAACGCAATGATAAGCTACTGAACATATATATATATATTTTATAGAAAATTACTACGCCAACAAATGCTGGCTTTGTGTCTTTTTCCTGAATACGATACATTATAAATGTTTTAGTGCTGTTTTTATTATTTCAAACTATGTAATTCTATTTTTATGCGCTAGTATGAGATAACAGCCTTAATTGTCACTGAATTTGTTCCTAGAGCCTTGTGATAACAAACGAGTGCGCTATAAACTACACTAAATTCACTCTCACTTGGTATAGATGTAGTGTTCCAACTTTACAAGTGTAAACGTGCTTGCCGTTGAAGAACCACTTTTATTTTTGTGTCAGCAATTGAAAAGAATTTTCTATCGGAGCTTGGAACAGTCTGTTGCGTTGTTAATAAGAGAAATGAAGATAGTCTTATAGAGATGACTGCCTTCTCTGTTCGTCTTTTACTCTTTTGATTTGCATGTATTCTTCTGCCCTCTTCACAGTCTCTAATGATCTTTAATGATACTGATCTGGTCATTCCTCTCTGGACGATCAAGAGCGAAGCATTTCCAAATGCTTAAATAGATTATGTAGTGATTTAATTATTTTTCTAGATTGTATGATGATGAAATAATACATTTAGTTGTGAGCTGGTATCTCCTGATAGAACATATACTATATTTATAAAAGCGAATGTTTTTCTCAGATTTGTACGTGAGGCAACATCCTGACTCATCTCGAAGTCATGATGTGGAGGGGGATATTGTGTAATGAATAGGGCGTTAATGTCCTGAAGAGGGTATTTGAATGCGCCATTATCCCAGAATTACCAAGTCCTACCAAAGACACATTACACACTTGTGGACAAACGATTTCATTATTCTTCTTTTTCAGATTTATGGAACCATCCACAGTGATTGTACATCTAACATTATCCGTAACCTATGAGTCTGCCACAAAAAGACAAAAGTGCAATGTTTGCTGGATTGCACATCTGCGTCATCTATTGTGGTTATTTGATAGAATAATGTAGGTAATTGAATAATGTAGGTAACTGAATAATGTAGGTAATTGAAAAATGTAGGTAATTGAATAATGTAGGTAATTGAAAAATGTAACAGTGATGTTTTTTTTTAATCAGGTGACAGATTGCTCGAAATCTCTAGTGTCACAAAATTAAATCCACCACAGTTTAGCTTCGGTTATACAACTTGGCTGCGATAACATATTTTCTGAGACCCAGGGCTTCGTGCATATAATAATTTTCAATCAGCCTTGCAGACCAGAAACAAGTGTTTTTGTGGGCCTGATTGAGCCCGCCAACCTTATTTTACAAACCGCTGGTACATATAGTAAAAAATTGGGAGACTATTAAAATTTAAAATAAAACGTATGAGATAATCACAATAACAGGAAGCAAAACAACTAGAATTCATTAACGATTGCAATATTCTAGTTATATATTACCTGTTTCAATATTCTGTGAAGTTCAGTATTTCATAATACAGCATTTGCCTAACTAAAATTACGCTCAAAATAGATCTGGGTAAATTCCATTTAGAAACTCAGTTGACACACAACTCGTGCACTGTTTAATTATAGATCCGTGCCATGACAAAATTCACTGCTGGTATTCAATTTATGTAAATTTCACTTCCTGATGAAATTTCGCTTCCACTTCCTACATTGTATTATTTAACCATTTCATTTATTTACAATGATTTTTTATCCATATTTTTTTTTACTGTACGTTGTATGCTGAATTGTCTCCAAAAACGACTAGTTTTTGTCACTATGAACAGTGCCGATGTTAAACACGGATGGTGGTATCCAAAGAACAATATACACAGGTGTGCCACAAACGAAATGTCAGTTGGACATTCCATTTGTATCCCTTGGGGTGAGGTACGCTCTTTTTAACCTCAAATGTTAGTCCACTTTGGTTATATCAATGTTTTTTACCATCAAAAAGAATATATGTCGTTGTTCGGGTAATCAAGCCCTTACAAGCTCCGAGATAATAACTGAATTATACGAAATGCATTTATCTTGTCGCTCAATTGCTGATTTTTCCAGAATCACGATTTTATATCAGATCTACTAACGAGACAGAATGATAATTATGTTTTTGTCAGATCTACTGACGAGACAGAATGATAATTATATTACCGAAATGTCTATAGTATCAACCTTGGCTGTCTTTATGTTTTTCATGTCACTTCTTCTGCAGTTTAAATTACATTTTTATTATTTTATTTCAGATATGTTCAACCGTTAGAGTGTTTGTTTTCATAGTTGGGAGGTTCATGATAGTATTTAGTGTAACTGAATAGATTTTTTGGAACTCCAACTTCTATGTCGATCCAACCTAAAACAAAGCATGTTGACCACATCATCCCTAGATAAACTGTTGGTGGGCGAAAAACACTGATCTACTTCTTTTTCTACTTATACTTCACTCGTTCTTATACTTTTACAGGTTCTTGATTAGAAAACTGACATCACAGCACGTGGGGCATTCCCATAAGTGCTCCGCCCTCTGTTTCAGCAGCCATTCGACTCGATGGTGTTTCAAGTCCACTGCCGACGAAACAGACGTCGACATCAGGGCACAACTCTGGTCCTTGTGACAGGTTTCTTTGTTGTTCCGCCCATCAACGCGGTGCCGTAACTAGTTCAAGCACAACGTTGGCCTGTCGGAACAACATGGTAACTGTTATCGAAGATTACGACTACGGGATTGTATAGATGACGTGCCATGAAGCTTCTATAAGAAGATAACCTCAATATAAAGAAACAGAAATTAGAGATGGAGATAAACGAAACACAGGCTGGTTTCAGATCGGGCAGAGGAATAAGAGATCACATTCTTAACATGAGATTGATCATAGAAAAGTGTAGGGAATTTTCAACTGACCTACACACGTGTTTCATATATTACTCAAAAGCGTTCGACTACGTCCAACACCAGCAATTATGGGAGATAATGAACAGCATGGGTTTCCCAAGACATCTGATTCATCTAATAGAGGAACTTTACCAAGATCAAAAGGCTGCAGTGAAGTTAGAGGACGATCTCTCAGAGTGGTTTGAGGTACAGAGTGGAGTAAGGCAAGGGTGCACACTCTCCCCATACCTGTTCAACATCTACGCTGAAAGTATAATGAGGAACGTGAGAGAAGACATACACAACACTGACTACCACACTTTAAACATCGGTGGATTCCTAATCCCGGAACTACGCTACGCAGACGACATAGCACTTCTTTCAAACGATATAAAGGGATTGGAACAACTAATCAAGAACACAAAGAAATATAGCGAAGCACAAAATTTGTATTTAAACACGTAGAAAACAAAAATCATATCAACAGATATAACAACACAACAACCAAAAATCAGAATAGACAATACCGAGATAGAATGTGTGGATAAATTTGAATACTTAGGAGCAAACATCAACGGTGCAGGAGACTGCATGGCAGAAATAAGGAAGAAATTGGCAATGGCATATTGCAAAATAACACGGCTGAAAAACATATGGAAAAACAACAAAATAGAAACGAAAGTGCTAATGTTACGAACTTTTATTTTTACGGTTGCAACATACGGCTGTGAAACATGGACTCTAAGTAAAACAGCGGCAAAGAGGATCAACGCCTTCAAGCTGAAATGCTACAGGAAGATACTTAGAATATCATGGAAGGATAAAATCAGAAACTCAGATATTATAAACACACTGAATATTCCAGAGTGATGGTTACTAAACACAATAACAAAAAGAAAACTACGCCTGTTTGGTCATATAAAGAGACATAACTGTTTAGAAAGACAAATAATGGAGGGAAGAGTACCTGGGAAGAGGAGAAGGGGCAGACCGAGAAGACGATGGACTGACGACATTAAAGATAACATGAATACATCGCTAGAAAATGTAAGCCACATCGCCCAAGACAGAGAGAGGTTCAGAGAGTTCATTGGGAAGACAACGTTTGGAAGGAATACGTCACATGACACATCTACTAAGGTTTTCAGTTGCATGGTTGGTTTGTCTAGTGAGCCATTGGTAAGACCCACAGACACAACCGCATACTCACTTTTACAGGTTTACACGAGGTAGTCCGAGAAAGAAATGTGTTGTCATGTTTTACAGCTTTTTGCGGTATCTGCGCTTCTTGGCCTAGCATAATTAATAGCAACACGATTCTGTGTCACTTTAACCATCTGTGTGATGTGACGGCTAGCTCCCAAATGCCCCTTAGACGCCTCCTAAGACATATATAGCACGAAACGATGTTGTTATTCAGTTCTCCTCTCACGAAAGTATTTGCCCCCGCTTTGAATACAATGCGTATTCTCTATGAATCACTCGTCACTGAGAGATTTTACTCTTTGGTATGTCCCATGGCAGCAACCTGCCGTCGGGGATGAAACTAATTCACAGTGTACTAAGCCGTAGCTAATCAGAAAGACATTTCAGTAGTTTATTGATTGATTGGTTGATTGATTGATTGATTGATTGATTTACCGTATTACATCTCGCTTGAAGAAGTTTAACTATTCTACACATAAAGAGCTGTTTTCTAGAGAAATTCTCCATTTGAAAGTTCTAGAAAATGTGCGTTATAACTGGCAATTTGACTATTTCATCACAGTTGAAATTACACATGAAATTATATGACAGATAAGTAAAGTTACAAATATTCAGTTGCAACATATGGTTGTGAGACGTAATGACATTCGTAATGAACTAAGATATTAAGATATCGACATTTAAAAGTGAATGTTATAGAAAGGACTTAAGAATATCATGAACAAGAAGACGATACAACGCAGACTTCCCCAAAAAGACATGAACATTCAAGAAGACTGGCTCCTGAAAACTATCAAAAAACGCAAGATAATATTTTTTGAAATAATAAAAATACATAAAGGTTTAGAGAGATTAATCATGGAGGGAAATGTTTCTGCGATGCGATTGACACAGAATATTTCTGAACATGACACTGGGAGAGGCTGGACAGCTTGCACATAACCAACAAGCATATAGTATAGAAATGAGTATAACGCTTTGTATAGGAAAGTTCACATAGATTCTAATGTAGTATTTATTTTATACATAAATTCGGTTATTTTCCAGTCTCTTTCTATTTCATGCATCTAATTTTTATTAGGTAAAGGAAATGTCACATAAATTCTAATGATGGTATTTATTTTATAAATGTGATTTATCTTCCAGTTTCGTTCTAATTAATGTATGTAATTTGAATTACTTCTTGTACATAGTTGTAATTTCTTCAAATCTTGCTTAGCTCAATGTGTCTGCTTGATCTTGTCCTTTTTTCATTGTTTCTCTGTGGTCATTTTCAAATTCCTTAGCTTTCAACATGGCTTTCGGATCATTTTGATAAACGGAATAGAGCAACCATTTCTTTCCTTTAACCTTCCTTAGTCGCTTCTTGTGACATACTGAAGCAAATCACAGTGCTGCTATTCTTTTCTCCCCTTTAAGGCTCTGACATTACACATGCTAAAGAGAATTCAACATCTGAACGACCTCTGAATTCTCACTTGAATATACTCCGAGTATATAGTGTTGGACGTACAGTAGCAACTATCACATCCAAAATGTAACCTGTGAGACAATACGTTATGTTTTCTGGACTTCATCCTGATTATTTGAACGAAATTAAGAACGAGCTGAGATGAAGTAGGTTAGTTTGTGAGAGTCTCATCCACAATCGATGCCATCAATACAAACATTGAGATTAGTACGTGAGAATTTTGGTCAAAATTCTGTGCCACAATACAAACTCTGTGATTGGTTTATGAGAGACTTGTCCAAATTACGTGGCATCAATACAAACTCTGAGATGATTTTATGAGAAATGTGTCCAAGGTCTGTGACATCAATACAAACAAAATCTGTTATTGATTTGTGAGAGTATCGTCCGAATTCTGTGCCATCAATACACAATCTTAGATTAGTATGTGAAAATCTTGTCCAAATTCGGTGTCCTCGATGCAAACTGAGTTTTCCAACTAAGGAAAAATATATTGTGATGTCTCTGCCCTCGTTGATAAGAGATCTTATTCTTCCCCAGATGTTATTATGACCAGAGCCATCTGCTTCCTGCAGGAATATATTGACCCGGTAGAAATCTCTGCACGTGTCACATACGTATTTGCATGTATACATATTTTTACGATTTGCTTCCTTCCAACGTTGCTAAATGTTGATCTTAAATATATTGAGGTCATTATCGGACATTGTCCCTCGTAGTACTTTCTGTCCAGAATGAAATTCATTATCAGCATCATCACTTCACTACTTTTTCTTATTCTGGGTTCGTGCTCAACATGTTTAAGATTAATAGGATGTAGTACTCCTCAATTCAGAAGAACAGAAGGTGTTTATCACGGCTTACAGCTTCGCTGACATTTCTACACATCTCGTCCTGAAAAGTCCGACTTCAGCATGGATTATGTTCCACTTTAACGCCATATTGGATAGGACAGACAACGTTACCTATAAACCTTAAATACATGAAAGGTAGCAGTTTCACTTTTGTTTGCTCCTTGTGAGTCATGGCAACACACTGGCGATCAGTTCACAAACCTTAATTATTTTGTGTACACTGCAATTGCAGAGCGTTGGAGTATGAGATTTGGTACTTGCCTGTTTTGCACGAATGGTTGTTTATCATTATAGCATAGTTTGTGTGTTACCTGGTTCATAAGAAGAATAAAGAAATAATGGACCAGGGTAGTCATAATCAGGCAAGCACAATTTTGCACATTTTGCAATTTTTAAGTGTAACTGCCAATATAATTTATGTTTTAGTCATTTGTTTCTAAATATTACATATCAATTTGAAAACGTATTAATTGTTAGAGTCATTAACAATTTATTAATTAGTTCATTAAATGTTAAGAGTTTTTTTCATTAAATATTCGAAATTGTTCATTTTTTGATTTATTTAACCATATTTTTTTACTAGCAAAACAATACTTTTTCGACAACTCATAACTGGACAACTCATTCGGAATTTAGAGCGACAAATAAAAGTCGATGGCCCAAAGGAGACTAGCGGAATGTTGTTCGTCCATCACAAGTGATGATGACCATTTGTTACATCTACTTTTGAAAATTCAATTTTAGTTATGTCATTGATTATGAGTTCGTAGATGGCTAATGAGCCCTATTCGAGCTGTAAATGTCCTTGGACAGTTCGGACATGGAATGACGACAGTAGACGGATCTTGGTCTATCCGTGACTTTCTAGCTGCTCTCCGCTGTTGAGCTGCTGCATTTTTCCTCTTTTCACAAGATGATGCGCTCTTATTGATTTTAGAATGCCATGTAGATCGATTTTGTGCAAGTTCTTCCCATGTATCGTGGTCTATTTCAAAGGCTTTTAGTGAGTTCTTTAACGAGTCTTTGTAGCGCTTCTGTTAACCACCTTGTGATCGTGTGCCCTTCTCCAGCTCACCATAGAGAAGTATCTTTGGCAGACGATGGTCTGGCATACGCAGCAAATGACCTGCCCAACGAATCTGTGTCTGAATCAGGATCGTGTTAATGCTGGGGATACCAGCTCTATCAAGGACAGTGGTATCTGGAATCTTGTCTTGCCATCTGATGTTCATAACTTTTCTGAAACAATTTGCATGAAAATTATTGAGTTTTTTTAGCGGAATAATAAATACAGAAAGGTCAATACTAGGCATAAACAATACACATAAACTACAGCAACGTACAACAGGCGCTTAACATTGGAAGAAATTACCTTTCCCTGAGTGTGTCATATTTGTCTCAAAATTAACTAATTGAATAAATCATTATAACTACACACTTCTATCAACTATAGTTATAAAACTTTAAGCAGCTATAGTTAAACCGTAGCGAAGTGTGTTGGACGTTGGCATTATGATAGAGAGTTCTGGGGTTTGAATCATTTCCAGACGTCTCGTTTACAACAATGATATATTTAAAGGTCCCTGAAGAGTATCGATTGGAGCTACGAGGATAGGTGCTATTGGTGCTACTCTTGATAGGTCTCTTTCGCCTTGTTGGGATTCCTCTCTACTATTGGATGGGTGTAAATAGTGTTATGTTATATTATTACTATTCTTCTTCGATCAATTTTCGATGCTGAGAAGTCTTTACAGGCAGGAGGGATGTCTCCATGAATTCAATTATCAGCAGGAGTTCCTCGCGGTTTTTCCATGACTTCACTTCCAGATCTCTCCATCGAGGCCAACTCCTTGAAGTGGAGATGGGAGTCATCCCTATAGGTGAGACGGCACACCTATAGAACTAATAAAAATGCTAACAGTGAAAGGTATAAAGTGGCTTCACAGACTGTTCAACGTGATATGGAAGATACAAAAGACACCACAGGAGTGGAATATAGCGGTGACTGTTCCCATCTAGAAGGGAAAAAAGGCAGTAAGAGGGACAGCACTAAGTATATATGCATATCACTTTTAAGCCACATAGGAAAAATGTTTGGCAATATACTAGAGACACGGATGCGTGCATATATACAACCACAGCTCAACAACACCAATTGGACTATAGGAAAAATTAGGGCTGTACAGATGCAATATTCGCCCTCATACAGCTTTCAGAAAAAGCGACAGAACATAACCACTACTTATATCGGTCTTTCGTGGATCAAGAGACAACTTTTGACAGAGTGGATAGAGCACAACTATGGGTAACACTCAGACTTGTGGAGTTGCCGTACATCCGATAATACTATGTCTGATGATATACGCCAATAGTCAATACGCAGTAAGAACGAGCACAGCTACATCCGATAATTTCCAAATTCACTATGGATTGAGTATAGAATGTGTAATATAACCCTTGTTGTTCATAACATGCATAGGTCACATCTGCAAAGAAGCAAAGACAACGGAAGACAACAATCTGAATGATAACTTAAACGAATTACTATTTACATGAGACAAGCGCTATTAGCATCATCAGAAGAGCAACTGCAAAGACAAATAGACAGATTACATCAAACATGCCAACCTTTAACATGAATATAAATAAAAACATGACTGAAGTAATGAAGATAGGAAGAACAGAAAGAAACACCAACATATATATATTGGAAATAACATTTAAACAAGTGACAGAATTTACATACCTAGGAAGCAATATGACAACAGACGGCAAGAGCAGAAAAGGATACGCAATAGATTTAGTAAAGCATACCAAGCCCTAGGGCAATTGACACCAAGCTTCAGAAACAAATAGATATATTTAAAAACCAAACTAACACTATTCAAAGCGATTATTATGCCAAAGTTGTGCTACAAAAACCAAACAAGGACAACGACAGCACAAAATATACGTAAACTTGTGACAGCTGAAACGGCATGCTTATGTAGAATCCTTGGAATATTGCTAAGAGACAAAGTTAGAAACGAGGACGTGCGACAAAAAACCGGCACCATCCCAATCTTGGAATATATTAAAAAGACAACAGATCAAATAGTATGCACACATCAGCAGATTATTATCAGACAGCATACCACAGCAAGCTGTGCTACACTGATACTGTGAAGGCAGACCTAGAGGCCGACCACGAAAACGATGGTCCATCGAAATAAAAGAAGCGACAATTCCACAATATACTCAGCACACACGTGGGACATCAGAAAACTCTTCTACCACTGACGCTGAAAGACAACAAAGGGTTTAGCGAATAGATAGATAGATAATAGTAGTAATACTAATTTTAGTAGTAGATCTCTATCTATTTATACGTTGTGACCCTTGTTTGCCTTGCGGCGTCAGAGGTGGAAGAGTTCTCTGGAGATGGCCTTCTTGTGCGCTGTTTGCAAGCTAGTTCCTGTGGCTTCTTTGATTTCTGTGATCCATCTTTTACATGGTCTGCCTATGGCTTTATAACCGTTATGTCTATGTGTCATGGCCATTTGTGGCATGATATCTGTCGGTAGTCTGGAAGCGTGTGAAAACCACTTGATCTGTTGTCTTTTTATGTGTTCCAATACTGGTATTGTTTTAGTCATCTGTCTGATGTTATCGTTTCTAATTCTATCTCCTAATGACACTCCGAATATTCTTTGTAGACATGTCATTTGTGTTGTCACTAATTTTATTTTGTCTTGTGCTGTCATTGTCCAGGTTTGGCACTGGTAGCATAGTGATGGAATAATAATAGTCTTGTATAATGCAACTTTAGTGTCTATGTTTACATTTTTGTTCTTGAAAATACTTATCATCTGTCCTAGGATCTGGTATGTAGTACTTATAGAAGTAAATACAAGTAGGAAGCATGAGGATAAATTCCCGTTAGTCTCTAGTACTTATAGCAGTAGTAATAGTAGTAGTATTAAAAGTACTAGTTGTTATTATAATAGTAGTAGATCTTGTTGTTATTGCAGGTGTAGTATTTGTCTCCAGTGTTAATAAAACTGTTCCCTTTTTGTACCTGTTAGTTGTTAATATTGTTCGCAAATTATTTTTATACATTGTCTTGCAGAAATTGTTGGTCAGTCACGGTCAGAACGGCCAAGGACATGACATAAACGCGTTCAATAAATATCGCACACGCCTGGTACAGAAACGCTGACTAATGACCGCGGTAACAGGTTGTCATAACCTGGCTTGTGTTATAGATCGCGGACAGAGATGGTACCGAAAAACAACATTGTCAATGTATAGTCGAGACCGGCCTCCAGTAAAGAGCTCTGTACAGAAAGTAAACATCATTTGAAAAGCTTGTATTTGGTTATAATCGTGCATTTCAATGTTTGGCATTGGCTTTCTTTCGCATGCGACTCCAAGTATATAATTAGTGACCAACGAAATCACGACAATAATCAAAAAAGTCACGAATGAAGCCTTGTTTACGTTCTGTTGACAGGTCTCGGTCATGGTATACCCCCTGTTCCTTTCACCCTCTTTCCTGGTAGATACAAGTGGTAGATGTCAAACATTATTGTACATTTTAATTTCTATGTTCACAAATGACAACCAGACTTGGCGGTATCTAGTGTCTATTCCCAGGTGAATGATAGTTCACACTTGCCGTTAAGCGTTGGGGTGAGAACTTTAAGCTGTCATTCCAAGGCCAGATTGTCGCCGTGGTTCCCATTTAGTCCATGTTTTTTAAGGTTATCTTTATGTTTTCTATCCACCGTTTTCTTGGTCTACCTTTGGCTTTACGCCTGGACATTCTTTTGTTATGCTCTTATTGGTATTTGGTTTGGGTTCATTCTCATAATGTGACCAAACCATTTTACTTGTTGTCTTTCAATATGCTCAATACATGATATTATGCCAACTTTTTTTCCTAATTTCTTAATTTTATCTAGTTACCATTGCAGCTTTTCTCAGACACTTAATTTCACGGGTAACGATTTTCTTTTGCTATGAGGCTGTTAAAGACAATGTTTGACATTGGTAGCTGAGTGTAGGTATAAAATTTATAGATATTATCTGGTTTTTTTAATTTCCATCTTGATCCTTGAAGGTATCATATCTTCTTTATGTGAATTGTTGAAATATACTTTCATCTTTTCACTTGTATACTTTTACACAGACTAAACATACTAAACATCAAACGTATACTAAACATCAAACACAAACACGCACATACACACACACACACACACACATATATATATATATACAATCTTCCGGCAACAACGTATCCAATATAAAACCTACAGGCTAATAGGAAAGCAAGCCTTATAAAATGACTCATTTGATGACTCCCTTGATTATCATTGGCTGTCACACAAAGTATAATGGTGACCAATATAAGTCACATGATTATGCATATTATTCACAAAGTATAGTTGAATCAGACTGGTAAATAATTCGACAGTAAAGACTTGTGTACAAAAAGTACACAGGACCTGAAAGGCTGATTTTATTATATCCATGTTGACCGGCTCTGTCTTTTTTAGGCATTAGACTTCAAGAATATAAATAGTGTCCAAAGAAAATCACGATAATAATAAAAAACGTCACGAATAAAGGTTTTTTTACGTTCTGTTGACGGGTCTATTAAGTGGAGACTGGACATGAGCCAGTAGATGTCATATTGTCTAGGGTCACGATTCAGGGGACCATTTTTTTTAAGAAAGTAGTCTTGTTAATGAACCTTCTAAAATTTAGGGGAATCTCGGTGATTTAGTGATTAAGCAAGTCCTTCGTCAATTATACATAATTGAGGATTCTATGATTCATCCTTTAAATGTGAGGCTTGTTTACATTTCTCTTGATGTTTTTTGGTCACTTACTATGTGTTATTTGTGTCCACAGCCAATGAAAATCTTGGGAAATGTCAAATAGTGTTTATTTTATGAGTGAGACACGATGAATCCCCTGGACTGTATTATGAGAAACTCAAGTGAAGTCATTAACCATATGCTAACGCGGTCGCATGTTCGATTCTAGGTATTGCCGTGTTGTGCGCAAGTGTAATTTTTAAAAATATCTCGTGGTGTGATAATAATAATGATGATGCGAAGATGGCGACGATGATGTTGACGTTGACGATGATGAGGACAATAATTATGACCTTGATGAATATGGCTACAACGGCGGTGACGGTGACGACGACGATAGTGATGACGATGATGAATATGTCCATTTTTCTGTGAATTTTGTCTTTCTCAGTAACCCAGGTTCACACTTTATTTCGTATACGATTTGTTGTCTGTAAATCATGGTTGTTCTAGCAGGGTTTATGAATGTATGTTGGTCAACGATGACAATTGAGTTGGACTGCATCCAAGAATCTTCATGTCAATTGAGTAGCGTCGCAAGTACTTTAATTGTGGTCAAACATTATTCAGTGAGATTTGTTGATCTATATGCAGTTAAGGGTACGGCTGTGAAACAAATTCTTCCTCAATTATTTCGAGACATTAAATTACATTTGTAATATCACCTTGCTTGTGATCTTCTTTATATTTGGGGATTATTTCCTAGAAAACAAAAGTAGAGATTGAGACAATTCATTCATTAGAAAAATGCATCGGAACAAATAACCAACAACTGCGAAACACATAATGATACAGATGAACATTGGAGAGATGTCTACTGTAAGAAAAACGTCATAGTAGTATCATCTGCTAGAAATGTATTATTGCATTAGTAGGTCTGGTAGGACACTGGAAGGACACTGGTAAGACCTTCCTCATCTACAATAATTTTATTGTTGCAGGTTGGTAGGACACTGTTAGAACACTGGTAAGACTAACAGATCTTGCTCATCTACAATAAGTTTATTGTTGAAGGTTGGTAGGTCTGGTATGACATAGGTAAGACCCGTAGACCTTCCTTATGCGCCCCTAGGGATTATGCATTTACATTATTTACACGCTATGAGTGGTACCCTCATGGATTATATATGAGGGACACACAATTACAATAATTTCAATCCTATTTGGCTTTTTATGTCTTAATGCACGGTTCTAGACGAGTTAATACCAATAACACTTTCGAGAACTCATGAATAACACTGGTCAACATTGTCTGTGTCAGTCCAATCCACCTGTTACCTGCAACCATAACTACATTCCCCCTGTTACCTGCAACCATAACTACATTCCCCCTGTTACCTGCAACCATACACTCCATTCCCCCAGTTACCTGCAACCATACACTACATTCCCCCTGTTACCTGCAACCATACACTCCATTCCTCCTGTTACCTGCAACCATACACTACATTCCCCCTGTTACCTGCAACCATACACTCCATTCCCCACAGTTACCTGCAACCATACACTATATTTCTGATACCGATGTTCTCGCATGCCACTATGCTAGATTGCCAAACATCTTTTCTTTTGGTCCTACCCCTACACTTTTTTGCTCTTTAACTTGCCTGTTATTACAATTTGTCCCATCATTTCCCTTCTCATGATGTATCCAAAAAATGTGGACTGTCTCTTTCTGATGCGGGTAAGCAGCTCACTTTTTGAATTCACTGCTTTCAATTTAACTTCACTAAGCTTTTTATTTGTAAATGGTGTTCTTAACATCCGTCTATAAAACCACATCTCTGCTGCCTCAATAAATTGCTCACTACTCTGCTGAGTGTCCACGACTCACTTCCACACATAAGAATTGTTTATACATAACTGCCACAGTGACTAGTGACAGTGTAATAATGCATCATGCTGATATTTTGAATGCAATCAAGAAGTTAGACAAGGTGGGATATATGAGGTGTATTTCTTCTTTTTTAGTGTGTCTGATTAGAATGCAGGATCGGGCAGTGAAGCGTGAAATTTGTGTTATTTGTACAGGGTGTACATAAAGTAATTGTGCACTAATTCTCATCGGTGGGAATACTACGTCATGAATTGTGATAATCTGTGCGACATTAGATCACAACGACCTCCTAGACATCCCATACTATTTATCTATCTATGTTCCTACGGCGCCAAATACGGTTCATAGAACAGAAACCAGTGCTCTGCAGTTTGAACGATGTGATGCTACTGTGTGTAATTCTTGCATGTTATTGAGACCCACAGTAAAAGCGTCTTTGATGGTTGTTCTGCGAAGAGTCCCTCTTGATCTATCTATTTTTCTTTTGCCATGACATATCACTTTTACTGCTTGTAGTTCCAGTCTGTTTTCATTCATTCTAAGTACATGTTCGATATAAATCTCCATCGTTTTCTTCTTATTGTTGTATAAACATATTTCTATTTTGTGTCTTTTCTTACTTTGTTTGACTAAAATTTTACCCAATCAATAATTTTAGAGTTTTCTAAGACATCATTCATTTTCAAAAGAATTTAATCCAACACTAATATATCGGTTAATCCATTGGAAATTTCTAGGCACAATATTCTCGTAAAACAGCGGAAAAGAAGATCAACGTCTTCGAGCTCAAATGCTACAGAAAGATACTTAGAATATCATGGAAGGATAAAATCAGAAACTCAGATATTATAAAGACACTGAATATTCCAGAGTGTTGGTTACTAAACACAATAACAAAAAGAAAACTACGCCTGTTTGGTCATATAAAGAGACATAACTGTTTAGAAAGACAAATAATGGAGGGAAGAGTACCTGGGAGAGGAGAAGGGGCAGACCAAGAAGACGATGGACTGACGACATTAAAGATAATATGAATACATCGCTAGAAAATGCAAGCCACATCGCCCAAGACAGAGAGAGGTTCAGAGAGTTCATTGGGAAGACAACGTTCTGGAAGGAATACGTCACATGACATATGACTAATATATCAAAATATCTATATATTTATATCTATACAAAGAAAAAAAGAAATATTTATAGGAGAATAGACTATGAAAAAAGAAAATAAACACGAATACTTGTAAAAGACTACATACTTAACATACATAACTGTTAAATTCTCAACGTAAGAATACTGCTGTATCTGTAACGTCTTTCATCGTGACTTATATTTCTGGTGTGTTACGTTATAAATGAGTTGTTACTATCAAATGTTAGTTGTTGTATGTCTTTCATAGCTTTAAGTGTGGAAACTAAACGCCTGGATATGATAACAGAAATACTCGAGTAATTGTCTCTCTGTAACAATAACATTCAGTTCGAGGACGTGAATGAAAAGTGATGATTTCACAAAAATAGTTATCAATTGTTGTTTTTTTCCCCATAGGGCTTTGTTGTTGTCGGTCTAGTATTTCAATGTGTGATTTCCAGAAATACTAACAAATCAAAGTCTTCAATAGGATAGTCCTACGCGCTGATCCAAAATCACGTAACTTATCTTGGCTGATACGACTGTGTCGATGCTTTTCTTTAGCTGGCGATATAATAATGTGCAAAGGGAACCAATCGCATCAGCCTTGATGAGTGACGTTATTTATGATCTGCTCCATGCCTATATATCCATTAATTTATCTATCTATCTATATATCTATCTATCTATCTATCTATCTATTTATCTATCTATCTATCCATCTATCTATCTATCTATCTATCTATCTATCTATCTATCTATCTATCTATCTATCTATCTATCTATCTATCTATCCATCCATCCATCTATCTATCCATATATTTATCTATCTATCTATCTATCTATCTATCTATCTATCTATCTATCTATCTATCTATCTATCTATCTATCTATCTATCTATCTATCTATCTATCTATCTATCTATCTATATATCTATCTGTCTATCTATCTATCTATCCATCTATCTATCTATCTATCTATATATCTGTCTATCTGTCTGTCTGTCTACCTGCCTGCCTGTCTGTCTGTCTGTCTATCTATCTATCTATCCATCTATTCATCTATCTATCTATATATCTGTCTATATGTCTGTCTGTCTTTCTGTCTACCTACCTGCCTGCCTGTCTGTCTGTCTGTCTATTTATCTATCCATCTATTCATCTATCTATCTATCTATTCATCTATCTATCCATCTATTTATCTATCTATCCATCTACGTCAACCAACCCATTTTTTCTACGTTTATTATTTCTTTATCGGTAAAGTTCGCTGTGTCAAAATACGTCTTTAAATTTGATAGAATAACATCAAAAATGGCATAATATAATAGAACATTGCAGAATACATAAGTATATAACATATCAAAGAATATTTCGCACTTACTGTTCTAAAATTAAATAAATTGTGCAGTCAAGATATAAACCATGACACATTGCATATAATTTTAAGTGCTTCTTACTGTTAATCTGCAGGAGTTTGAGAACGAACACATTCTCATGACGTGACCAAACCACCTGATTTGCTATCTCAATATTTTTTTTGACTTCAGATAGTCTTTATTTCATTCCTGATACCTTCATTTCTCCGTCGGTCTATTCTGTATATCACACAAAATGCACCAATCAATTTAATTAGTTAAATTAACAAAGAAGCAACACACACAAAAACCACGGTGGGAGTAAAAGAAAATGTATAGATTAATAGAGATGAATAAGAAAGATATATAATGGCGCAGAAGATATGACCTAGTACATGTATGCTAGAGGGCGAGAGTGAATGTACGTATAATGAATGAACCAAGATAACGCAGTGTTTGTTAACGCAGTTAGATTGATAACTTAACCAAATGGCAATAGCTGGCGTTAGCAAAAACGTGACTGATATTGACAACTTAAATATCAACATGATATAAATAGTCACAAACAACAAACACGAGATAAAGCGTTAATTCCATTTTGAGACGAGAATATATTTGCCTATGTCCGGAGGAATTAGTAATATAATAAGCATCGAGGAATATAGGCAACATCTCGAAATAACAGACGGGATTTGAACCAGGTTCTTTCAGTTCACACCGATTCACTTCGCAGGATAGGGCGAGGAGAATCATTGTGAACTGACTGGGTTCAAATTTACGTGTCATGTCTTCTGATCTGTCAGGAAGAGCAATAACTTATAGTGTGTTTCAAAACTTATACCGTCAGATTTCATCCGATATCACACAAATTCTTACTAATATAATGAATTTTTGAATGTGTTCGTACATTCTCTATGACAAAAGTAAACGTTTATAATTCACACGTGTGCATATTATATATAGTGTGTTAAGGTGTACGTTTATTTTGTCCGCGAAATTATTGTTTTGCAACAAAAAATGCATTCTTTTAATTTACTGCAAAACTAAATTGATCATTGTTGTCATATTTTGTTGCTTTTGATCACTTTTAATGTATCATCACATTGTTTCGGTAATTTCAGTTGTAGAACATAAATACGCTATGCAACGATTCACTTTGTACCATATAAGCCTAAAACATCCGTTATCAGCTTGCTTATTATTCGGGCGAGTTTCCCTAACAAATGACAGCCTTCCACTTTGTTGACAGTCGCGAGTGCACATGAACTTTATGAAAGGACGGCTTATCAGTCATTGTAACCTTGAGATAGGATGTAATCACGATGAATTCTAGATAAGATAATGTGGAGGCTGAGACGAAAGCAATTTTCATGGCCGTGAGCAAGCATTTAGTTATCTTCCAGAAGCAAGTAGAATTGAAAAGAAATTGCTGGATTACATATCGTTCCAGTCTGTAGAAAATTGTGTGAGAAGATTGAACTTGTGCAATGTGTTCCCGATGTCTGTGAATGTAACATTGCCTAAGCGAGAGAGTAGACCTTAGTCCAATTTTCATAAACCGCAACCATGCTCTTATATGATAACGTGTTATGTATGCTCAGACACAAGTAGCAATGACCATCTAATTAAGAGAGATGAGTTCTGGGACAACAGATCATCTCGTACAAGATATACGTTGTAAACCAAAGTCCAACTCCATGCACATCGTTTCCACCATAGAAACTGTTACACCGGTACACAATGGTCTCTAGACTAGATTCTAAAATAAATGTTTGCAGTATAGGAAACTCTTGTCAAAAAAAATTGGACTAAGGTTTGCTAGCTCGCTTAGCCGATGTTCTGTTCTAGACAGAGTGCATACATCGACCAGATTTGAGCTTTAACACACATTTTTCTAGAAACTCGGACGATATACATTCATGTTATGTGTTTTTTCAACGCTACGTGTTTCTTAAAGATAAATAAACGTCTGCTCGTGACCATGCAATTTGCTTGCCTTGGCTTTCAGATTTTGTTATTTAGTATGCACTATCAGGAGACAGAATTACAGATATAGACATGTTTCAAGTGAACACAAGAAGAAGAACAAGAATGCTCTATCATTAGGGTGCATTCCATCTTAAGTTCACACTGTCCAGAGACGATCCCAGGTATATAAAAACCAAAATATCAGAGGATTTCCTACGAAGATATTCCCACAGTAAGAGAAATATTAGGTGATAGCAGTAAGGATAAGTATAATACAATTTTAACTTTACTAGTAAAAATGATAATAGATAATTATAAATAGTTCATACAACTAAGAAAAAACTAAAAGAACAAATGCGTGTTCTACGTTACGGTTAATGGGTCTGTGTCACAAAACATTAAAACACACAAAACGTCAGATAAAATGATCCCCAAGAAAATTATCCATCTATATCAGAGACAGAGAAGAAGACCACAAAGACAAAACCACATGGGTCAGCATACAAGAACTTCAGACAGCAGCATTATATCACTGAAACTGTAGAACACTGGTTTCTGTCTAATGCGAAGTATTCGTCGGTAAAGGAACATGGATGGAAGGATGGGTGGATGGATGGAATGATGAATGGAATTGTGGATGGATCATGGATGAGAGATATAGTCAACAATCAGTCGGACGCACAGAGACAGATAGATAGACATATAGGCAGACGGACGGACAGACAGAAGGACGGACGGACAGAAAGATAGATAGATAGACAGACAGACAGACAGACAGACAGACAGACAGACAGACAGACAGACAGACAGAAAGATAGAGAGATGGATGGATGGATGGATGGATGGATGGGTGGGTGGGTGGATGGATGGATGGATGGATGGATGGATGGATGGATGGATGGATGGATGGATGGATGGATGGATGGATAGATAGATAGATAGATAGATAGATAGATAGATAGATAGATAGATAGATAGATAGATAGATAGATAGATAGATAGATAGATAGATAGATAGATAGATAGATAGATAGATAGAAGCAGTAGCAGTGATACAGAAAAGCACTCAGCTGTAAGGAAAACACTCACAAACTGACGTCAACGCTTCTCTCTGCAATCAGTGCGATACAACGAAACGGATGGATGGATGGATGCATGCGTGGATGGATGGATAAATTGGTGAGTAGTTTAGTAGGTGGGTATGTAGGTAGATGGATAGATAGCCATACAGATATACTAGAAGATAGACGTTTTCGCCGTTTTACTACTGAAAGTAATGGTCCTTGTGAACCTGTATACGTTTATATTTTATTTCTTACGTACACATGTTTCTTATGCGCTCTATAGGAGATGTGTAAAATTCGTCTGTAACATTTGTATTCGAAATGCCGTAATCCTCTCTTCATGTCCGCAATGAGTGTCCAACTCTTACAACCATATAACACAACAGAAAGCAATAGTGATTTATAAAGTTAGATTTTCACTGTAACACTGGTGTTGCTTTTCCAAATTAAGTTTAGCCTTGACATAATAACTAAAGCCGTCTCCTGCCTTATCTTTAATTCTGCATTGCATTTTACATTGTATATAAATAATTCCTCTAATATGGTATGTGGGCCTTCTATATGTGTGTGTTTATTATCATATTCGAATTTAAACGTTGTCTCAAATCAGTGTTGTCATTTCGTTTGATCGAAAAGCGCAAGTTTATTTTCGAAGCAGCACTATAGTTCGTTTCAAAATAGTTTCCTTAAATTTGCCTTTAATATCTCCATAAGCAGTAAGCGGAATTTAGTTAGATTTTGCATAGCAGTTTAAATATTGACAACATAAGGAATGTATAAATTTTACTTCACCAGCTGTTGCCATTTGCACGTGACGGCATATTCCTTTGATGTTTGTAAATGTGTGACTACAATAGTGACAGAATAAATTAATTATACAGTAAATTTTCAGTATAGATTTTGAGGTTTATATGTACAGACACAAGTTTTCCAATGACCTAAGTCGGCCCATTTGACTCAAATGTACGCTAAAATCGAGCGCAACGTTCAACTTGAGACACAAACAGGTTTATTTGTATTACAAATTTCACACAAAATGGACATTTACGGTAGTTTCATATGTAACATAAACATCTTCAGCGTTTGTGTACATACATTATATAGACAAATTGCACATTCTTAGTTCAATTGTGATACAAATATGTCTACAGTATATCGTTACGCTTCTAAAACACTTCTGAAAATTTCATTCATATCTGTAAAATAGTTGCGTAGTTGCATATGTTTAAAAGGGGTATGTATTTTGTAACGCACAATAGAAAGAGCTTCTATATTTTTAAAATAGTAGAAATGCACCAACCTTTTATCATTAAAATCTGTACCTAATCTTGTATCACATTCTAGTTTATCAATATCATTTAATATTACAATTAATTATATTGCAGAAATCGCAGTCAGGCAATGACTCCTCGTGGTCTGTATATGTCTTATCTGTATTTAGTTTCGCCAAATAATTTACTCAAAAAGCACTACACCCGTGTGAAAAATACACAGACAAAATAATGGAAAAATAAGTTTAAGCAATGTTTTAACAGTATTTTCTTTAATGAATCTGGTACGGTTCCATGTAGAAATTTCTCACTATTAGTCAGTATTAAATATAGGTTTATTCCAGAATTGGCAAATCCAAGATTGGAAAGTATTCTTCAATTTATGTAGCATTCTCTGTCTGGATGTCCTGGTATGTACAAGTTGCATGATGATGGTTATGGCTGAAACAAACGTTATAAGAGTAATGTGATACATTTTATGGCAGAACAAGGTAGCTTGTAATCACCCAATATTGTTATATTTCATATTTAATAGAACAACTCCAGGATTCTCGGAAGACACTCGGCTGCATCTTGTAACACAGCTAGTTGAAAACAGTTGTCTACTTCCTATGAAACATCTAGTTGAAGACACTCGGCTGCAGCCTGTTAGGCATCTAGTTAAAGACAATCGGTTCAAACCTATGACAATTTTAGCTGAAGACATTCGACTGCAGCTTTTGATACTTCTATGTTAAGACACTAGACTGCAGCTTTTGACACTTCTACCTGAACACACTCGATTGCAGCGTGTGACACTTCTAGTAGAAGACACTCGGTTGCAGCGTGTGACACTTCTAATAGAAGACACTCGGCTGCAGCTTGTGACACTTCTAGTAGAAGACACTCAGCTGCAGCGTGTGACACTTCTAGTAGAAGACACTCGGCTGCAGCGTATGACACTTCTAATAGAAGACACTCGGCTGCAGCTTGTGACACTTCTAGTAGAAGACACTCGACTGCAGCGTGTGACACATCTTGTTAAAGACACTTAGTTGCAACCTGCAACACATCTAGTTAAGGATACTGTCATACGTTTTACTAAATTCAGATGAGAAACTTCAGACTTCAATTGTATATTGTTCACACTCTATATTGTGTACACCTGTCATGAAAGATGTATTGTCACTGCCTAGTGTAATCAATATTTGCAACCGAAGTTCATTCTATTAAAAAAAATATTTTGCAGCATTGTTCCGCCTTTTTATAGTGTGTTGTTTTAGTGTCCCTCATCACCTTTTATTAATCTCCCCTTAGAAAATGTTATAGTATGTGCATGCATTTAGTGCCATCTATTTCCACTCTTATCGACCATTAAACATCTCTAGTCACCAAGCCAATGTTCTCTTGATAATTATTGCTCATAATAAAACATCAACGACACAGAAGAACAGGTGCTAAACATAAAAGTACTTGGAGAGATACTACAACAAATATAACGTTATTAATTTGTTTGGCACATAATCACAAACGATGACAGATGTGAAACAGAAGTTAAAAGGAGAATATGAATCGCTAAAAGTACATTAAGTGACCTGAGGAAAACATTAACATCTAAACAAATTACAAACTATATAAAAATGATGGTTATAAAATGAGTTTTTTCTATTGTATATTAATGTATGACTCAGAAACATGGACAATAACAAACAATTAGAAAACATAATTGATGCTATGAGATGTAGATAAATAGAAGAATAGTGCGAACATTGATAGAAGAGTAAATAAACAAAGAGGTTCTAGAAACACTAAATATGAAGAAAGAATTATTAAAGGAAATAAAGATCAAACAAATAAATATTTTGGACACATTAAAAGACATGACACCTTGTTCAAGACCTTACTTGAGGGTAAAGTAAGAGGTAGGTAGAGATACAAGTGAGAGAGTCACACGATGGACAGGGTAGTCTAGCAGAGTGGACCACAAAAACAAGAGACGGAATGTTGGAGGTCTGCTACAGCCAACCTTCGTTGCGGAAACGGCACTTGATGATTGATTGATTGAATGAAAAAGCGATAATGTAAAATAAATGGTGTTGCAGTCAGTATGATAATGCAAGAATAAATGTCCATGTTTCATCAGACGGTGGCAGTAACATCATCATCATCATCATCATCATCATCATCATCATCATCATCATCATCATCATCATCATCAAAGCCATAACCGTTGAGTGTCGTCGGAGTGCAACACTAGAAACATTAGCACAAAAATCCCGCCATGCCTCTATGTTCTTAGTTCTTTGTTTAAGTGTGGAGAACCTTACTCCTGTCCCGTCTTTAATATTATAAACCGATGCTTTCTTTAATTTCTTGTTCTACGTCCCCCTTAACTGTTAGCTGCAGGATAGTTTTGGAAAGAGAATCACGCTTCGTCATATGTCCAATCCACCCAAGTTGGCTTCATTTTCACACAAGCCGTTAACTGTATTGTAAGAACACCGCCGAAGACAGATGTGTTGGGCCATTGGCGCAAATAAAACGGCAACACAACGCATTTCCATTCTCTGGACTATATTCAACTGGAAATCTTGTAGGACCATTGTCCTGTTACAAGAGAAATCCAGCGGGAGTCTGAGAATGAACGCTGAAGAAGAAGTATTGTAATAACACGAAAACAGTTGTGATTATGTTAATTATATAAATAGTAGAAAGTGTAGTTAAGTCTTGCCTGGTATTGCACTAAACGAGATGACAACTTACTTTCCCTAGTTATTCACACTTTGTAATTTAGTATTCTTTAAACTAATATATAAATATTTTTGGACGAGATAAAACATAGCACCAACAGATCACAAAAACACGAATAAAAGCACATAAAATCTAGCAGAGATTTCTATAAGAGCACTAAACTAGTGTTCCCTCACTATTTCCAAAATGGTGACAAGATAACTTGAAAAAGCAACAGATCTAGCACGAGAAAACACTAAAATGGCAACATTTCTCACACTCCCGCTGGAGCACTCGTGTAGCGGAACAGTGGTCCTACTATGTTTCCATCAGAACGTATTCCAGGTAACAGATATGCGTTGTATCGAAGTTCTAATTGAGTCAATGGTTCGAAACATCTAACTTCCACGGTGATAACTGATACGTATTTTACCAATTCTACTGAACATCGTTGAACTGTGAGGCACTTTCAATAAGCACGTTGCAGATGTATGACCGGATATAGAACAAATAATTGCAGCTTAATTATAGCCATGGACTAGTTTAAGCTTGAAAGGTCAAGTCGCGGTCAGTAAGTTACGTCCATCAAATAGTTAATCCATCCTTCTTACGACTGCTAACCCACTATGTGGTCCCAGGAGTATCTCGTAAGCAAACCTGAGTCTTGACTTCAAGGACATTTGGCATCAGGTCGCATGGTTTCCTACATTATATATAGTGCGCTGATCATCAGACAGTCACTTCTCTTGGCTGTTGCATGTGATCAATGGCAAATTTGCATATGTTTTGTACCGCTAGCCAATACAAAGCATGGAAAGAGAATCCAGCCAAGATAATTTACGCTTTTTGGGGATCGTTACTTTGAGATCGGAACATACTTTTTTTTAAAGGCTTGGATCATCAGAATTGATTGCATACGCATGTCATTGCATGAGCACGTGATACGACTTCAAATTTTATTAAATATTACATGACATGAGATGTTAATGATATATTGGCCTAATATTAAGTTAAATGTAATATTAGATGTCATGTGATATTAGATGACATGTAATATTATATGCCATGTGATATTAGATGACATGTAATATTAGACCATTGTTTCTCAACATTTATAACTGTGAAAGCACCCATCTCTTTTCTTTAAAAACATGTTTGTAAATTTTTTAAATAAATGTGTAGGGTCTACATGCCATATTGGCCTACACATTACATGGAACTTACCATTAACAATTTTAATGAAAGTTACATTAACCATGAAAGTTACATTTCTGAAAATATCAGTGCAAAAACTAATTATTCCAAGGATTCTTTTCCTAAAATCTTACTTACCTCTTGGAGACAACAATTTTGGCTTTATAGATTAAGAAATAACATTTTCTTGTGCTTTTTAAAATGTAATTTTGTTTCAATATTTACACTGTTTTAATATTGGCACTTGTTAATATTGAAACTTTTTAATATTTGTTTGTTCTAGTTGTTTACAATATTTACAATTTTTAATAATGACACTAGTTAACGTGTAAATAATTTATTGGAAGATGCAGAATCTCACATACACAGATGACATTCTGATATGCAATCAGGTATTAGAAATAAGACACATTGTTCAAGAATTACAAAGAGAAACGGATCACATTGGTCAGTGGAGTAATGCGTCTGGTGCTTCGATGAACCCATAGAAGTGACTATGACATTCTTTTCTAATGAAAACCACATTGTCCGTGCATCATTGCCGTTTACAAATTTATATAGAGAAGTATTGCATACAGCTATCAACATATAAATTGATTTTTCTCTAATTCTGCTGTTACTCTTCACAAGATTGAATGACGATCTTTTTACGGTCTATTGCAAGTTTTGTCGCTTGTTATGCATTAATATTGCGACGTTTCAGAACATTGATAATTTCATTAATATATATTATTTTTGGTCTCCATCTGTCTCTTTACATTTTTATGGTGTATGCTCTTGCTGCTGCCAATATGGATTCATTCTTATTGACTTGCCGAACTATTTCAGTTTCTGGTTTTCAATATATTTTACCACGGGGTGATGTTTCATTTTTTTTTTCTTATCTTTTTTTTTTTTTTGTAATCTCGTCATTTGTCACATGATCCATTCTTGTTCAATTTGCTGCTTATTTTTCCACATTTCATTTCACTTTTAGTAAGCTGTCTCTCTTGTTCTTTAATTAAATTTTTAGTTAGTGTCCATTACTGACACTGATAAAACAATGTTGATGTGAGGATTCAATTTATGATTTCCTTGTTTACAATGCGACACATGTGTGAATAATGGTGACAGTCATAATTTACAGATTTGTGGTTTTTTTTAATTCTCGTCTCTATTTCTCTGTCCATTCTTTCGTTGTCTGTAAAATGTTCCCAGAATATTTAAATTCCTGCTATTTTTTCAGTAGTTAGTCAATTATTTTTATCTTAATTGTATTGAAGTTTCTGCATATAGACATTATTTCTATTTTCTTCTACATTTATCTTTATGTTGCTACTGAGGTAGCGTTCGTTGACTAAGATTATGAGAGCTATCACTTGAACTGTAGAATAGGCATTGATGGTCAGCAAATATTAATGATGTTAAATCATTACTTTGTTAAGTATTTTGTGATGTATTACCTGTTATGGTAATATTATCAATATAAATCAACAATAATAGCGATAGGACAGATTCGTGTCTAATTCTTGATGTTATCGAAATCCACTTTTTCAATCATGCACACTTGTTCTAACTGCACTTTCACTATCTTTGTATATGTCTCTTACATACATCTTGAAATTAATTCAAAAATAGAGTTGCTTACCCGTATCAGGATGAGATAGTCCCCTCGTTTTTAGGCACATCATGAGAAGATGAAAGATGAAATACATTGTAACAACAGGCAAGATGAAGAGCAAGAGAGGTGGGGGAAGGCCAACATAGAAGATACTTGGCAGCCTAGCATTTGGCATGGGAGAATATCGGTATCAGAAAGATTGATAGCACACAATATAGGAGAATGTGGAAACACATGATAACCAGCACTACACGGCATGGACCATAACAAGATGTATGTATGCTATTGTCATTATACCAATTTGTCGTAGTGATAATCTGGCATCGCGCACCCCTTCTAAACTGAGAACACTGGAGAACTATAGATTTAAATGCCTGGAAGTGTTGTTTCATACACCATCCTGAAATATCACACAGTTGAACATTCATGAATGTGCTTTATAAACATCGACAAATTGGACTACTATATCAAGGACCAGTCATGCCAGTAATAGAGTATGTCTTGAGTATCCTGACCCTTTACCCAAGGCAAATTGATCGAATTGATAAGATCTCAAATGGATTTACGCGTATCATTCTTTGATTCCCTACGTATACAGAAAGTGGCGATGTCCATCATGCTGAATTATTTTACTATAATGCAAAGAGCAAAGATATAGTAGCTTACATCTCCCTTTGAGCTTTGTTGTTTACTGCCCATGCTTCACATCCATAAAGAAGAATTGGTTCAATGACTAGGGTTCCTGTTACATTATACAAGAAATCTGCGGAATTGTTGCGTATCCTAGACGCAAGTCATGCACATTATATTGCTGCTATCAATGTTCATTGTGCTGTGACAGTTTGGAATACCGACCACTCACCGCTTTTTGCTTCAGTACACAGCTGTGATTGTGTTTCTTTTATGTTGTCATTACCACCAAATGTGTGAACATTTTTCAAAATATTTTCTAACCTTTCATTCGACACCTGTAAACAAACGACCTCACTTTATTTGACACCCGTCAACAAATGACTTCAAATCACCCATTCTTCGGACCTCAATTCATTGATCGTCTCATTTCCCTGGTCGTTGTGACACAGACGATCTGATGGGGCACCATTGATTTGCTCTCGATACAGATCATTTGTGAACGAGGTATCGTTTCGTTGTATCGCACTGATTACAGAGAGAAGCTGTGACGTCAGTTTGTGAGTGTTTTCCTTCTAACTGAGTGCTTTTCTGTATCACTGTAACTCCTTCTATCTATCTATCTATCTATCTATCTGTCTATCTATCTATCTATCTATCTATCTATCTATCTATCTATCTATCTATCTATCTATCTATCTATCTATCTATCTATCTATCTATCTATCTATATATCTATCTATCTATCTATCTATCTATCTATCTATCTATCTATCTATCTATCTGCCTACCTACCTACCTATCTATCTATCACTGTACGGGAGAACCATGAATAATAAATATGATTCAGATTTATTCTTTGCTCTAAACGTAAATTTGTGTTTCCATATTTAACTTTTATCTGTCAGTAAGACCGGACCTAGAAGGTAAGGTTATATCCTGCACATTTAACGCACGCACACAAACATACGTGCGCGTTCATAAACACTAGCAATGAAAGCAAATATAGAAAAACATACCAAAAAAAGTATTAAGCGTCGGTTTTACGTCTGACAATACAGAGGATTAATGTTTCAACTAACATGTCTTTATTAAGATTGGGGGGGGGGGGTGGAATTGCCCAAACGTTACGTCAACAATTAAGAGAGGGCAGAAGATCTGAAAGAGTGTGACAGTTGCTGATAGGAGAAGAGGGTTTGAGAAAGGGTCACGTCAACAACATTACTGATTTTAAACCAAATAAATTAATTGAATTTGGGGGGAGGGGGAATGATAAAAATCTGCGGGGAAAAAATACATATTTTTTCGCTCTTTCTCGGCTTAAAAATTGTGGGGTGACGGTAGCGGTGGTATTCAAATTATGTGACATAATTAAACAGGGTTTGGTGGATTCTTGAAATTTGTTCGCAAGGGGAAAGGGGCACAAATATTAACCAATATTGTTGGCGTTATTTATGGACATCCCAGGGGAGAATCAAACACAGAATGAAAACACAAAATCACAAAGGGAATACATACACACAATGTAACAGACACTGTAAGAGACTGAAAGTTGACTACTTGACATAAAAATACCAGTAATGACACTCATTCATGTAAATATAATGTATATATATATATATATATACTAACAAACTCATAACACTGGTCAACATTGATATCGTTACTGAGTTTAAAAAAATCCCTAATATGTAGTATCCTGGCGTGCTAAAATCGAATATAACCATAACAACAATTGTATTGGCTCTCTTGATACATATTTCTCTCTCTCTCTCTCTCTCTCTCTCTATGAAGATATTTCATATAACATTTCATATTTTGGAGCCACTAAGAGCAGTGTTTAGCGCACTGGCTTCAAACTGGCACAAGTGGCGATATGATTTATTGTACATACTGTAGCAGCCATTTTGTGTGTTTGATTGGTCATGTAAGCAACATCCATCATAGCCATGGATCGCCGCTTATTTTTATTATAGAACAACAATAACACTATCGTTTGGAATGACGGAAAAGTGATTACAAGGTGCTTACTAACAAGACCACTTTGAAAATATTGCACATAAATATAGTATATTAGCTGTAGCTCAATTGTTAGTGCCTTGGCTACCTAGCTCGGTGATATGGGGTTGAATTTCGAGTTCAATTAAAACTATTTTTAATCACAATAACCCTCTACCACAACCCATCCGAATGATATGGGTACCAGGTCACCTGGGAAATTAAAGACGGCAAACGTAATGCTAACCATAATATGCCTAATACCGTAATCAGTCCTACTCCGATGCGTCTCACAAGAGGAACTTAATTACTTTAAAGTTGATCGCCCCAGCCAACGAAAGTTGGGCGATAGACGGCACATTGCTGAGAAGAGATAAAGCAGACTTAATAAAGGCAGTAATAAATTCATTTCGAGATGCAGATGATGTCAATGAGGTTGAGAACGTACACATACAGAGAATGTTAGAAATGAGAGTATTCAGAGGTGAGGGGAGGAAAAGTAAATTTTTTGGAAAGTCCCGAAGATCACACAATCAACACCTGACCGGAACTATGAGTCTACATACACTGGGATGGCTGCTGGAGCGGAGGGCGGAGCACTTATGCGAATGTCCCGCGTGCTGTGAAGCCAGTTTCTAATCAAGAATCAAGAAGCTAACGAAAGTATAAGACCTGTGGTATACATTGAAAGTCATCCTTCTAACATCTCACATTAGACTTTTCCCGTGATTTTCATTAGTTGTCGACAGAAAAATATACACAAAGTGGCCAATGAAAATAACTGGGAAAGCCAAATACGTCACTTTAGAACGATGAATCAATAGCGAACAGGACTGTATAATTGACAACAGACGCGCACCAGCAGATAGAAAATCTTTGGCACAAGGCTTGTAAATATTTAGAGAGAGACTGCAAGGGAAAGAAGAGGAACTTTCGAAAGGAGATAAACTTGTAATAATACAACCTGCGGAAAACTAGGTGACCTGGAAAAGAAAATAAGACCAAAGTCCAGACCAGTGTGTGTCTTATATACGGAAGACACGTCTGTAGTTTCTTAGATTTTATTTTTATTTTCTGTTTGATTAAACAATTCAGATATGCTATATTCTTATATCTAATCTTTCGATAAGTACAACATGCCTTTTATGGTGGGGTACGCCACCTTCAACCGCAGACATTAGCCGAATTTGTTTAATTGAGAGCTTTTATCCACTAAATAATAATGGAGGTAGTGGTTTAAAGTAATACTTTCTCCACGACCTTCGACGTTAACTCCTTATGAACTTTCAATTCATTTTACATTTTCTATGCCCTTGTACGTTTTATAGTCATGATTATGTTTCTGTTTATCGATCTACTTTCAAATTGATTTTTAACTTTAATTTTTCTTATTTATCATATAGTTTTTCTCATTGCAATTTTATTTCTATCTAGATTTTACTATCTAAATTTTAAAAAACGAATTTCTTCCTGGATTCATACTTGTTTCCCCTGTATCTCAGTTATATATTTATTTCTACTTCAGTCTAATATTATGGGGAGATGAAATATTTCTTGTTTTCCTCTGTGTAGATTAGGTGCACTGTTACATTGATAAATAGGGTCTATATATATATATATACACGACTACCCACTTATCTATCAATAAGAATACCTATTTATATATCTATGTGACTACCCATTTATGTATCTATTTATCTATCTATGTGACTAGCTATTTCTATTTATCTATGTGGCTATTTATCTATGTGACTATCTATTTATCTATGTGACTACCTATTTATCTAATTACGTGACACACAATTTATTTATCTATGTGACTAACCATGTATCTATCTATATGACTACCCATTTATCTAATTACGTGACTACCTATGTATCTAATTATGTAGCTACCTTTTTCTTCTACTTCTGCGTTCGTTCTCAAACTCCTGCAGATAAGCAGGATGTAGTCAGGGGAACGGAATGCGTTGTGTCTTGGTTTACAGCATTTCTGCGATATCTGCGTCTTTCGGCCTGACACATCCGACTTCAGCATGGCTTTGGGTCACTGACCCTATATGGGATGGGGCAGCCAACTCCATCCATAACCTCCTTAGTCGCCTTTTACAATATGCGTGGAAGGTAAACAGTGTTGCCATTCTTTGTTCCCCTTTCGGGCCCCGGCAACACACGGGCGAGCTACCTTTTTATCTATCTATGGGACTACCAATTTCTATAATTGTGTGAATACCCATTTATGTATCTTTCTTCTTCCTCTTCTTTCTGTCCTCATGTACCTTTCGGTGTTGAGGGGAGAGTGAGTGTACGGTCTTTTGCCCTTCTATTTGCCTCTTCCGCTGTTATATTTCCGAGTGTTTCTAATACACTATCTATCCACCTTTTACGAGGGTGTCCAATAGGTCGACTGTTTTATGTATCTATAAAAATACCTAATTATCTAAGTGACTACCAATTTATTTATCTATATGACATGTCCTTTACAAAATGTTGTCATTGCTGGGAGTGTAAACATCTCGGTCCACTGTAAGATGTCCAGCGTCTTCCACTGTAATGTTAAGAAGTCCACGATAGATGAACATAATCATTAATCAAAATGTAAAAAAGCCTACCAGTGGCAACAGCGTAATTAGATTTTTCGTATGTAGCATAAATCGTTTGTTCTCTCTCCTTCTGTCTGTCTTACTTTGTCCCCCCTCCCTCTCTTTCTCTCTCTCTCTCTCTCTCTCTCTCTCTCTCTCTCTCATGTGTATATGTCTTCACCTATCAGTCTATTTCAGTGTCTATATTTAGGTCACAAACTTCAATAGAGAATACAACATGGCGACAATGTTGAATCTTTTATGAACCTTAAAGGTAATTGAGAATGGGGACAGTAACCTTTCAGCGTGATGTCTATGAACAATTTTCAGACTCGAATAAGCCACGTAGATCTGTAGTGTAAAGTGATAGCTTTCTCTTAGATTAATTTATCTGTGAGCACAACAATCATTAATGGCTTTCTGGCATCACTGTTTGTTTACATCAACGAGTTACCAGCAGGGTTGCCGTATAGGACATTTTGGGGCCAAATGTGGCATTTGCCAGTTTGAAAATATATCATTATTTACATTTTCTTGTTTAAGTTTATGAAAGTATGAAGTCTGGTCACGCCTATAGGAAATGCTTTTGGTAGAATTGTTTGTCTCAAACTCCTGACCCCCACCCCACACCCCCCCAATATATTTAAAAAATCATGGAACATACTGCAATGTCATCTGGATGCATTTATCGTCGCATGTAGGCAATTATGACTGCGGAGACAGTCCAATTCAGAAATCAAAATTTGTATCCAGCGGCGCTGCAACCGAAAGAAAATGATTTTATGTAAGGTGAGAACATACCCACGCCGTCAATATGAAAGATATGGACACTTTTCAACTTCTACTTCAACTTTCATTCTCAAACTCCCACTGGATCTCTCTTGTAGCAGGACAATGGTCCTAGTAGACTTCCAGCAGGTCGTAGTCCAGAGAATGAAAATGCGTTGTATCGCCGTTTTTTTTTACCAATGGTCCAATAGATCCGTCTTCTGTGGACGTTATTAATTCAATTATCGAAATTAGAGCAAATAATAGCAGCATGGGCTGGAAATAACTGTTCCATCCCATACGTTGAAGTGAGAATTCGATCAGAAATCGGATGTGTCAAGCAGAATGGAGCTAATATCGCAGTTAAACTGTAAACCAGTGCACAACGCACTCATTCCTTCTTTGTACCATAGCTTTCCATTTTATATGTGATTGAGGGGTGTTGAGAAATACGGTGGTAGGATCGTGTTCTTTCATTACCATGAATCATGTGATCAGCATCACGTCTGCTAAATTTTCTTTCCTAGAAGATCTTGTGTCCATTTTCCTCAGTGTAGTTCGACATAGAAGCCATTGGGAGATACACATTATTCCTAATTGAATTGGAAATTGAACCTTGGATAGCCTGAACAGGACGGCAGTTGTTCTCCGTGCTATATCCTGATAATCTACCAGCTTTTGAGAACAAACGCGTAAGTAGAAAATTATTAATTTATTTCCATTTTTCACTTTCAAGCGAATTTTTCAGAAATTGTCTGCTAGATCGCAGAGATCTCTGGCATTCAATATTATATTTTATCCAACGCAAAATTACTGTTATCCTTTAGGATAACTGCTCGGGATTGTGCATATCGGCGAAATCCTTTGAAGTTTTGGTCCATTGCAAATAAGTGGCGTCAAATTTTAGCTTTTACTGTAAAAATGTTACTGTCAAGTAACATTGTATTCAAAGGCGTATGTGCTAAAAAAATACTTGATAGGACAAATTGTTGCACTGGTTGTCAGCTTTATGTAATAGTAAACGACACAGTTAATCTGCCCTTCGGTCACCATTAGACCCCAGGGCTACTTAATTGCGCTTAAATACTGTATTTTTGTTAGCTGATATTGGATGATATATGTTTTGTTGCTACTGTATATGTAACTAATATATACACTTATTTAATGTAGGGCCTTTATGACGTCTGTCCATGAAATAATTTCTTCTAAATTTCAGAATCTGATGATTCTGAGAGGTTGATTATTGTTAATGGTTGTAGATATTGTAATCCATGTCAGTGTCAGCGGTCATCTTCATCTCGGTTTACATGATCCATACATTTTTCCTAAAAACTGAATGTCTATTGTGGAGAGATACTCGCGTGTCAGAGTCTCAACGTCACACATTTTAAACGTTGTGTTCTGTTCAGAAACTTCTCCTTTAACTTTTCCCCAAACTAACTTTATTGGGTTACGGTGAGAATTATATATCGAGAGTCGCAAAGAAGTGTGATCGTATTGTTTATTTTATTTTTTAATATGAGACAACTATCTTTTATTTGTCTTCTTCACAAGTTGTAACAATTTGGACCACAAAAAAAGTATCGTCAACGTTAACATTTTCCGTAGTAAGCGTGGCCTAATTTGGTCTTTTTTTAATGCGGTTGGTTATTTGTTTTCCTGTGATACTGCATTGTGATTTGAAGCATTGTCCATTACTAAATACGATGGTCTTTCTAGAATGGAAGGAGACTGTTCTCCATACAATTCCTGAAAATATGTTCATTCATTTCAGCATGGTAAACCCTGCCATCTGTACCTTTTTATTAGAAAATAAGTCCAGCTTCATGGACTAGGCCGTTGCTACTACTTCCAGCCTGCGTGAGAATAATTCTCTGGACTTGGAAGGAATGTTTATAATTCGCTTGGAATGTTTCTTTTATGTTTACCGTCCACTGATTGCCCATTCTTTAGTATTTATGTGGTGACCCAGGATTCGTCAAAATATATAATATCATATCCTTGGTTGCTCCACTACGGATCTGTCTCATGTATTTACATCAGGCACCAATCAAATGTGACATTTAACGAATGGTATTCCTGTCGCCTAAGGCTTTTCTGAATGTGAAGCTAGCGATTCTTACAATTTTCCACGTGGAACCTTTAGATGTTTTAATATCGCAATCGAGCTGCAATTTTACTGGTAATTTCCGAAGAGAAACAAGTTCATTTTTAGCAAACAGTTTCAATATCTCCTGTCTTATGACATTTATGTTAAAGTCGTCAACTCTCATCTCTCTTCCTTGCTTGACAATAGTTCATTTTGAATCCTGCTTAATGCAATTGGCAAAAATGATCTATCCAGACCAAGAGCCGATTGAATTCGCATTTTAGGGTTATTAATATCACAATATATATTACCCATCTCAGATTATCTGCAAAAATGCTGGTAGAGTAAAACGTTAACTTTCTGCATTGTAATAAATGTGCACTTTAAACTCATTTTGAATTATATTTGAATGTAAATTATAAGAAATTACCTAGACAACACAATAAGCACGCTTCGAATTAAAGATAAACGTTTGACAGAGCGACAATTTACAACTTATAATTGAGAAAAGGAGATATTAGTGTTCCTGCAAAAACAAACACCCAAATGAAACTCAATGTACTTATTTTATCTCTTCTTTAGGCTTAATTGATTGTTTCGGTGATTTTTATTGGTCAATATCTTAACAACACGCTGGAGTGACCAATGAATAGATAATTGTGTTAACATGCGTGAAGTATTACTACAATGTGTGTTGATCTCTCAAGCAAAACAAAATGTTTACACTCAGTAAATCGTGTTCCAATTCAGAAACATTGGCTATATTCATGTGCGAAACAAAATGAAATTTCCATTTTTTTAAAACACAAATAAAAACACCCTTTTCTTAGAATAAGAGGTGTCACACGACTACATAACTGTTCATGTAGATAGGGAAAACGCCGTGATTGGTTGTTATATAGGTTATAGAGGAAACGTGTTAAACTTCTAATATGTTTTGAAAGATAAAAAATTTGTTTAAGCGTCGTTGTGACTCAAAAGTTGTTTTCCAAAGGTCTCTGATATCTAATAGATAATTTCTCAGATATAATGACTCAATGGTGATTACCAATTTGTAGACGGACTATAGTATTACTCTTTTCATGAGTTTTTGTACATAACTTAGGAATTTGGCTTTATTAAAAACCAAATATGTTTTTAGAAATATATCCACCTATGTGGCAACACTGGTACAGTTCCTCTTGTTGAGACTAAGTGTTTCACTAATTAACAACAAAAGCTATAAATAGAAAGCTATTTGCAGAACTTGATAGTCATAATGAGAGTCCCTTGTAAATTATACAGTCCTGTGAAACCATTGGTTAACTTATATATTTACTTCAGAAGTGATACTGTTTAATTTGTTTCCGTGTTTTACACTGAATGTCAACACAAAGTAATCAAAGAAATCACGGACAAAGTCAGTGTTAGTACTTTATAGTCAATGAGGGACTTAGCCTGATGAACACATGAGACGCAGCCTGGAAACATCAACGTATATGTGTCTCGTGAGTTATGTGTGATGATTGATGAATTTAGGTAGTTTGTATTTCAGCAGAAACATAAGTGCAAATAATAGCATGACTGTATCATCATCATCATGCAGCAAGCATATCATTGTCATGATTCGGCAGTCGTCAAAGTCTTTCTAAACTCCTGTTGATCTTGAGCCAATTTCCCTACTTCTGTGTCATGTTCAGGTGGTCTTCGATATCTTGAGCCAATTTTCTTGCTTCTGTAAGTGTCATATTCAAGTGGTCTCAGATATTTTGAGTCAATATTCCTGCTTCTGTGTCATATTCAGGTGATCTTCAATATCTTCCATTTATCTTCTTCGTGGCCAACACATTTTTAGTTACCTTAGCATTATCACTTGACTGAATGACTGGGTAGAAACTTGACATGAAAACTATCCAATACCTGGAGATCCTTCATATGTAGCGATGTCTGTAGATTGCATTCGTTACTAAATCAAGGCTAAATTTGGTATGTAAAAAAAACATCAACCTTAGAGTATATATCAAAGTGTTTAACTCACTGGTTCTTTTTAAGTACTAGAAGAATTGTGGGTAGATGAGAAGACCCACACTATGAACAGTTGCCTCTTAATGTTATTAGATTGCATGCAGAAAGTAGGTGTGTAGATGACATCACCTTAATATCAAGATGTCCAAAAGGTTTAGAGTACATGATTATGTCAGTCAAGACGCAAAATCTTCTCCGCAATGAAAGGCAAAAATATTGCATATCAACAGAAAAATTGAATATTATGGGTCAACTATCCTAATTACAGGAGATTGCTCGGGAAAGATCAGAAAGTGATTAACGATTACTGATTAGAAAGTGCTTAGTGAGTACACACACAACACACAACACACACAACACACACACACACATAAAACGATGAAAAATCTACAACAAGGGACACACATAAACTTAAAGGGTACTCTTTAAGGAATAGTGACCAGGTTTCTACGGAACAAAAACGCTAACATAATTAAACTGAACGAAATTCCGATAAAGAGGCATATACCGACACAGCCAACGTTCTACGCGTTACGCGATGAAGGCCACAGATTACTCGATATGTGGGAGGTGGATTACCAGTGCGTTGAATGCGAATCATTCTATCAGTATCCTTAGTTCTTCTTCTTCTTTTGCGTTCTTTCTCAAACTCCTGCAGATTAGCAGGATGTAGTCCGGAGAACGGAATGTGTTGTCTCATGGTTTACAGCATTGCTGCGATATCTGCGCCTTTCAGCCTGACACATCCGACTTCAGCATGGCTTTGGGTCACTGACCCTATAGGCAGCCAACTCCATCCCATAACCTCCTTAGTCCCCTTTTACGAAATGCGTAGAAGGTAAATAGTGTTGCTAATCTTTGCTCCCCTTTCGGGCCCCGGCAACACACGGGCGAGTATCCTTAGTTACAACTGTTTAAATACAACTGTTTAAACTCGTAGTCGTAACCTTCGATAAGTTACCATATTGTTCCTACTTGCCGACGTTGTGCTTGAACTAGTTACTGGCACTCCTTGGGTGGACAGTGCAACAAAGAAACCTGTCGTAAGGGCCAGAGTTGTGCCCTAATGTCGACGTCGATTTCGGCAACATTAGACTCGAAACACCATCGAGTTGGATATCTGCTGGAACAGAGGGCGGAGCACTTATGGGAGTGTCCCACGTGCTGTGAGGCCAGTTTCTAATCAAGAATCAAGAAGAATCAAGAATCACCTGTTTAAATCTCCGAGTAACGGAAGCTCAACGTAATAACATATAAAATAAAAAATGTGGACTGTTGTCACGTGATTTGGTCACTGATCCCTGTATTGAACCAAACAACGTTACAAATATTAAAGCGCTAAATTTTGTAGTTGCCACTTATGGTTGTGAGACGCGTGCAATGGCATCTGTAATGGAAAAGAAAATATTGCCTTTTGAAATGAAATGTTACAGAAAGGTCATAGGAATATCATGGATAGAAAGACGAACCAACGCTGACATCCGGAATGACCTGAACATAAAAGAAGACTGGCTGCTCAAAACTATCACAAAAGATCAACTAAACTATTTTGAACATATAAAAAAGACACATAAAAATGGTTTAGAAACATTAATCATGGAGGGAAAAGTTCCAGAAAAGATAAAGACGCCAACCAAATCTATGATAGACACAGAATCACACATTGGTTCTCAACCCGTGGGTTGCGACAGTTGTACACTGGCGGCAGACACAGAGAAACAAATAGTTTAAGAAGACCTGCCCGTTTATTTCCGGGACCCTAAAGGGGAACAAGAATAGTTAAACTGTTACCTGTCGAATTTGTTATTCGAGGAAATTAATGGAATTTGAGCTGAAGTTGGCTGTCCCATTTTAAATAGTGTCAAAGTGACCCAGAAACTACAATGAAGTTGGATATGCCAGGTCGAAAGGCGCAGATATTGCATCTCAAATATAAACCATGACAAGGCACACTGTTCTGCTAGATACACCATGCTGAGCTACAGGAGTTTGAGAAGAAATGCAGAAGAAGAAAAAAAAAGACCCATAATATGTCACAGATGTAGGGAGGGGGGTGGTCAGATTAGCAGTAGTACCAAAAAACCTCACAACACTTCTTCTTTGACATTGGAATGAGTTTAGATAACTCTTGACCGGACCACTGCTGAGTTTCGTCGATTAGAACATTGAAAACTCATCTTTGGAACTCTTCTGGGTCTTGTCGAGTAGAAAAATTGTGCCCGTGCCACTCCTGATTCTTGACCAGTAGAAAATGCATGCCCGGATCCTCTTATGTCTTGTCGAGTAAACAAACTCATACCTTTAATTCTCCCGAAATTAATCGAGTGTAAAACTCATGCCGGGACCACTCCTGATTCTTGTCGAGTAGAAACCTCATGACCAAAGAACACCTGAGTCTTTTGCAAGCAAGATGTCGCCGTATCTTCTCCTTCATACATTCAACTGTTTCTTGACAAAAAGTTTTCGGTACCGTGTCTCATTACATATCCAAACAAAGAAGGATTACGCCTTTACAGCGTTATCATTAAGTGCCGTCTGCCCTTCTCATATGTAAGTACGAAATAAAATAACAAATACGGGTCTACTAGAATCATTTCAATAGTGGAAGATTTGTGTGAGTTGGATATATAAATCCACATGACTACTTCTCAAAAAATTCTTACTTAATAAAGTCAAAGAAGTAGTGTAAGATGTAAAATTTTATGGACGGTCATCAAAGTCTGAACATGTAGGGATTTTTGTTTACACTCATCCGTATATGCCTGTCATAAAACAAAACTATTAATACTGAATATTTTCCATTAGCGAGTTGCAATTGAATCGCAAGTGGCTTGTGTGATAGCGAGTTGCAAAGACGTCGCTATTGGCTTATGTAATAACGGCCATATGCCTTTACTGTCGCAACGTCATGCTCAGAATGTTGGTTTTTTTAAATTTCCTATCTTACAGAAAATTCCAGCCCTTACCGGGTGTCGAACCCTTAACCTCACTGTTGTTAGAACTACGATCTAACCTCTTGATAATATAGCACATTATTCTCATCGCTAAAGTAGAAATCGCTGGATGACTTCCTGTTGAAACATCACGTGCATGTAACAAGTTGACAGATTATTGGTTTCATTGATTATTCATGTATTTGATGTATCTGTGAATTCACCCGTGGAAAGGTGTCGTTTTTCATCTTTACAAACGCTTGTAATTATGTAGATATTTAAATTAGTCTAGAAAGTTGTTAAAAGAATGGTATAGTTAGGATGAATTATGAATCAGCGTTATATCACACGGCTTCCCATAAGTGCTCAGCTGATTAGCTAGTTAGTGTTTGATAAGAATCATCCTGACTAGCATTGCCAACCACACTTACTCAGTAGTGATGGCGCCATTCCTCGACCTTCCCAGAATAGCATGAACCATGGTACCATACTTCGTGGTGAATGGGTGAATCATGTGGGTAATTTTTATTTCAAACCACGAGTAACGAGTGAATTACAAACCACAGTTGGCTGATCAGCGGGCGACTAACTTAATTAATGTTAAAAGACATATTCTGCCACGTTCACACTAGCCAACTTTCAACTCTTCCATTATATTCCCAATGGGAACACATTTTTAGCGTTTCCTATCAGTTAAGTGTCTGTGAGTTACTGGATCTTAGCAACATTACACACTCATCACACACAGACACATACACAAGCATGCATGTTCTCGTGGAATCTGATCGTTAATGAACATGTAATGTGCGTGTTACGAAGATCTGTAAGTATTTGTGAGCGTGCGGGAGTCAATGTGTGAGTATATGTGTGTGAGTGTACGTGTGTGAGAGTGTGTGTGAGCCAGTGTGTGAGTAAAGTGAGTGAATGTGAGCCAGTATATGTGTGTGTGAGAGTGATTGTGTGTGAGCTAGTGTGTACGAATGAGTCTGTGAATGAGTGTGAGCAAGTGTTGGTGAGCAAGTGTTTCTGAATGCGTGTGTGTGAATATATGTCTGTGTGAGCGAGTTTGGGTGAGCGGGTGTGTGTAATTGATAGTGTATGAGTATGTGTATGCGATTGTGTGAGTGAGTATGTGTCTATGAGAGCGAGTGTGCGTGCGATTAACTGTGTAGGAATGAGTGTATATGATTACGTGCATGAACGAATGGTGTGAGTTGGCGTGGGTGAGCGAGTGTCTGTATGTATATGTGAGTTTGTATGAGTGAACATGTGTGAGTGAGTGTCTGTATGTATATGTGAGTTTGTATGAGTGAACATGTGTGAGTGAGTGTGATTGAATGTTTGCACCGAAGTTAGTAATGTCTGCGTGAGTAAGAGCATGATTGTATTCCCTACGCAATGCTGCAATAATATTACATCAGTTTGTTGCTGGCTTCTAGAACCCATCTTTATTCGAACGGAAATAATCATTATGTAAATGTTTGAAGCCACACTTTTTGCACGTGATTGGTTTGTATGCTGCAGCTATTTCGTTTTCTCCCTGTGAGTACATAATGCCAAAAATACTCGACCTGGTAACCTGATCTGTCTGCTGACCTTGTCTGGGAGTCATACATTTCTTCTTTAAGTCAGCCTACAGAAAGAAAGGGCAAATCAATCGTTATTATGAATATCGCTTGTCCCTACTTCTTCTGCATACATTCTCATATTTCCTGTGGTTTTCAGGAAGTATTGTGGAGAAAGGAATTCATTATATCATTGCTGCCTGAACGAATGCAACATATTCGTTTTGTCCGTCGTCAAAATTTATAGTTTCAGTCCCTTTGGCAAACGTATCTCCTTCTTCACATAAACTATATTCATTTATGTTGTATTGATTTGTCTTTCTCCGTTATGGGTGGCATAGTGATCGCCACTGCTTTTAAAAGGATTGGATTTTTGGTCCGAAACTTATCATGTCTGCATACCATTTTGACCTTCTACACAACAGAGCACCTATCCATATGCCTAACCTTCTTTAGTCGTCTATTTCAACAATCATGGAGGTCACAATGTTACTATTTTTTCACTCATTTGAGCCAAAGCAATAAACGAACACCTAGAATTAGAGAAGATTCTTCTGTCCTCTCATTGTTTTGATCACAATGGATTACTAACAATGAATCTCTTGTTTTCTCTTATGTGCAATTTAACTATTATTGCAAGATGGCGGTGGTTTCCAGGAGCTTCACTGTGTAAATATAAAACTCCATTTCTCAAAGGTATGTAATTCTTTGAAAGAAAAGCCTAGTACTCAGATTTGTGTCTGTTTGGCGTAAGTAGAAAACCTGTTCCTCCATGTTGTATGCAGGTAACAATCCAGGATGGAATGAGTGAAGACAGACACAGAGAATCCTGGATTTATAACATCCAGGAATGGACTAGGCATGATTTTTCTTAACTCCTCCACAAGGCTCAAGATAGAGGTGTTTGGTAGGCTTCCTGTGCTATTGTCTCTAGTGTGACACCCTTCCGACCCTGAAGGGTTATGGTTCGTATTATTATGCAGGTGACCAAATACAACAAGTCCTACAACCAATTGGCGGCATCCATGTTAGATATTTTTTTAACAAACTGTTTCAATACTGTCAAAATCAGATGATGATGAAATAATACATTTAACTGTGAGAATGTAGCTGTTGACAGCTCATAAGTCTTTGTGACAATAAACATTTTCTGACTCAATTAATATGGTTGTATTAGGGGATTTACGAATGAATAATTTTTTGTATTAGGAGATTTATGAGTTAAAATTTGGTTGAATTCCAGGGTTTACGAATGAATAATTTGTTGTATTAGGAGGTTTATGAGTTAACATTTGGTTGACTTCGAGGGCTTATGAATGAATAATTTGTTGTATTAGGGGGTTAATGAATGCATATTTGGTTCCCTAAGGCAGGCATTTCTACATCAGGCTCGCCGAGGCATGATTTTATGACCCAGCACGCTGATCTTCTGCGTTAATTCTCAAAAATTATGTTCCGACGAAGAAGAATGTGTCGGGCCATTATTGGAAATAAAACGGCTTCACAGCGTATTTTCATTCTCTGGAACACATTCTGCTGGAAATCTAGTACAACTTTTTTCCTGCTACAAGAGAGAACCAGCTGGAATTTGAGAATGAACGCTGAAGAAAAACGAACAAGAGACATATAGATTAGCATGATGTAGTTCAGAAAATTGAATGCGTTTGTCATGGTGTACAATCTGATTGTGATATCCGTACTTCTCGACCTGACACACCCGACTTCATTTGGCTTTTGGTGTGTTTTTTTTTTTACCCTTTATGGGGGTGGGACAGTCAGTTCCCTCCAAATACCTCATTAGTAGCCTCCTGCGAAATGTGTTGTAGGCAACATTGTTTCTATTGTCTGCTCTTTATTTTGAGCCCTTAAATACACAGACGCAGGAAGATAGAAAAGCGCCATATGCACTGGCCCCAGAGCTAGCCACAAACCTACTTGGTCTTCCAAGGGAAACAAAAAACTATTTGGCCCCATGTCATCCGACAAAAACACAACCCGTTCCGCTGTCTTAACATATTGTTAATGAGCAATAATTCCAACTTCTGAAATTTATCATAATTCCAAATTTTGATATTCGCCATAATACCAACATCTGATATTCGCCATAATACCAACATCTGATATTCGCCATAATTCCAAGTTCTGGTACTCATTATAATCTCAACATCTGATATTCATCATATATATTTTTTAAGTCTGTAGATAAATATACTAGGAGTAGACATCTTGAAGTCTGTAGGTAAATCCATCAGAAGTAGACATCTTGAAATATATAGGTAAATTCACCAGAAGTAGACATCTTGAAGTCTGTAGGTAAATTCACCAGAATTAGACATCTTGAAGTCTGTAGATAAATACAACCAAAAGTAAACATTTTTAAGTCTATGCATAAATACATCCAGGAGCAAACATCTTGAAGTCTGTATGTAATTATATCAGAAGTAGACATCAAAACCCAAAACATCAAAAGGAAGAACACTCTTAATTATTTCCAACTTTTAGAAAACTTTAAAGATCATTGATCTTCTGGGCACACTACAAAAATATATCAATTCTGAATCTTTCTTAAATCACAGTAATTGATTATCAATAATTTCAAACTCATTTAGAAACTATTGATTGGCATTTGACAATGGAATATAACATAATATAGCTGAATAAATACACGATAACAGCACTTCAAAATAGAGAATAGTTTGCAAACTCGGTGAGAAAACCTTGTGTAAACAATTTCATGAATGACCAACATTTTTGTCGAAAATTAAGAATCCTGAATGTCGGTGACCAATTTCTGCTTAGATAAAAGATAATAAATTCAATTTATAAAAACAAGATTACACTACGTGCAGTAGATTCAACACTTGTAGAACTATTTATTTTAGGGATTCGAACGAAAACCTTAAGTATTATGGTTCTTTATACCATTTCTCAAAGTAGTAATCATAAGGTTTGAGAAAAAAACGCCATCATCTCAACGTGTTTTGATTCATTAGAAAATGTTCCTCTTGGTCGCGTGACTAATAACTCGTGTCACAACTTTGCTTGAAAAGAAAATGTGATATCTCACTCTTCGACCTGGTTCATCCGACATCAGCATGGTTTCTGTGTCACTTCATCCACAGATGGGACGGAACAGCCAACACCACCTCCAAATCTTTGTAATTTTAGAGGCTATCTGTTCAGCGGACTCTCAAACGTGGCTAACTACAACACCTATGAGACAAACTAAAAAATATAGAAATAAGACATATTAGAACTGTACTTCAGTAGGTACCATCACACTGTGATGTCCTGAGAAATAAGAGGGCTGATGAACTGGAAAAAGAATGAGGAAAGTGTATGCAGCAGGACAATGACGTCACATATCAATGAGAGAGCGATATAAATCATCAGAAGTGAACATAACTTGGCAAAAGATGCTTATCCCAAAATAAATCGACAGGGACAGGTAACCATACTTCACCTGAAGACAGGAAACAACAGACTGATTAATCACATGCATAGGTTGCGACTGTGTGCCACACCACTGTGCACTTGTGAAACATATGAACCAACCTGTGAAAATATTCTGCAGAGTTACCCCCAGTATGATGCAAGGTAACTACGTGAAACGTAACAATAATTGTACTTTCGTAAAACACAGATTTATATAATCGCTTTAATCAGACACGACAAACTATAACTAAAACTAGTGGGTAATGATGTGCACACAAGAAAATATACAAATTACAATACGCAAATCATACCCAAGTATGAACAATTGAGAAAGCCGTACTGGCCAAACGCACAACACCACATGCAAATATAAATGTAACCAAAACATACTCTAGATAACCGTGTTCATCTATAAGGCTTATCTGACGGTGTAGACATCAAGTAGCGAATAAAAGATATACAATGAAACAGAGGCTTAAAAAGTAGCAGTTTGGAAAACGTCCTGCAAATAACAATATACATAGATATTCCATTATTGCTTAATATTTTTCTCCTTCAGTGTTTATGTAGCCTTCTTTCATCGTAGGCATATGTCTCGTCATGTTTCACTGTGTCTACTTATTTATTTTGTCTTATTTCAACATATACCTCGTCATCTTTTACCGTATCCGCTTCTACCTAAATATATATTTTTGACATGTCATCCAAATTAATGTTTCTACACCATCTTCCAGTTTTCACAGCATACGTTTATTCATCATTAAAACGTATATATATATATATATATATATATATATATATATATATATACGTACAATGTACAGTTTTTTTCTCTCTGTGTTTGCTGTTAGGCGTAATGGGATTGAATGGCGATCGCTTGTCGGGCTAATGTACTTTAGTCGATTGATATGGCGTGCCAGAACGTTGATAACTGGTTAAATCCAAATTCTTCTTGGTTTTTCACTGTCTCGTTCTATTTCTATTCTCTGATACATTCCTCGAAGGTAAAGGTCGGCTGGTACTCTTTGAATAATAATCTGGTCAGTGACGCACTGCCAGCTGTCAGTTGCATGGGCTCATTCATTGAAAGAGAACAGGGCCTCAAATATCTTGGGATAATCTTTGATAGAGGTTTCTCATTCAACAAACACGTCACAAATATGATTCAGAAAGCTAAACTATGTATCAATATTATAAAGGTTATGGCGATCTTCGACATGCAGCAATGGGTACTGTTTCTGCATCAACAAGTGATGGTGATATCTGTCATAGATTATGGCCTCGGTCTACTAACACTGTCATAGATACAAGTCGATAGATTGGGAAAAGTCCAAAATGAGGCAATGAGAGCGGTACTGGGGTGCACTGGGGATACACCCAACTCTGCAATGAGATTTCTGCTTGATATATCCAGTATTAGAGTACTACATCAGGTAGAACAGGTTAAGTCGTTACTTTAGTAACAGAATGCAACCACCACCCAATATACCAACGTCTAGATGCTCCAAAGGGAAAACGAATCCAACTTGGCAGATAATGAATGGAAGAGACTGAAGACATACTACGAAAAGTATGTGAATTTGAAGAAATAGGAAAGGGCAGTGAGTTAGTGAATGTAGACATTGAGAAAAAAATCAATGACCAAAGTAATAATACAACTAGAAAAAAGCGTGTCGAAAACGAATGGGTGTCATGGTTCACGTTACAGTGCTCGCCCAGCTACACTCGAAGCCACAGGACATAATTATATACACAGATGGCTCAGTTAACAGAAATACAAATAAATATTTTGGAGTTTTGTTGCCTACAGACAAAGCGTGATATAGGTTGAGAAATCTTCTGCATATTCCACTGTCACATCGATCATGAGGATGGAGATAGAGGGAGTTACAGCAGCACTTAATTGGTTGATAACTGAGACATCAACACACTCGGTAATACTCACAGACTCTCAAAGCATGCTGCGCAAGATAGAAAAGTACATGCTGATAAAAGAATTGTGGGGCTTAATGAATAACTTATTTATCCAGAGCATTACATGGATATACTCCCCTGGTTATGCTGGGGTCAGAGGAAACGAGAGAGCCGACTTCCTGTCAGACAATGCGGCGATAGACGTCACAATACTGAGAAGAAGTAAAGCAAACTTGATCAAAGCAATAAATTTATTTCACAATGAACATGATGTCAATGATGCTGACAATGTACACATACAGATAATGAGAGTATCTAGAGGGGAAGGAAGTTAGAGTAATTTTTTTGGGAAAGTCCCGAAGATCAAGCAATCAACACCTGACCGGGTCTCTGAGTCTACATACACTGGGATGGCTGCTGGAACGAAGAGCGGAGCACGTATGGAAGTGCCCCGCGTACTTATATACTAGCTTCTAATCAAGAATTTTCATTCTAATGTTGCATGCTCTTCCTGCGTGCTAATATGAGCTAATATGGGTTAATCCTCATTAAGTAGTTTAACATTTTCAGACTGTGTTTTTCAATATATTTGACCACAGACGTTGTTGCAACAGTTCTTGTAATCTCTTAATCCCTTACGTAATCTCTTCCTGTTCTGGTTGCTGCTTCCCTCAGACATTTCATTATTAAAATTAATACATTTCCTGAATACATTCACGATAATTCAGTCAGAATGATTTAATCAAATAGAAATGTTTCTATAATAAGACTCAGTTGATATTACTCTGACCTTGACATTACATATGACCTTGAAATCTTTCCATCTTCACGTAATTGTATCGCATCACTAACACATCGCATTCCTACTTCTGCAGATGTTTTCCTTTGTTAACTTTCTTATATTCTTCTTTGACTTGTTTTCCACTTTCCCATTTCCTTTATTTGTTTACACATCTTGCTAAGTTCCAATATATTTTCCTTACATATTGAAGTCTGATTTATCAATTTCTGCTCTATCTAGGCTAGTGCCTTGAAATGGAGATGGGGCTTAGTCCAGTCATTGGTGGCTGGAAAATAAGATTAGTCCGGCCAACCCGTACATCGAGACGTATATAATAACTAGGAAGGTAGTTCACTAACAGCACAGTTCCTGAAGTCAGAGACACCAGGCCGAAAGATGTATAATGAATAACAACAATGTATAATGCAACCCAATTACTTTGTGGGCAGACAGAACAGACAGTGCGACATATCCTGCAAGACTACATTACTTTTAACCAATTGAAGAATGACCGCTGGCCCTCGGAGCAGAGATAGATATTCACAGAAAACTGTATGTGAGCCTTGAGGAGCGTTCAAATGGAGCAGAATGTATTAAGAGAATTGGACTTGCTGTGCACACATGTTAAACTGTATGGGAATATTAAGGAGCTTTCAAATAGAGCAACATTTATCTAGAAAGCAGGACTTGATGTGTAGATATGTAAAAATATAAACGAGAAGATGAATTTCTGCACATCAAATAATTAATTCTTATCTTAATTAGTTCAAGTTTAAATTTCAAAATGTACTGAATAAAGTAATGCCAGACTTTATGTGCATTGCAACGGACTATTGAACAATGTCCGGCGAACCGTATGTCATGTGGAAACATGACTTCAGCCCTATCTGCCGCCATTGACACTAAAGGAACAAACTAAGACTTTAAGGGCTTGAGAGGAGAGAAAATAGCAGTAAACCATCTGCATTCGCACATAGTAAACGAAAACTAAGGAAATTGTACATTGGTTCGCTATCCATTTCAATAAACAGTCAAAATAAAACAAATGTAAAAACCTATAAACACTTAAGAAAATAATTGTAGGACAGACATTGTTCTGAAACCAGTATGCATAAAGTAAGAGGGGGGGGGGGGAATCAAGAAATATCTGGGTAAAAGAAATTTCGATAGAGATACGCATATTTCTTGTGCAGAAAGAGCTAAAATTAATAGTTCAAGATGTGACAAATTGTTCTTCTGTCATTAAAGATGGGACAAAACTTTGCACTGTCGTTAAAGATTGGACAAAATGTCCCTCTGTAGTTAAAAATTGGACAAAATGTTCCCCCCGTCATTAAAGATTGGACAAATTGTCCCTATGTTGTTAAAAATGGGGAAAAATATTCCTCTATCGTTAACGATGAAACAAAATGTCCCTCTGTCGTTAAAGACGAGACACAATGTCTCTTTGTCGTTAAAGATATACATGTCCCTCGCTCTGTTTATCTATTGTCTATTGTCTTTCCCCATCTGGTTTGTTATCCACTTTTGTCGTTAAAGGTAGGGGGTGATTGGAGCTCCAGCTAGTGTTTCAATGCCAGATGTGTGACCTCGGTTATTCTAGGACTGTGTGTGTTCAAGTTGTCCCTGACGTTTTCTATCCATCGTTCGTAGTCTTCCTCTGGCTTTATACCCTGCTCATTTGATTATAAGCCTGTACGGGCAATGTGTCGTGATGCATTCTCATAATGTGGTCAAACCACTTGATTTGCTGCCTTTCTATGTAATATATGCAAGGTGCTATACCTCTGTTTGTACAGGACCTATATCACAATATGATCTGAAATATTTGGAAATACTGATCATGGTGATAATAATGCTCCTCCTCCGCATAATAAGATAGCGTGACATTGATAAAATTCACTTTTCGCATACTATGTGAACATGCTATATTCACTTCGCGCATGCTATGTGAACGTGCTATATTCACCTCTGGTATATTTTGTGAACATACTATATTCACTTCTAACATACTATGTGAACATGCTATATTTATTTTTCGTATACTATTTCGGCAAGCTATATTCACTTCACTTATAAAATGTCAGAACACTATCTGCACCCGCTGCCTTACGGGTTAGCACGGGAGTGCTTCATGAAAAGGGAGTAAACTCCTACAGAACCTTCGGAGTTGAGACAAAATGGCAATATATATATATATATATAGTTTTCTGGCATCTCCTGTCGTTCTTCTCGTTTCCACGCGTATCTTCATTGCTTTTCTGGTTGAATTAATCAGCAACTCAGATAGGATTAGTACAAATGAACAACGCATATTCTCCTTAAAACATTCCCGAGCGAGTAACCATGTCCGAAACTTAGTAAAAATATATCTCATCAACTGATATAATTTGAGGGCTTCATAGAACATTTGAAATTGTACACTGGCCTGATTCGTGGCCACCTGTAAATACTCACAATGCCATCAAATTAATCATCATCATCAGGTTTCCGTAACTTGTGAAACTATCTATGTGACACTTCTCCTACAGAACGTTGCCCTCACGCCATTCTATAAGCACTCCAAGTTCTGTACACGCTGCCCAACCTCGGGCAGTGTCGTGTTCAGAAAGTATTCGATACCATGTTTCCAACGTAGTTCTGCTCAGCCTCTAGTTCTTTACCTGGAACCCTCCCCTCCATGATTAATCCCTCTAATTCATTGTGTCCCTTTTTGTGAAGCTACTTTAGGCTGCTGATAATATAAAATAAACTAAAGAAATCTCTCTTACATTTTCCTTTTTATAGTTACCTTTTCATAGTTACCTTTTTATAGTTACCTTCTTGTGTTCAAAAGTCCGAAAGATCTGCAGGAATTACTTAAGACAGTAGTAGCAAAAAGTATAAGAAATAGGATTTTTTTAAATACTAAGAAGTCGGTAGTGAATGTTGTTTTAAGAAAAAACATTCCCCAGAGTGAAAGATCAAAGTGAATAAAGTACACCAGCAGGTAGGTGGCTTATTTTGGGGTGAATGATTCATTTGGAAAACAATGGCATCTGCTGGAAAAAAAACAGAGATAAGAAATAGAACAGGGTAGGCATAGGTGGCATTTCTAAAAATGAAGAATATTTTGTGAAATATATCACTGTCAATTGAGGTAAGGAATAGAGTGTTTCGGAGTTACATAACATCAATATTGACATATGTATGCGAGTCTTCAACAATAAATAAATATGGCAATGAAAAATTGGAGGCAACAGAGATGTGGAACAATGAAATAATTCTGAGAGAATATTGGACAGCTAGAAAAATTAACGAGATGGTGCTGAAAGAGTCTAATGCGAGACGGTGGTAACTTAATATCATATAGAGCATTTTGTGTGTTGTGTGTGTCATGTTTTGAAACAGGTAGGTCTGGTGAACACAATTACAACCGGCAAGATAGAGGGAAAGGGAAATAAAGAACGACAGCGGGAGAAAATAGAGTGACGTGGCATTGCATTGGGTCAACAATGTTCATAATAAAAGATATTGAAGATTGAGAGTTTTCGAGGTTCATGTTCGTCCACGTCAGTCGGCACGGAACCTGATGATGATGATGATAGTTTTATTATTAACGTCTAATAATATATCACGTGTTCGTAACCATTCCGTATTGGCCTATTGCTCATGTGACTAATCATGTGAGCTATAAATCAGCGTGATATCACACTGTTGTGCCCACAAGTGCTGGCCACGTCTAGTCAATGACTGACCAACAACCGCATGACAGCTGTCACTTCAGGACGTCGACCTATTCATGACATACGTCATGGTATTCATTTCCTGGTGGTTGGATCGACCAACCAGGATACTCTCTCTTGTTTTTACACGATGAGATGTGAGGTCAACTGAGTTATGAACCATCATCACTACAATCAAAAAATGCTGAGTTGATTGCTGCGTCCTGAATAGGATACACCGCCGAAGACTGCTGTGTCGGGCCATTAGCGCAAATAAAATGCGACACAACGCGTTTCCATTTTCTGGACTACATCCTGCTGGAAATCTAGTTGGACCCTTGTCCTGCTACAAGAGAGATCCACTGGGAGTTTGAGAATGAACGCTGAAGAAGAAGAAGAATAGAATACGATACCAATTAGTACACCGCTTTGCATATGTGTTCATCTGTTTAGTTAGTCGGTGAAAGTACATGACTAGGATAGCATTCGTAATTGCTCAGTAACGATAGCAACATTCCTCGATCTTCACAGAGCATGAGCTCAGACATTCTACTTCCTAGTAGCTGGGTGAACCACATGAATAATTTTCATTTAATACCACGAACAACGAGCGGGATCGAAACACGGTTTTTCTGGTCTGGAGGCGAATGATTTGACACTATACTAAAGCGGAAATTGGACTAATGTCCACGGTTGAGAGAAGCGTATCCAACCAAAAGATGTACATTTTACTTCTTAACCAAACATGAGCTAACGGACATGTAACATCATGGGAAACCTGGTTATATGCTAAACAGAAATTAATGGTACATTGAACTATTACTAATATATATATATATATATATATATATAGAGAGAGAGAGAGAGAGAGAGAAAAGTGGAGGGAGAGTGAGATAATAGAACTCTATAGAATTCAACACATATTAGAAAAAGAAATTCATGAAGTTCAAGCCGGTTTCCGATCAGGGAGAGAACAAGAGACCACATACTCAACATGAGGAAGATCATCATCATGTAGCATATCATGAGCAGGATGTAACAGTCATCACAGCCTTTCGAAACTTCTGTCTATCTTAAGCCAGTCTTATTGCTTCTGTTAGTGTCATTTTCATGTGGTCTTTGATGTCTTGCAGCCATATTCTACTTAGTCTTCGTCTCCCTGGCATCATCACCTACATTATGATCTTCTCTAGGCGGTCATGGTGTTTAATATGGCCAAGATATGCATGAGAAACATAATTAAGAAATGTAGAGAATACAGCGTAGACCTACATATGTATTCCATTGTCTACACCAATGCGTGTGGTTGTGTTAAAAATCACCAACTATGATCTGTTATGGGAGACTTGGTCTTCCCAAAACATTTAATACATCTTATTGAAACACTATATCACTAACAACAAGCAGCAGTAAGAATGGAGGAAGAAACATCTGAATTGTTCGCTGTTCAATGTGGAGTGAGACAGGGGTGCACTCAATCCCCTCCTTATCTTTGTAACATCTATGCTGAGAATATAATGAGATATGTAAGGGAAGAACTAAAGGAAAATGAGTTTCGTCCATTAAATATCGGTGGATATAAGATTCCAGAAATACGATATAAAGGCGACACAATCCTCCTTACTACAGATCCAGAGGGACTGAAACAGCTTATCACAACTACAAAGAAATACAGCGAGATCCAAAAATTAATATCTACACGCAAAGACAAAAAAAATAATGCCAACAGACAAAACAAAGATCAAACCAATAATTAACACAGACAACATAGAACTAGAATGTGTAAACAAAGTCGAATATCTTGGAGCAAATGTAAACAGTTCCGAAGATTGTTCAGTCGAGAATATTAGAAGACACGCAATTGCAACACTCAAATTAACACAAATGAGAAAACTATGGCACAGTAGTAATAAGAACACTAAGTAACCCTTTTAAGATCATGTGTTTTTCAGTGGTAACATATGAATGCGCGACTTGGACTCAAACAAGACAATATCCAACATAATAAATTTACTTGAAATGATGTGCTACAGAAAGATCCTACGATTATCATGGACAGAGAAAAAGACATTGAAAATTTGAAATTACTAACACTACTTGAAGTGATTTCTAAATACCATCATAAGAACAAAGATACATTATTTTGAACGCTTAAAGTGACATGATGGTATCGAAAAGCTTATTCTGGAGGGCAGAGTACCAGGTGAGAGAAGAAGAGGAAGACCAAGAAGACGATGGATCAGAGACAACGAAGAATGTATGCACATGTCGCTGGCCAATGCAGGCCTGTTTGCCCGAGACAGTTAGGCGCCCAGAGTATACACGACAGTATATACAGAGTATATACTGGAAAGTATATGTTACTATATATATATATATATATATATATATATAGTGACTAAACATGAATGGATGGCAAGAAGAATGGCAAGCGACTAAACAGAGAATATTTCTTAGATGATAAAAGGATAACTGTGCATTGTCTGCTGGTTTGCATATCTTGGTCATGAATACGGGTACCTTTTGAGAGAAGACAAAGCTATGAAGTCTAGACAAGACATGCAGTGACAATGATTTAACACAGATTGTCATCCTACTCCCCAACTTTCATTAGTCCTTTGTTTCCTTAAAAGATAATGGTGGTGACGGTGATGTAGATGATGATTATAGTGGTGTTGATAATGGCGATGATACTGATGTACTCACACACTAACAAAACTATCCAACCAACTGTCTTTAGTATCCGCCTACGATATACCTGGAAACATTTTCCACATCAGACGCATCAGGTATAATTATGCACAATTGCTCAAATTGCTCCTCTTCAAATCAATTTTGCCGGCTAACCCTTCTAGAAGTAACGTCTCAGGTACAACAGCTAAATCAAAATATCATAATAGTTGGTATTGTGTATGTTGTGCAACCAACGGTAACAACAGTGCAGCATCGATATTTTAGCTTAAGCAGAACAAGACATGTATATTATTTTTTTTCCTGAAACATTGACGAGATATTGCTGGATATTTGAAGTCCCATATAAGTAGTGTTATCTTAAAATTGTTTAAAATTATTCCATTTTTACATACTCTGGTTAGCATTCCTACTGACTATTATAAACAACTGTATTTATGTTTTACGTTAATTGTGGTGAGGGCTTGGAGATACAAAATAGAAGAAATATTATAGATGGATTATATAATTCTATTGTGGTAAATATTAGGTTCATGAAAAGAAATAGAAGATTGATTTTAGATAGATAATAATTTTATTGTTCTTGTAGTCATCTAAATAGTTATAAAAGGTATTTCTACTTTGATATGTTACTGTTGATGGCATGTGCAAGGGGTGCGTCTATTATTGGATTTTGTTATATCTTTATTATAATTTATTTTGTTTGTAGTATTTGCGAAATGTGTGTTTGCGGTGACTTGTTGGTGGTAATGTAATAACTAGTATTTACTGCGTTATTTAAATATGTAAAACGTACTTGATGATGTTGTTGGAACTGTTGTTGTAGAAGTTCTTGTTTTTGCTGACCTGTACTTATGAAATTTTGTGAAGAAATGTTAGGACAAATTGTTGATGTTATTTAGTCCGTATATAGTGTTGCAACGGGAAATCTAATGATGTTGTTCAGACTCTAGATCGCTCGAATGTTGCCGGGGCCTGAAATAGGAGCAAAGAATAACAACACTGTTTACCTTCCGTGCATGTTGTAAGAGGCGAATAAGGAATTTATGGTGTCACGTTGGCTATCGCATTCCATAAATAACAAAAAGACCAAAAAGTAATACTGAAGTTGGATGTGTCTTATCAAAAGGTGCAGATGTCCTAGCAAAGCTGTAAACCATGACATAGCGTATTCCGTTTCCCAGAATACATCCGAAGAAGGAACGAACGAACGAACGAACGAAGAAGAAGAAGACTGTAGATATTATTGTAATTATAAGTCGGATTATTTTGTTGCTTTTGTTCAAGAAGATGAATAAGAAACTCTTGCATTTTTTTCTTTGCAGTGCCATTAAATTATACTGATGAGCTGATGGATTAATATTTCCAGCAGTCAACCACAGCTTATCAACAGATTACCAATCCACACATGCAGACACGGAAATGTACAGCAACACTAGCCATCTTATGGAACCCCGGCATTGACTAATCCAGACATCCACCAACCAGATAACTTTGGCTCAAATTTCACTGAGGATAGTTATATTACTTGTGGTTTCCAAAAGGAAACTCGAGTGGTTGACCCAGACAACTCTGTTGTTGGTACCAAAGCTCACGCTCCTCAAAGATCAAGGGTATCGTGCTACGCAGGACGTGCTGAAGACACGAAGCAGGCTGTTTCTGATCAATCACTAGCTACAATGCAGATTTGTTAAAATTGCTTGCTATGATTATGATTCCTGACACGACTACATGTGCCTGTCTCGTAACTTTAACTGCAAGAGAATCCCTGACACGACTCCATGTGCATATCTCGTAACTTTAACTGCAAGAGAATTCCTGGCACGACTTCATGTGCCTATCTCGTAACTTTAACTGCAAGAGAATCCCTGACACAACTACATGTGCCTGTCTCGTAACTTTAACTGCAAGAGAATCCCTGACACGACTATATATACCTGTCTCGTAACTTTAACTGCAAGAGAATCCCTGACACAACTACATGTGCCTGTCTCGTAACTTTAACTGCAAGAGAATCCCTGGCACGACTACATGTGCCTGTCTCGTAACTTTAACTGCAAGAGAACCCCTAGCACGACTACATGTGCCTGTCTCGTAACTTTAACTGCAAGAGAATCCCTGGCACGACTACATGTTCCTGTCTCGTAACTTTAACTGCAAGAGAACCCCTGGCACGACTACATGTGCCTGTCTCGTAACTTTAACTGCAAGAGAATCCCTGGCACGACTACATGTGCCTGTCTCGTAACTTTAACTGCAAGAGAATCCCTGGCACGACTACATGTGCCTGTCTCGTAACTTTAACTGCAAGAGAATCCCTGGCACGACTACATGTGCCTGTCTCGTAACTTTAACTGCAAGAGAACCCCTGGCACGACTACATGTGCCTGTGTCGTAACATTAACTGCAAGAGAATCCCTGGCACGACTACATGTGCCTGTCTCGTAACTTTAACTGCAAGAGAATCAGATTCGGAATGCCGTTTGTGGCACCAAAGTATTAAACGACATTCAATCAATAAAATGCCATACTGAATGGCGTAGGCGATCATGTTTCTCCGCGACTCTCTGTCTCTTGTGTTGTCAATAAGCTCGGTTGGTGAATTTCTCCCGTGCCATAATACTAGTCCATCTACCAACTTCTCTCTTTGTCGTCCGCTATCTCTTCTCCCCTTGATGTTTCTAGTGGTTATTAAATGTTCAAGTTGTGTTCTTCTCAGCACATCGCCTCGGAACCTTGACTGTCTGCCCCTATATAATTTGTATAAAATATGTTTGATATAATTGATATTTTTACACCTGCATAAATGAAAACATATACATTAGTTTTCTTAGCTGTCCATGGTATGTTCATCATCCTTCTGAGAAACCGCATCTCTGTGGCCTTCAGTACGTTTTGAATTGTTTTGTTTACAGTCCATGCCTCACATCCATAAAAAAAGAATTGATTCAATATTACATCTCTCGAATTCGGGTCTGCATTGATAGTGTTCCATTGCACAAAATGGTTCTCATTTTTTGGAATGCTGATTAATTAACATTAGATCACTTAAAAACATTCATAACATTAGATCACTTAAAACATTCATAACATTAGATCACTTAAAAACATTCATAACATTAACAGAGAAAGATAACAGGATAGTGTGATACATCCACAGCGTTGCCATTCACCTTGAAGTATAATGTAGCAATAGAAAAACATAAGACTGATTTATAGAATTGATGGTTGGTATCGCACAGAACAATGATGTTGTTGTACTCAAATGTGTTGGCGTACACTGTGGTGAGAAATATAGATAGAGTTTCACAGCTAGTGCAAATATCATGGTCGTCGGGGAGAAGAACGGAGTATACAAAACAGCAACTTCTAATTTGTGGTTTTCAAAGTAAGGCAGCTACTTGTTGCAACCATTTTCACTTGGTCAATTATGACTACAGATCCATGCATGGGCAGCTTTAACGCAGTTATTGCTGCTTTTTGGTTTGATACATTTCCTTATTGTATAATGTAGCTATTTTATAATGGAGGGATAAAGAGATAATGGAAGAAACTTGTGGGACTAAGAGATTTTTGTTGAAGACTTTTGCACTTCGTAGAGCTGAAACGTGAATAAAGTCATTTCAATTTCAGGTCTTAAATTATGTTTCTGTTAAACGTATACATGAAGAAAAGAGAACAATAATTTTTGCAACTGACTCGGAGCGCACAAGAAACACACAAAATCGACGTTTCAGCCAAAAGGCCTTACCAATAATGCAATATAACACACAATGATTATAGGAAGGGACTGTCTATAATCACTTCCTAAGCATGAAAAAAAGCATCAAGCTATGTTTCTGTTAAAGACTTTTCTTGCCAAAACGTCAATTTCTGTTTGCTTTGAATCCCAGTATTCTCTCAAGTGTATTTAATTGATTGACTTATGATGCCATTTCCGTTTGATACACATGTTAAGTTTTTTTTAGTGATTCTAAACATGTCATGACCGTGTGTCTTCAATAATTGCCTGTAAGAAGACAATTTGGTTGCTATTTCACGTATGTATAAAACCCAGATAACATCATACTAAATGTCAATTATTTAAATACACATGAAAGTATAATGTGGTTTTCAAATGTTCGATTAACAGTATAAATCACATTTCCACTTAATTTTTAGTTGTATTTTCTTCCTAAACCATGACAACAGTTTCTTGATTGCTTCATCGGAGCTAAGATTGGCAGGCAGTGTCGAAATGACAAATCATATTTCTGGTTTACTGGATAAAATAGCATGTCACATTGACCGTTAATCATGTTATGTGTACGAATGACGACAATCAATCAGCGTGAGATGGTACAACATGCTTGGCCAGTATTGATCAACCATTTTGTTGTTCGCTAACATTATATAGCGCGAGTATGTCGGTCATGTTAAATAATTTTAAGTTTCTATCAAGTCTTTTCGACAAACTGTAATGAATATTTTTCTCGATATAAATGTCAGAGAAACGACAGACTTCGAAATGACAGAGATATCACAATCACTGGGAGAGATGAATTAGAGAGATGAATTAGAGAGATGAATTAGAGAGATGAATTAGAGAGATGAATTAGAGAGATGAATTAGAGAGATGAATTAGAGAGATGAATTAGAGAGATGAATTAGAGAGATGACTGAACGAAATGATTGATAGGGATGAATGAGTAATATAGCGACTGTGTTTGACATCATTGCATACACTCATCATCATCATTAACACCATGTGGCATAACTACTGGAGTATGGCAATGAGAATTTCTGAAATCCCCATCTACATTACATTGAATCACAATCGTTTCTAATGTTCTGGCATGCCATCTTAAATGTGTGTTGGCATTGAAGGTCTGTGGGTCTTCTGACAAGACTTCACGTTTCCTTCGAGCCTTTTAGTTCTACAATATCAGTTTTCTAGACCAGTCACAATATCGTTTCAGAGTCTCCATATTCATATTTAAACCGTATTCTAATCTATCACATTCAGAAAATAATCACAGTCTCTTTAGAAAAACACTGAAACACTGTCACGTGCTTCCAGACTACAATCAGATAGTATCCCTCACACAAAAAACAGTGTTATACCGACACGATGGATACAAAATCAGGAGCAGACATACAAAAGATGGATTACAGAAATAAAAGACTTCGCGAAAACAAACATAGGGAGCACACAAAAGGGACGTCTCCATAGAAACCTTCTATAACTGACGCTGCAATGAAAAAAGGGGTGTAAAGTGAAAAGAAAAAATAAATATGTGGGTTGGCTAGTGATTACGGTATTATAAACTTCATTCAAAGAGACAACACTTTCAACTATGGATGTGAGTACTTCTTGTGTACATCAGATAACAAGCGTTTCACTATGCTTAGTGACCATTAAAAATAAGCAAGATCAAAGGTCGGGAAATAAACAACTTCTGGATTTACATCTATTATTATCTATTTATTTTGCAGATTCTGCTGCAAGGAACGAGGAAGACGAAGAACTAGATGGGTGGAGACAACCAAAGAAACCTTAAAGAGATACAGGCTGACCATGGTAAATGCGACCCAAATGGCCAAAGACAGAAAAGTGCAAATCCCCCCCCCTTTCCATGACGTTTACCGGTACAAGTGAAAATGACAATAGATATTTAGATCTATCTCTAGTCAGTTCCCTGTGGAACAGAGGGTTGTAACTATCACATTCCAACAATTTCTTGTTGGAGTCATCGATGTTCTGCCACGCTTGATTCGTTTTCCCTTTGACTCATCTAAACGTTTGTGTATTGGGTGGTGATTGTATTTTGTTACTATAAGGTACGATCTAACCTATGCTACATGATGCCGCGGGGATCACGAAAAAGTCATATTGTAGGGATGGGTGTATCCCTAGTATACCCCAGTACCGATCTCATTGCCTCATTTTGGACTTTTTCTAACATACCGACCGGTGTGTGTGACAGTGTTAGTAGGCCGAGACCATAATCTATGGACGATAGTGCCATTACCTGTAGACGCAGAAACAGTACCTATTGCTACATGTCGAAGAAAACCATTACTTTGATAACACTGATCACTCTTCTTAGCCTTCTTAAAAATTGCTCACTTTCAAACCTCAAACCAATGCAGACTTCTGACATACGCTGATGATGCCCTATTATACAACCTCGACAGGAACAGAACGTATATCGCTGACAATGTACAGAGTGGATTAGATCAATTATCGATATTCTGCAAAATATACAATGTTGTGATTCATTCCCTCGTAAGCAAAGACCGTCTGGTATTCCTTGAATAATAATCTGGTAAATAACACACTGCCAACTGTCCGTTGCATGGGCTCATTCATTCAAATGGAACAGAACCATAAATATCTTTGGATAACCTTTGATAGAAGTCTCCATTAATCAAATACAGTTGAAATATTATCCACAACGCAACATTTGATATCAACTTTGGTCTTCCCTACCTTCATCAGACACTATTTTGTTTTCTTCCACAACTCATAATTTAACATCAGCTCTGGTTATCTGTAACGACCTACTTGTAAATATCTGCAGCTTTGACATTATTTTCCTGGCTACATTTAAGTACGAGAAAACAGCAAATACCAAATTGACTCTACAACAATAAGAAGAACACGATGGACTTATGTCAGACATGTACTTAGAATGAAGAAAACAAACTGCTGCTACAAGCATTAAAATAGATACTAGCGATAACAAAAAAAAGTGGAAGACCAATAAAGATTCCTTGCAGAGTAACCATCAAAGATGGTATGACTATGAATCTCAACAACATTCACAATGTACACACATAGTAGCATCACATCATTCTTGATTCTTGATTAAGAACAAGCGTCACAGAACTGGGGGCATTCCCATATATGCTCTGCTTGTCGTTCCATCAGCCATCTAAAAGTGTGCTCAGTGTCCCAGTCAGTTGCTGATTTCGCGTTCTTCTGATCTTTCCGAAGTGGGAGCACTTTCTTCCATCGCCTCTAGTCACTCACATTTCTACCATTCTCTGAATATGTACATTGCCACGTTCGACTTCCTCTTCTTCTTGTAAAGTATCTATGACTGCTCTAATCAATTCAATCCTGTCTCTTCTTATCTCGGTGCCGTTCACTAAAGCTTTAACCAGTTAACACATCGGCTCTTTCGTTTCCCCTGACTCCAGCATGACCTCACATCACATCGCTCAAACAAGAGAACCTTAGTTTTATTTTCCCTATGCACCGTATTCGGCGCTGAAGGAACATAGTTTCCATGTTTCAGTGACATAAATCAATGCCATGTCATGTCGTGTGACGTATTATCTCCAGAACGTTGTCTTCCCAATGAACTCCTAGAACCCTTCTCTGTCTTGGACCATGTGGCTTACATTTTCCCATGAAGCATTTATGTTATTTTTAATGTCGTCAGTCCATTGTCTTCTTGGTCTACCCTTTCTCTTTCACCTAGGTTCTCTGTCCTCCATTATTTATATTTCTACTTTTTTGGGGCGTGGTATACAAAATGATTTTTTTCCGATTCCTCCGGCCAAAAGCTGTTTTTCCATATTTCGCAGAAAGAATTGTGGTAAATCTTGATTCCGGCCTCTTCTCTGTGTATAAAGCAATACAGACTTCATAGTTTTCATTCAATAACTAAATCTTGTTTTTCTGAGACAACACTGAGGATTTTATAATGGCGGATAGTATTAAATACCTGGAATTAAAATATTTTTCCTAAAATTATTTAGTGTTTCTATTCACTTATGTCATTAGTGGTGGGGCGAGGGGGTCTCCCTGGTGTAGTGATTAAGTCGTTCGCTTTGTGCTCAAGAGGTCGCGGGTTTTTCGTCATCATCAGCCTTCATTCTCAAATTCCCGCTGGATCTTTCTTGTAGCAGGTTAATGAGACTACTAGATTTCCAGATGTAGTCAAAATAATGGAACTGCATCGTGTCTCTATTTTATTTGCGTCAATGACCCGACACATCTGTCTACGGCAACAATCGCGAGTTCGAACCTAGATCGCTTTTTCTTGTTTCTACAGTGAATTTTTTTCAGATATTCCTGAAGATTATCGTCTGAAACTACTGAGTTACGTTCCATGAGTGTTACTCTCGGCAGGCGAGGTGCCGTTTTGTTAAGAATGACTCAGTACATATGAGGTAATCCGAGTACAATGAAGTCAATCCTCCACACCTTTTTTAGCCTTTCAACTGTCTTCCCTTGTATAACCAAGGTGGTCGTGCGTCCATAGTTGAAAGATGCAAGCCTCACCATAAACAGACGAACAGTATTCCTAAGCTAACACTCATATGTAAGATGTTCTAATAATAGACCATCAGGTTTCTCCATCGCCATTTTCATTATTTATGCACGTGTCTTAAGCAAACTCTCGCTCTGTTTTGAGACTTGGCATTTGATCAAGTTTACAGTATACCCAACGACGAGGCGTTACATCTGCCACAATACAAATAAATGTGTGTGGGATTCCCCACACATCTACATCAATACGTGCTTGAGTTCTATGACGTGTTTCATAATTGTGTGATTACAGCAGAGTTAGGTCGATAGTTTTGCTTCAGACTTGCACATATCGATAATCAATCATTGAAGACTTGCTAACAGGTGTGAGGTTACTTATTTTCCTGCAGAATCTGTGAACTGTATATAGAAATATTGTTAAGGTATTAAAGAGACGATTGGTTAGACAGTGACAAATAGCAGTAAACAACAAAAATAGTTAATTTGGGGGTTATTCTTATGTTATTATGTTTATTTAATTGCGGCATTTTATGTTGGTTTTGCCAGAGGTTAAATTTACAGTAAAATATATGATTTAAAAATTATAGCTATATTTGTTACAAATGTTTTTATCTCAAAAGAACATTGTAATAGGAAACGCGTTATTTCATTGGGTTCATTGGCGTTATTTTATTGCACTGTTCTCCTAGACGGGTGGTTACGGTTCTCATTTTCAGGCTCATATTTTAAATGATCGTCCATCGTAGGCGATGATGATAACAGATTGAGAATTTTGTTTTTACATCTTTCTGGTGTGTGCGCAGATGATTGAAAAGTCCAATCCTGGTATATAAACTTCCCTGCCACATTTGGGACACGTATGATCAGAATTGGACGTCTGTGTTCTGTATATTTGTTGTTCTGTCGTTTAGATGTTTTCTGTGCCTTAGAGATATGTTGTGTCTCGGCACCTCCGTTGGTGTTGCTGTACAACACTAGAGATTCCGAGCGACAGACAGCTAAGTGTGTGGCGTCGATGTTGAAGAACTTTAGAGACACTTTGAGAGATGCTTGAAGCGTTTCTTCTGTCCATAGATCAGTCATTTTCCCTTTAGAAACTCACCACACATCAGCTGATTTGGGATGCATTTTTCAGGCATGCGCACAAGACCGATAAACATCTTAGATAGGCTTTCTTCAGCTCAGCAATGACTGCTTGGGATGTTGACTCGTGACGACTTCAACATTGTATGACTACTTAGGATTTTGATTCGTGAGGACTTCAGCATTGTATGACTGCTTGGGATGTTGACTCGTAGGACTTCAGTATTTTATGACTGCTTGGGATGTTGGCTCGTGGGGACTTCAGCATTGTATGACTGCTTGGGATGTTGACTCGTGACGACTTCAGCATTGTATGACTACTTAGGATTTTGACTCGTGAGGATTTCAGCATTGTATGACTACTTAGGATTTTGATTCGTGAGGACTTCAGCATTGTATGACTGCTTGGGATGTTGACTCGTGAGGACTTCAGTATTTTATGACTGCTTGGGATGTTGGCTCGTGGGGACTTCAGTTTTGTATGACTGCTTGGGATGTTGGCTCGTGGGGACTTCAGCATTGTATGACTGCTTGGGATGTTGGCTCGTGGGGATTTTCAGTATCAGGTATTTTATCTTGCCACTTTATCCGCATTTTTTTTTAATGGAACAACGGCTGATGTAGAAATGATTTTGTCAACATCGTACTCATAACTTTTATTTTTTCAAAAGATCTGGTACTTGGTACCCATTTCCTTAAGCTAGGTCTACCTTTAAAACGATGATAATCACACAATATTTCCAGTTGAACGAAAAATTGAACAGCAGAAGTGTGACTAAACAAACAGAAAATAATGAGGAGTTACTTCTTCTTCGTTCTAAAACTCAGATTAGCAGGATGTAATCCAGAGAACTGACTATGTTGTGTCCTGGTTTACAGCTTGGCTGCGATATTTGCATCTTTCAATCTATCAAAGTCAATGTCTGCAAGACATTTGGGTCATTTTGAACCCTCTATGCTATGGAAAAACCATCTACATCTTCAAAACAATCTTAGTCGCTTCTTACGACATATATGACAGGTCGCAGTTTTAATATTATTTGCTTTTCCTGTTGGGTCTCGGCAACACACGGACATGCAAAGTAACTGTATTGATATTTTTTTACAACAATGCAATATGTGTTCAAACAACTGTTGCAATATCTAGAAAAGACACTGACATTATAAATGACAAACTGACGATATGGATGTGTGGAGAGACATGAGCACAACAGCAGTCAGAGTTGCACTGAAGAACGTTTGTATTAGAACGTTAGTATACAGAACTCAACTGGTAGCTGTAACTAAGCAAGTCCGTACAGAGAATTTGGGAGTTCAGATACCAAGGGTGCGGCGAGTGGTACACAGCTACGGTATGGTCGTAGATAACAGATCTGGTAAAATCGGTGATAAACAGTCATGACAAAGCGGGTGATAGGTAATCATTACACTGTGTGAGATAAATAGCCATGACACAGTGGGTGCGGAATATTTCTATCATTTTCTATCATTTTCTATCATTTCTGTCAACTTACTTACTAGACATGTGAAAGCAAGTTGTGTCGTCCTTACTTGTCGTCTTTGACTTACATGTGTTTGTGATCCTTGAAAAACGCCTTTTGGTCGAAACATCGATTTGTGTGTGTGAATATGTATGTTCCGTGTTATTAGCAAAACTTTGTTACTTTGTTTGAAGTTTTACCGGTGAGGAATAACCATGGTACATCAAGTAATAAATAACCATGGTACAGCAGGTAATAAATAACCATGGTACATCAAGTAATAAATAATCATGGTACAGCAGGTAATAAATAATCATGGTACAGCAGGTAATAAATAATCATGGTACAGCAGGTAATAAATAATCATGGTACAGCAGGTAATAAATAATCATGGTACAGCAGGTAATAAATAATCATGGTACAGCAGGTAATAAATAATCATGGTACAGCAGGTAATAAATAATCATGGTACAGCAGGTAATAAATAATCATGGTACGGCAGGTAATAAATAATCATGGTATAGCAGTTTACTACCCATGAGAATCAGCAGAATGGATTGTTCATTTTCTCTCTTAGATGTTGTAGTTTACCACCATGAGAACTTGCAGAACAGATTGTTTAGTTTGTCTCTGAGACAATCTATAAATATGGCACAGAGAGTGATAAATAACAATGACAGAGTAGGCGATAAATAAGCACGGCACAGTAGGTCATACATAATTATGGCACAGTGAGGAATAAATAATCATGACACAGTGGGTGATGAATATTCATGGCACAGCGAATGATAAATAATCATGATACATTGGGTGATAAATAACCGTGACGCAGTAGGTGATAAATAACCTGGACTCTGTTGGTGATAAATTATCATGATACAGTAGTTGATAAATAGTCATGACACGGTGGATGATAAATAACCATGAGACATTGGGAGATAAATAAAAATGATACAGTCGGTGATGAATAACCATGAAATAGTGAATTATAAATAACGTGACACAGTGGGTGACCCAAGCACAGCTCCAAAATCGTCTCAAGAAATTAATTCCTCTCAGAGGTTTCATCTCATGGTATTGCACCGTGACCAACTGCAAAAGAAGACTAACTGCTAAATGTAAATAGGTCATTTATTCGGCACGTTTCTGATTATTTTCACGTTTGTCATTGGTTGCTATTTATATAATTGGAGTAGCCTTGGCTATTTTTGGCATACGATTCGAAGTTTATACATATAGACCAACGAAAAACATGGGAATAATCAAGAAGAAAAGTAACGAAAGAAGACTTCATTAATACAGCAAGAATGTCTGCTAGTAAACTCTGTCGATAGTCATGATTGCACACCAGCAAGAGTTGAAATCTTCTGGTATGAAGTAAATTCAAGAAGGAAGCCTGAGATTAAAATTCTTGAGACTAACGGGAATTGGTATGAAGTAAGTAAGCTCTAGAGCAGGGGTTTTCACCCTAGTGCTCTAGTAAGAACATCTCATTCTATTCTAGTTAAAAAGTGCTCGTGAGCACCAACGATCACATGTGGGTGGTGCTCACCATCTGAAAAGGTTGAGAACCGCTGCTCTAGACAAACATCCCCATTGCACATAGCTAGAAGCCAGGATTTCCATGTATCGACACAAACATCAAAGAAACATACAACTTAAAATAATATAACACAATTGAAAGGGCACATTTTTGGATATGAACTCACACAAATCTGTTAAACATTTACAAGTCAGCCTGACAGTCAAATATTTAGAAGTCAGCATAACTCGATTATTTCACTAAGCGACAGTTGATGTCAGTTATTGCTACCAACGCAAAATATTTTCAAGTGTACCGTTTAAACACAGCATCTATATATATATCCAAAATAATTGTTTCTATACCCTATATAGCTCAACTATTTATATATTTCGCATAACCAGTCAACATTTCCTTTGCCAATAGATTTATTAATAGAATGTTGATTATAGATCTGAAGCTATCTAATATTTGATTCGTTTGTTATACTTTTCCCCCGTTCTTTCAGTTTTTTATTTTATGTATTTGTTTTTTATTGTTGCTCTGTGAGAAAAAAAGGGGGTGGGATAGATAACGGTACAATATTTATCGGCGACATAGAATTCAATATACAATTAATATTTACAAATCATATTGCGCATATAACTATGGTCATCTAGGTATACAAAGGAATACAAACTTGTAAAATGTCACAGAAAGAGTCGGTTGTTCGCAAAAAATATATCAGAGATTTCACGTGCAATAGTTGCTACGTAATTCTCTATTAATAGTCATGTTTGCTGTTACCCACCCCATTCCCCACTCTCTACTCGACTCTCAAACATAGAAGTCTGAGATTGCTGAGTAATGTCAACAGATTGTTAAATAATTCATAGAGAAATTATGTTTTTGATGATCTGATCTGGTGCACCCAGAGGCATAGCAATACAGATATTTAAGGATATCTGCAAAACATCCATCAATCGTGACCGTGACGTGTTTTATGAATTAATTAGGCCTTCACTCGTTACTTTTCTTGATTATTCTCGATTTTTCGTTGGTCAATATTTACCTGCTTGGAATCGCATGCCAAAAATGTCATGAGTACACCAAGTATTTAAATAGCAATGAATGAAAATCGTGACAATAATTAAAAATGTTTCCGAATGAAGGCCTGTTTACTTTTTGCATTTAGGTCTTATAGTACAGACGATGTTCACGTTTCAAAGATATCGTGCTGACGTAGAACACAAGTTATGTAGTCTTACTGGACGCCAACTAACAAACTATCATTGTCATGGGCTAACGTGAAGAAATTGGCACTTTTGCGATCAGAGCATTGTTTGTGCACCACGATGGGACCCAGTTATGTGTGTCTTTTCATGGGACACCTTAATTATCATAATTTTGAAGACCTATGATAGCCCATTTCAATGTCTTTTCGTAGATATATTGATGATGGAAAAGGTATTACTGATATGTCAGAATTGTCTCGCTTCATCAGCTTAACAACAATTTTAACCCTGCTACTCAATTTGCATCTAGCATTTCCACAACGTCTGTTAGGTTCCTCGACATTATTGTCACTATTCATCTCCTTTACCTGTTTACTACTCATCTAATGATGCACATGGCTTTCTGCTTTACACATCTTCTCATCCTCCTGCATGTCGCAAATCTGTGCCATTTTCCCAAATTCTACGTCTTCGTCGCTTATGTTGTGACGATGATGACTTTCTTGATAAATCCTCTGAGGTGATTTATTTCTTTTGTATACGTTCATTCGATAACAACATTCTTTCATCGGTCACTAAATAATATATCTGATTTATCTGTATACCTATATATCTATCTATTTATCTATGTTATGTTAGCATCAAATATGTTGCATAGGGCAGAAATCGATAACTTCCAGTTTGAGAAAAATGATGCTGTTGCTTGTAGTTCTTGCGTGTTGGTGAGACCCATAATCATATCCTTTTTGACGGTTCTTATACGCAGACTTTATCTTGGTGTTTTTATTTTTCATTTGATATCTGGTACCCATTTTAATGTTTGTAGTGGCAGTTTATTTTCATTCATTTATGTACGTGATCGATATAAGCCCACCATCGTCTTCTTATTGTTGTCGAAATGTATTGTTGTTTTGTGTCTTCTTTTATGTGCGTGTTGTAGTTATAAGCTCATACAAATAATGTTGCTAAAGAAGAATAAAGATGAAACAGGATGACGTTTCGTTATTAGGCCTTGGTAAGAATAATATCAATACAACACTAGTATATGAGGGGGGGGGGGGTGGGTTGAATCATCTCTAGTTTTCTGGCAATCACATACCGCTGAGAGTTTGAGTATTCGTGACATGAAAGAAAGCTCTGGAGACATCTAAACATGCACATAGGAAACAAAAGCTATATTGCTCCTAATTCATGGAGATGGGAATAAGCAAACATACAAATAACACACTATCAACGCATAATATGGCTGTACATTTGCAATGAAATGAGAAAAACACAGCTTTCCTTTCTTTGAGCTCGCTGAAGACTAATTCGCACTAATTGATTTCGTTCCAACTAATAAGATTCATTATCTTTTATATTTGATAACGCTTGTTTACAACAAAACTAGGTCTAGGTCTGGAGAATTTTGTGAATTTAAGTAGACAGCAGAATTTCAAGGCTAAGTTGTTATTGTTGATTATCTGATGTGGCAGAAGAGCGGTGTTGAAATTGATATGGTCATATGGAAAGTTATCGGTTGATTATGATATATTAATTATCAGGTGAGTTCATTTAGCGCATCAGAAACACCTGAACAGATGTAATCTCCATATATTCTTAATTGTGTTGTTTATTAATCTTAGGTGAGAGTTTATCACATTGTGAGCTGTTGCAATGCAATTAGGTTCGTCTTCTGTGTTCGGTCTGAATCATCTGCAGATTAGCAGGATGTAGTCCTGAGAAGGAAATGCACTGTGTCGTGGGTTACACCTTGTATGCGATATCTGCATCTTTCTGACTTACACATCAGAATTTTTTCATTGTTTCTATGCCACTTTTATTCTCTAGTATAGGACAGCCAACAAACCCAAAAAACCTCCTTAGTCGCTTCTTACGACTCATGTTCTCCCATTATTGTTCTTCTTTGCGCCTCTCTTGGGCTCTCATTGGCGACAATGTAATTAGATGATTTTATTGGTGGAAAAGAGATCAACGCTGTCTCTGGCCATTTACCTGTCATGTCTTTCACTCCCAAATTTTATAAATTTTGTCATTTTATATTTCACTGCCATTAATTTTTGTGCAACCATTTTGACAAATTTGAAAGTGTATGAAATTTACATATTTTCACATAGTGACTCATCGCGGTTGAAACTGAAGAGATATGGTATTCACAGTGCAATCAACAGAACTAAACTACAGCACTTACGAATGAGAACAGTGTTCAACGAGCGAGTCACATGAACCAATATCATACATAAACTTCGGCATTTGTTGTAGAGTAGTGACGACGTATCGACATGCCGAAGTGCGATTATGTTGGTTCATAACTCACAACATTAGAGTTTACCGTATAGAGAGTGAAAGAGAGAGACAGAGAGAGAGAAAGGTGAGATAATTGTGTTGTCTTCTCTCTGAGGCACCCATTTTCAAATATGAACATATATCACCCTACTTATATCCATGCCCACAGAAAAGGGGAGGGCGGTGAGTTGAGGGATTCAAACCACTTTTTCTTAAAAACAAAACTATAGCATGACATTTTGCACTAAGAACCAAGCATAAAATTAGATAATTCTACTTCATCCATTTTAGACTTTCTTTCAAAGGATTATTTAAACCGCAACCAAACCGAGTACATTAGTTAAGATAAAACCCTGGCCTATCCGAATGCAGGTCTACGATCATGATTATGAGTAAGCTATTTACTTACTACAGCATTTGCATTTCTCTAACCGCGTTACGTCTCATTAATTTGCGAAATATTACATCGATCGATTCATTGACGTAGTGTTTACCGTACCAGCAATTTGTATTGATGTTGTGTTTACTTTCGAAAACACAAAATCACCCTATCATTAATGTAGTTTGTACTTTTCCATAAATGATCATTGTTAATTACATAATCCTCATCGAACATTAGTGTTGTATAATCCTCATCGAACATTAGTGTTGTATAATCCTCATCGAACATTAGTGTTGTATAATTCTCATCGAACATTAGTGTTGTATAATCCTCATCGAACATTAGTGTTGTATAATCCTCATCGAACATTAGTGTTGTATAATCCTCATCGAACATTAGTGTTGTATAATCCTCATCGAACATTAGTGTTGTTTAGAGTAAATGCAAAAATGGCCGATATCTAGTGTCAACCCTGTGCCATTCTATTAAAAACAATTGTACAAACTACAGAGCTGCCTTCTTTCATTCAACATAACACATACACTTTAGCTTTTCCGTAGTTTTAGAAGATATTAGTTTTTAATATCAATGTATTTGTTTCGCTAACGTCCAGTCATAAAAAAATAATCACATTATCGAAAATAGTGGATTCGGTACATTAAAAAAACTCGTCCTGTACATGACGTGGTGACAGCAAGGACATACGGCCTTTATCACACAGCTACACAATACTTCCCTTCAACTCCCTAATATGTACCCCAAAACAACATCGAGTATGAGAATGGAAATAGGTGTGACAGCAGCTCTCACTTGGCTGGCGACGCAACCATCAACAAACTCAGTGATTCTATCGTTCTCTCAAAATATGCTGCTCAAGATAGAAAAGTGTTTGACTCAACAACGTGTCACTATTCTCAACAACGTGCAGAGCATTACAAGGATCTACTGTCTAGAACATGATGGGGTCAGGGGAAACGAAAGAGCCGATGTGTTGGCTGGTAAAGCTTTGGTGAACGGCGCCAAGATAAGAAGAAACAGGATTGAATTGATTATAGCAGTCATGGATACCCTACAAGGAGGAGGTCGAGCGAGACAATATACATATTCAGAGAATGGTAGAAATTGGAGTGACTAGAGACGTTGGGAGAAAGTGCTCCCTCTCCGGAAAGATTAGAAGAACGCCTAATCAGCTTCTGACTGGGACACTGAGCTTATACACTTTTAGATGGCTGATGGAACGGCAACAAGAGCATATATGGGAATGCCCTCAGTGCTGTGACGCTTGTTCCTAATCAAGAATCCCAAATATATGCTATATGTGACAGTTTTTACACTGCAATTCCCTTTTCATAGGATCTATAAATAACATTGTTAACTTTCTTCACATATTATTATTATTATTATAAACAAAAAAATACCCTCTAAATAATTTCAGTTTTATATCTGTGTCTTCCCATCCCCTATTTTTCCCCCTATACTGTAGTAATTCTATCCCTTTCAGGACTTTCTAATTTGTTCTTCCCCAAATCCGTGTGGTACCCTGGAGCAGAATTACCACACCGGTGATTATTTCTGAAGATGTGATCTTTTTTGTCATCGTAACTGTGTTCATTTTAAAATGTTGAGTGTTAACCATGCTCTGGAAGACTTGGAATAGCATCACCCACGTTCAGCAGCGACCCAATTAGGCAAGGGTGAATAGGGAAAGCTCTATCTTAGGGCGCCACAGCCAAAATGAAGTTAGTTTATATAAAATAGGGGGAGGGGAGCTTGTACATGTCACCAACATTCCTAGTATCGGTTCTGGCGCTGTGAATCATTGATTTAAATTCTCAACAACATTGAGATAGATAAAATATTATCCTACATTTGTTTAATCACACTCCCACCGCACCTTCATATAGTTATCTACCTCATCAAAGTCCATGGTTTAGGGTCAAAATATACAAGGATTTCTAATAACACAAACAGCACAAAATAAAAGATTAAGATAAAACTCTCCCGGGACAGTGTCACGTAGTAGTTCGATTCGTGAGACTAAAAAGTGATTCGTGACCATTGTCCATATAAGACCTAATGGCTAATAGGAAATTTAGTCTTCTAATACAAATCGTGTGACTTGTGTGATACTAATACAAATCGTGTGACTTGTGTGATACTAATACAAATCGTGTGACTTGTGTGATACTAATACAAATCGTGTGACTTGTGTGATACTAATACAAATCGTGTGACTTGTGTGATACTAATACAAATCGTGTGATACAAAACGAACAATGCTTATTGTTCGTTGTCACACAAGTATGTCTTGGTGACTAGCGAAAATCAAGGGAGTGGTCAAATTGTGTTATTAAAAGTGCTTGATTTCCAATTAGCTAGTAGGTCCTGTACAATCGACGTTTAAGAGTGATTCATATGAACATTTCACATACGACCACTGCTACATCATCATAATTAGTTGCCGTCTCCGCATCAAAGATTGACTGCAAAAGATATTCAACATCCTCCGTCTTTTTCCTTGATGGTGTATTCTGATAGAATGTATCCTGTCCATCTTGTGACATTTCCCTCTCACTATATTTCTGCCTATCTCTTCATCTCATGTCCTCTACTCTAAAGTAAAGCCTTCAACAATGGCTCATTTCTTTTTTAGTATGACAAAAAATATCTTATTTGTTTGGTTTTTATGTCCTTTAATATTTCACTTTTTATATTTGTATTGCAATAACCTCTTTGTTTACTTCTCTTTCAGTGAAGTTCGCCCTATTCTTCTATATATCCCCATCTCAAAGGCGTTACTTCTTCTATCCATTTGTTCATTATCCATATTTCTGAGTCATACAATAATATAGACTAGATGTATCCTTATACAATTCTCATGTTTAGTTTTCATGCGTTTGTATGTTAATTGTTTGTTAAAACTAGCATGGTCTGGAAATTTATGCACATTTCATTCTTTGTCAAAACAATAATGCAGGGAACCGTCCAAATGGGGAGGGGGAGCAGAGAAAGGAAAAATGCCATGGACAGACAACATCAAGGAATAGAAAGGACATCATTTTTCCTTACTCATTCATATCGTTGAAGATAGACATCGCTGGACCCGAATGTTACGCGTTTATGGGAAGGGATATTAATAATTACCTCACCAATGACTATATATATATATATTCTCAATTCAATCTTGTGTTGTCCATCTACCACCATTTATGATTAAGATACAAACATATTTCTCAAGTAATCGTTCTCAAACTCCTGCTGAATATCTCTTGCTGTAGAACAATAGACATACTAGATTTCCAGCAGGATTTAGCTTTTGTATCTGAATAAATCATCAGTGTTAGGAAATAGCATCATAACGAAGCACTAAATAATATGGGGACTGGTGCAACACAGAACAATAAGGTGGAAAAACAAAGACACATAAGTAGTGCTGCAATAAGATATATAACACACTGGCAACAATATATATAACACACTGGCAACAATATATATAACACACTATGTATCGAGTAGATATACTCATTGCTCTTCGTGAATCCTCACGATCAGAGGATTTTGAGATCTTCTTCAGCGATCATTACTCAGTCAGGTTGGGACTCCGGATTCTATGATATAGGCTGCTGTCTGTTTTAGAGTGTCCACTGTGCCATACAGTTTCTCTTCAACACTGATTGGGGTGGGCCATGTCTTGTTTCTCAGGTCTGCATAATGGGGACATTCTTGTAGGATATTTTCTGCTGTCATATTCGCAAGGCTGCAATGACAGAGCCCAGTTGTACCTATTTTGAATTTGGTGTACAAATGATGTCTCATTTTGTTGTGACCAGTTCTGAGGCGCAGCAGGATAACCTGGTCTCTTCTGGACAGTTGGTGATACCCGTCATCTGCATTATATTTGGGGTGGTCTTCTTTCCACTTTTTGTAATAGTTGCCTTTAATGATGGTCTTCACTTCTTCATAACTGAATAGATAGTCTTCTTGAGGTACCTTCCCTCCTTCTTTGGCCAGTCTATCTGCAACTTCATTCCCTTCAATGTTACAATGTGACGGTATCCACTGGATCACTACTCTTTGGAAATTATTGTACAACTCTACTACAACTGCCCTCAATTCATTCAGTTCGGTGTTCTTGTTTAGCTTCAGTGCTGTTATGACAGAGAATGCATCTATTAGTAGTACAATATTCCTGTGCACTTGTTCTTTGTGTTGTAAGATAGTTTCTCCTGCTTTCTTGAGAGCTTCCATTTCTGCTTTAAAATTGGTTGAGAGCTTGCCTGTAGCTATGGCTAGAGTAACATCTTTCCCGTATTTTAGTCTGAGGGTCACTCCACCAACTCCATTCTCTATTGCGTTTGTGGCCGAGCCATCTGTATAGGCATGAGTCCATGCATCTTGTGGGAGCATGAGTCAATATCGAGAATGCGCGAATTAGGAGTTAAGATGGGCGTGACCCATATAGAACCCCTAACAAAGATTTCAAAAAGAGCAGTGAACCGACATAGAACCGTAAAAATCAGTCGTTATAACCTGAGAGATTTACTGAAGCGGAGATCTGAGCACCTATGGACTTGGCCGCTGCGCAAAGAGGATAATCAACATATCTAATACCTAATACATAACGCACTAACGATATCAACAGAAACAGACGACGTTCCGACTAAAAAGTCTTCATCAGGCCAAAAAGGAACACTAAGAATTGTATTTTCTTTATGTAATTAATTCCATGGCCTGACACATTCGACTTAAACGGAGAGTAAGATATAATAAACTAAATTTGTTGTAGTATCGCGCCATCATAAAATAAACGTTATAAATTTTAGTACATTGATCTAAAAGATGTATCACGTGTTTCATCCATCATAATAAACATCATCCGGTGCCATGCCGGATTGCGTATGCGATCATTGATCTCCATATCATTCTATCTGCAGTACTGTGTATCAGCTCTACATGTGACTTTCTGCCGTGCCACGATGCCTAACTATCCGGTACCTGTTTTCTTTGCCATTCTCTGTCTTTTTTTCTCTCTTAATTTTGTCTGTTGATGCATTTGATTTCAAACCTCCAAATCGATTGATAATATGTCCAATGAATGTGAATTGCTTCATTCTTGATTATGAACCAGCTTCACTGTACATGTGGTATTCTCATAAACGCTTTCTTGTCATTTCGTCATCTATCTAAGAGTATATAAGTCCAGTGCCCAACGCTATTGTTGTTTGTTGGGGTCTTCTGATCTATACAATGAGAATACATTTTGTCTCCTCAACCCTGGTTAATCCGATTTCTATTAATCTCTAGTTAGTCAGTCAGTCAGTCAGTCAATCAGTCAGTCAGTCAGATTTTTCTTTTATATTACCTACGCTGCTGTGTTACCTTTTACTTGTATTGTCTTCTTTTTTCTATCTCTCATATTCTCTCTCGTATTATCCTCTTTTACTCATCACTAACATTATAATTCTCTTTTTTGTAATATTTATTTCTTGTTGTTTGCATTTGTCCTGAGGAAGACGTTTGAATCGAAACGTTATCTGTTTTCGTTACATTTGATGTCATTAGTGTGTTATGTATGTTGTTGCAATACTCCTTACATATCTCTGTTTTCTCCACTTATTACTGTGTTGCACCAATCATTATAAATTTAATGCGTTGTGTTGTTTCCTAATACTGAGGATTGATCATGTTAGCAAAAACGAAGACGAATTGACGATTTGGAAAAAAAAATTATATCTCGTGAAAATGATGTCATCGACTTCACAACGCTAAATTGTGCATTTGTTAACATGGCACATTATTTTAAAATGTATCTTGGCTCATGCTTCAAATACGTTTTATATCATTTTCATCACGTTTAGTAGATTATATACAGTCATAACGTCACAGGCGGATGTGTCGGGCCATTGGCGCAAATTAAAAAGCGATACCGCGCATTTTCATTTTCTGGTCTGCATTCTGTTAAAAAATCTAGTATCTCCAATGTCCTGCTACAAGAGAGGTCCAGAGGGAGATTGAGAATGAACGCTGAGGAAGAAGAATGATATGCAGCCTTGTAGCATGACCATGGAGATTATGACGGTGACCAGGGCATTTGAGTGGGTAGACACACAGAAGGTAACGCAGGTCTGCATCTTGAGTGACTATGAATATGATTAGGTAGGCACAAGTGGGTCTCGTTCGCGAACAGTGGATTGAGGCCTTGAGAAAGGCGAGGTTGAAAGTGGTTACATTTATTTTCGTGTCGGGACATATAGGTGTTCGAGGCAATGAAATAGCAGATAAATTGGCGTCATGCGCAATTTGGCACAGGGCGATGGGGCAATGGATTGAGCTGGCGTTTTGAACTCCATACGAGATATAGCACACGAGAGTGAGGATAGTGTGGATGATGATTTATTTTCAATGGTCAGGATTAAAGTTCAGGGTTTGCAATGCATGTGTTGCTAGAAGTGAACATTTTGGAGGGCGCAGAAGAATGATAGTGAACGAGCATAGAACCGATACTGTCAGGAGAAGTGTGATGGCGGATACACTCAGTGAGAGATCGGAGCAACTATGGACGTGTCCAGTTTGCAGTATGATGATCCGACGACTAATTAACTAACTAAAAAGAAGAGAGGGAGAAAATATGGCATACTGAGACGGCACTACTTTCAGACTTGAAGGGTTCCATGGATGACCTGAAGCGAATCACACGGTTAATTGAAGCTATTGGCGCTGTAACCTGATATCTGACTGAAGCTATTGGCGCTGTAACCTGATATCTGACTGAAGCTATTGGCGCTGTAACCTGATATCTGACTGAATAACGATGAAGAAGGAAGAAGAACTTAAGAATAAAACGAACGATGATGTTTCGAACCCTTATTTCTAGATGTCCGTGGATCATCAATAATTGCAATATCTCAGTATTTTTAAGGATAACCTTAGGAACCTCATGAAAAACTTCTCGATTTGCGAACAAGAAACCACAAAGCGGTTGTGATCATAGAAGCTCGTGAGAACATAAACAATTACGTAACCACAACGATACTGAAATCATCAACGGAAATCTACAAATAAGGTTCAGAAACATTAAGGGATATTTTCTTCGGGAGTGTCAATAATATAAGCTAGAAAAAAATGCTTCTCCGGTATAATATTTCACTCTGATCTCATACAGCTTCACTTGTTTTGATATATCCGATTTGTCCTTTCGTCTCATTGGCTGGCGACACTATACGCAGTGACCAATGATGTATGAGATCCGCACGTATGACTATTACGGATAAGAACTTGATAAATATTGTACGTGAAACCCTGGTTATATTTTGTAACGACCTACTCTTTCTGTGACGTTAATATCCCGTTTTCATATAATTTTGCATATCTAGGTGTTCATTGATCACTCCAAGAAAACGCGAAATTTACATTACCTGAACGCTAGCACACAGAACAGATTTCCTAGAGCTACACTAATTAACCAAGTAAGCCACACCTTCAGACATGACACTAGAGAGCATTAACCCAACAGTCAAAACAGCTAAGACACAAAACAGCATGACAAAGGCCATAAATGAAACGCTGAACACAACAACGTAAAAGGACAAGCGTAGGAGTTTGTCTTTTGTGGATCCGGGAACTGTGATAAAAAGTATAATCACAACAACACGAAAGGAGGGGGTGGTCAAAGAACCTATTAGGAAAATACGATCATTCATAATTAGACAGTAAAACAACAGCATCCAGATTCAGGGAAGTAGATACAACACTGCTACTGGAGGGGGATGAGAAGGCTTAACCGTGTTCATAGTGTTAAATTAATGCATTTTCCTGAACTGATATTTGAATTGTACACGATCCAATTACATCCTAGTTATCTACCTGTCTCCACTAAATAGAAAAGAAAATAAGAAAATGACAACCTGAAAAAAGATCTGACGGACACACTCTCTAGCCCTGTGTTGTGGCCGGTGGCCACAGTACAGTAAATTGTAATAGTCCATATCGGTTCTTGACTCCAACTGGAGATGATGATAAAACAATCCCTTTAGCTGTGAGCAGGCAGCTCTTGCCAGTCGATAGTCTTTCAGACTTACGCACAGGTTCTTTTCAGCTGTTTAACTGAGTTGATACCTTGGCTCATGCAAGGATGCCTCAAAAACATGTTGTGTCCCGGTATCGTAGGATTATCACATCCTGTTAGGGGCACAACACACACCTCTGGGTCAACTATGTCATAATTCGTCTATCAGGGGTGTTGATTCAACCGCAATTATATCTTTTCTGGCATTCCTCGTCACCAATGAGTCTGCCACAGAAAGACAAATGTACAATTTTCACTGACCTGCATATCTCCATCATCCGAACGAATTAATTGATAGAAAACAAAGATAAAACATTGAAACAAGATATGGCAATGGGGGATTTTTTCAATCTTGTGACAGATTATCAGCCTATCCTTACATTTCCTTAGTCGCCTCCTACGACATGCTTGGCAGGTAGACAGTAGCCCTATTCTTTATACCCTGAACTAGAAATGATTGCGACATGGACGAGAATAACGAAGAAGTTTAAGAAAATAACAAATCAACACAAATAACACAAGTATATAAATATCGTGACAATCAACTTTGTCACCTTGAACATTGTATTGTTTACATGTTAATAGTGTATTTTGTGCCTCATTGGTGGTAACATTATTTTTACTGTTTTTCACTATTTGTTTTGCATATATTTTAGAAAGACCTAACGGTTCGAAACGCTGAAAATGTCCTTTGTATTGTCATTTGCATATTTTCGTGTTTACACTTAACAACCCCTTAGCGACAGTCCGTGTTGTTCAAGTGAAACTTTCAAAAACATGTGTACTACGTAAGCACTATTATAAATATCCCACTGCAAACAATTCTGCATCCGGACAGTTCAGAAAGCAATGACAAACTGCTGTACGTATTTCTATTGTCTAGAAAATCACTACAGACAGAATATAATGGGTTGATAGCTACGTCCAGAATAGGATATGCAACCAATTTTTTATTGCTATAACAATCACGATTTTTAGGGCATCTGACGATGAAAGTAAAACTTGAGCATTTAATAACGACCGGAAAGATCAAGGGACATATGACAGAAGAAGACATAGAGATAAATATCTGGTTGGATTGTAACTGTGTCACAAAAAGAAGTCACCAAATGAACCTAATAACAACACAAGAGACAGAGACTTGAGATAAGCATGACCACCCACACTACCGGCATGCAACATGATTATTTCACCAATTTATATATCTATTCTGATTATCATAACTTGATTATATGACCAATTTCTGGACCTACAAACATAGTAGCTTCAAAAAGTTCCCGGTATTAGTGGATTGTACAGAAAAAACTAACAATAGAGTTAGTGGATTATAAAGAAATAAGCAACAATAGAATTAGTGGATTATACAGAAATAAGTAACAATAGAATTAGTTTGTTTTTGTTTGTTTTTCGTTCGCTCCATTGTAACCATCACGGATATCCGTGCGATTTCCGACGGGAGCGTGATTACGTTGTGCCACCGTTATGCGCCGTGTAGGCCTAGCACATCCGATTTCGGCATGCCTTGACAATTCGGGTGGGCTACCCTTAGCCTGTGACAGCCTCTATATCTGTCTCCAGGCACGCGTAGTGGCGACTCTTCGCCCAGACGATTTTTTGCTCTCGTCTGACTCGCACGAGGTGTTCCACTGTCTATGAACTTGCCTCGTGTAATTGGACGTGATGTGCCTGTGCCCATTGGGTACTGAACCGTTTCTCATCCGTGAGCCTGGTTCCTTAAGGGGAAGAACTCAACAGAGGAGTTCGACCCTGGCTCTTTCGCCCTCTTAGCCGAGGTGTCGTTCACCGACATCGTGTACCCCTTGTCCAAGTTCGAGTCTCACACCACGCGTTTGAGAGCAAGGCGTTCTCGAGCTGAGCGTCCTTGTCCCAATAGCGCCTGAACCCATCAGGTACTGAACCCTTTCTCTCTTCAAGTGTATTTCCGGTGTAGGAAAACCTGACAGTAGAGTTGGGCCAGGGCTAAATCGTTGTCCCTTTTGTGCCTGAGCGCATCTGCTACGGAACCCTTTCTCTCTGCAAGTGTACTTCCGGTATAGGAAACCTTGACAGTAGAGTTGGGCCAGGACTACCATCGTTGTCCCTTTCTTGCCTAATCCCATCGGGTACAGAACCCTTTCTCTTCGCGAGCATATTTCCGGTTTAGGAAGGCTCGACATTAGAGTTGGATTAGGTCTTCTTGCTTTACCAAACGCCAATGAATGGGTCGGGGTCTCTGCCTGTAAGGAACACAGGCAACTAGAAGCTCGTCTCGAGCTGACGGAGCTTGTAGTTCCCCTTTCCTAGGGACTTTTCATTTTCTATTTGCAGTTCGCGCTGTCCTCTAGCGCTGTTCTGGCCTTTCATTGTTTCATTGTACTCGGTATGAAATATATTTGTCTCTCGCCATGCATCTACCTTTACGTGCATTTTACATTGGCCGCCTCTCCAATGTTCGGACTGGACTGACTAGCTTCACTGTATGTCGACAGTGTCGCTATATGTGGTGATGCTGGTGGTGTCGGAGATATTGTCTGTCTCTTGTGCAGTCAAATCTCTTTCCATCTGCTACCTCCACATTCTCGGACACGATCCCCAAATGATTTGGCCAGAATCAGCTCGAGCTGCTGTATTTCTGTTTCCAGGGTGCACCGCGTGGAGGTACATTTGGGATCTTGGTTATCTGCTAACCCTGGGTCCGCCTAGAGCAATGCGTTCCCTATGCACCCCAATAGAATTAGTGGATTATAAAGAAATAAGTAACAATATAAGTATATGCACTATGTTTTCTTTAAAGTAGTTCTCTTCGGCAATTACAAACTTTTGCAAACGAGCATACATCTGCTGGAAACATTCGTGGAATCCATTCTTTGACATCTTTCTCTCTGATGTAATGTCGCATTCATGATAATGTAATCTGCATCCTTGAATCGTTGTCCTGTCTGTGCCGGTTCCAGTCGAGGGTACAAGAAAAAAATCAGCGCGTGCAACATTTGTATCTTCACTTCGACAGTATTTTATAGGTCACGTCTGCCATGTCGTTTCGTCAACATTATTCCATCAATCATGTGTCATGCCGAGTGGCGTATGCGATCGTGCTTCTCCACAACTCTCTGTCTCTTGTGCTGTTAATAAGTTCACTTGATGACTTTTTTTTTACTTTCCTAGTGACGTATGCGATCGTGCTTCTCCACAACTCTCTGTCTCTTGTGCTGTTAATAAGTTCACTTGATGACTTTTTTTGTACCACAGAGACAACCCATCCAGAAATTTCTCTCTTTGTCTTCCTTTGTCTCTTCTCCCCTTGATCTTTCCATTGGTTACCAAATGTTCAAGTTTTACTTTCGCCAACACATGCCCTAAAAATCTTGATTGTCAGCTCCCAATTTTTGCTACAAATGGTCGTTTTATTCCAGTATCTCTAATGACTTCAACATTCGTTTTCTTGGCTGTCTATGGCATTTTTATTATTCTTCTTTAAAATCACATATCAGTTGACTCCAGCTTGTCTTGAGCACCTTTGTTTATAAGGTTATTACCAACTCGTAAACATATAATCTCCATAACATTATCTTTCATTCAAACATTAGACAACAATTCCGACACCTTTTTTGAAGTTACCTCATATAGAGTTTCATAAAATTTTTTTCTATGCTCATTATCAAGCTCCTGCAGGTTATCAGGACGTAGGAGAACGAAAGCATTGAAATGGATGTTTACAGTTTAGCTGCGATGTCTGAATTAAGTTGAAATTAAAAATAGACGTGAATTCTTATAAAATGTTTGTTTCTAAAATGGAGATTTGTCTTTGATTGTTTCCTCTTTCATCATCTGCTGTCGCTCTCAGACTCATCATCATCATCAGGTGCCATGCCGGGTGGCGTAGGCGGTCATGGCTCTCCACAGCTCTCTGTCCACAGTATTATGTATCAAAGTCGTTGTTGTTTCTTTGCCGTGCCAGGTTGTCAAACTATCTAATATTTTCTCACGTTGGCGCCCTCTGTCTCTGGTGCCTTCAATCTTGCCTGTTGTGATCAGTTCTCTAAACCTGCCTGTCTCATGAAGTGGCCAAATAAAGAATATTGCCTTTATCTTATATTGTTGATTAAGGTCCGTTTCGCATTTAACTCTTTTAACACCTCCACATTAGTTTTTCTGGCAGTCCATGGTATTCTCAGACTACTCAGACTACTGTAGATTAACAGGGTGGAGTCCGAGAACGGCATGTGCTTTATCATGACTTGCAGCATAGCTGCGATTTCAACACCTTTCTAACTGGTACATCCAATTTCATCATGGAATTTGTGTCACTTTGCCATTTTCGGGAACGAATAGTAAAACCACATCAAAGTTTTTCTTAGTTGTCTCTTACAACATGAATATAATTTATTTGCTTTGATTTCAATGAATTACAAGCAATATAGTTCTACAAAGCATGAGGAAAACCGAGAATTTGATGTGTCGAGGTAATCAAAGCATCAAGGAAACTTTAAAGAGACAGAAGCTGATCATGGCCAAATCGACCCAAATGACCAAAGATATACAACTCCAACTCCCCCCTCCCCCACGAAGCTTAACAGCACACGTGGAAATAACGTTAGATAAAATGATAGAGTTCTTATACCATTTTGTCAAGTGACGACGTTTCTCAAGGTTGTTTTTTCATACTTTACAGAACTTCCAGCAGCAGAGAGCAATGGTTTGAGAGGAAACATGCTTAGATGTAATAAAACACAATTACATAGATCATGCGAAATCGAGCAACCATAAGAGAAAAATCTCACTATATAAGCATGTCATCCATTATGGTTTTGATATGGCAAGTTTAATGAGACAATGGTAGATTTTTAGACCAACCACGTGCGCGAAATTATAGAAATGTACCGCCCGTATGTTGCCGTGCCGGGAGTGGAGCAAATAATTGCAACAGTATTTACCTTCCATGCATGTCGTAAGAGACAACACTAAGAAGGTTATTATGTGGAGTTGGTTGTCATCTTTCTCCTTACATGTAGGGTTAAAGTGACACACAGAAACCATGCTGCAGACGAGTGTGTCAAGAAGAAAGGCGCATATGCAGTAGCAAAACTGTAAACCATGATACAACGCATTCCGTTCTCATGACAACATCCTGCTAATTTGTAGGAGTTTGAAAATTAACACAGAAATATTAGATGAAGAGATAAATGTAACTTAAAACTAGATAGTGTATAGAAAAATTAGATAAAGAGATAAGTGCAACTTAAAAAAACTAGATATTGTCAACAAATTAGAAAAATCGAAAATAGGGAAACGAAAATGCGCACGTTATAAATGATAAGTTAAACTTAATGAAACAGCAATCTCAACTGTCCGGTATCTAAATATGTAACACTAAAATAATATAGAACAATAGATGAGAATGGAAGAATAGAAAAACATGGAACAATAGACAAACATGAAACATCTAGAACACGAATTCTTCTGGCAGAAATTGAATTTAAACACTGTAGATAAAACAGTGTATTCGACCCTGTTGTCGGGAGGGGGGAATCCTCAAAGTGAGAGCAAATAGTAGCGATACTGTGACTAGGGTTACCATACGTCCGGGTAACCCCGGACACGTCCTCTTTTTATGCTCCTGTCCGGTTGTCCGGGCGGCTTTCCAGAAAATGGCTTTTGTCCAGGTTTTTCTCCGTCCCCGGCCGTCCGTCCGTCCCCGATCGATCGATACTTTCTTACTTACTTCTCTGTGCTTTATACTTTAATCTATTACGCATCGTGAAATAAACACACACGCCACCTATATTTAGCTCAATGTTAATATTGACCATCAGAACTTCCGGTTCCGTTAGGCATTTTCTATTTTTCGTAAACATAACTCAATTTGCATAGCAGAGGGTAACGCGAGTTCGTTAGTGATAATTATTAATAAATACATTTTTTAATTGAAGAGACACACTGAAGACCAACTATCCTGGTTTTTGTGCAGGCCGTTATGACTGGGAACCTGAATGTTTGACTGGATTTAAAGGCACACGTCAAAACGTCCTCTTTTTCCATCTGACAATTATGGTAACCCTAACTGTGACCTCTTGTTGCATGATGTTGTAATAGGCGACCTCACAGTCTTCTGTCGTGCTTCTCATAAGATTCTAGTATGGAGTGTTTTAGGGCGGAGTGGTTGTTCCATCCGAAAGATGATCTTCTTCTTCTTCTTTCGTTCACTTGAAACATGTCTATATCTGCAATTCTGTCTCCTTAATAAAACTCACTGTCTTTTGTAGTTCATACAGTGTCCCATAGAGCTTTGATTCCAGTGTTGTTTCCTCTGGCCAATATGTCTGCCTCAGCGTTTCATGCTTAGAACACTCTTGAAGTATATGTTTGGCACTCTGTGCTACCTGTCCACATGTACACATGGCCGTGTTGCCAATCTTGAACTTTGTATACATGTGACTGCGGAGTCGGTTGTGTCCTTTTCTGAGACGTAGAATTATAACTTATTCTGATCTGTTTATAATGTGATAATCATCTTGTGTTGGTGTTTATGGCTTTCTTATTGACTTAATCATCCGTTTTTTCTGATGGTAGGTGATTGGTATATCTGGTTGGTCTTCGGCAGGACCTTCCTTAGCCAGTTAGTCTGCTTTTTCATTTCCTGGTATTCCACAGTGAGAGGGTATCAACTGCATGGTTACCCTATACTGGTAAGACAATTCGCTAAGTAGTTTTTTCAAGTCTGTTAGTTTTCCAGACTGGAGAGCTTGAAACACTGACCTTGCATCTGTCGAAAGATGATGAAAGTGAGCCAGGAGTCACGCTGAATCTAGGGGCCACTCTGAATCTGATTTGTCAGTTGATGTGAGCAGATGTCGCAGCGAGTCTGTAATACTATGGTTAATGTTTACAGATTACGTAGTACAGACTACATTCTTCACAACTCCAAGAAATTGCGAACAAAAGCAGATGAAGAAGAAGAGGAAGCCAGAGGTTTCGGTGTGGGGGTGAGGGGGTGTTTTCTGTTGTAATATCGCATTGGCCATCAAAGTAAACCTTAAGCAATTTTATACGTACATGTGTCGGGCCGATAGGTATAATTATAGTAGTCAAGCTGTAAACTAGGACATAGTTATCATTGACTGTGACACAAAGTATACACAGAGTGATCAATAAAAATCACAGGAAATATCAAAGAGCATCACTTTGTAAGGATGATTTCCGATGAGTCTGCATGTCTGTATCACCGAATGACTCGGAATGAGGACTAATATGTCACCTATTGTTGACATAAGCTTCTGTCTCCAGCCCTCATTTATCCTATTGACCTGCTCCACTGTTGCCATTTTGTTGATGTTTGTGATATACAGGTCAAGATCTTGATGGAGCTATTGAAGTTAAGCCAGACAGTGAATCTGACGTGTTGTTGACTACAGATAAATATGATGATGAATATAAACACGTATAAATTTCTGCAATCTGGAACTTTCGGTAGGATGGTTCTAACACTGCGGAACAGTTGGGCAAGGTTACAAAAAGACATCTATTCACGCCCCCGATGATAGGGAATGGGGATTCGAGAATAATCCATCACTGCTGAAGATGGATGCGCCCTGCCAGTGGCGCAAATAAAACGTCGACACAATGCATTTTCATTATGTGAGCTACAACCTGTTGGAAATCTATTAGGGTCATTGCCCTGCTACGAGAGATCCAGCGGGAGTTTGAGAAACAATTCATAAGAAGATGGTAATAAGTATGATAGTCAGCATTTAGGATCAAATCAAAGCCTAAAAAGTGGGTACCACCCCCCCCTCCCTTTTTTTCTTCTCCTTTGTTTATAATGAACATTGTGCTGGATAGAAAGATACATCATATTGTGTGTTGTATGGTTGTGAGAGTTGGACACTCGCTGCGGACATGGTGAGAAGATTACAGGCTTTCGAGTACAAATGCTACAAACGAATTCTACGAATTTCCTATAGGGAACATAAGACCAATGTGTTTGTAAGAAATAAAGTAGAGATAAGTGCAGGTGTTCAGGAACCATTTCTTTCACTAATGAAACGACAAAAACTAGCATGGTTCGAACATGTATGCAGGAATGATTCCTTGTCAAAAACAATACTGCATGTAACTGTCGAATGGTGAAGAAGCAGAGGAGGACAAATAAAGACATGGACAGAAAACATCAAGGAATGGACAGGACAAGATATTTCCAACTCATCCGCATCGCTGAGGATAGAATTCGCTGGAGGACTCTGTGTGCTGAAGCATCCAATGTGGTACCCCTACGACCCTGAAGGGTTATGGGTTTATTGATTGATTAATAATGAATATTTTTTTAAAGTAATCAAAATTCCATGAAATTGAGAGTATTGCCCAGTTATGCAATAACAGTTTTTATAGTAACATTCCGTTTCAACTTGACAGATGTACCTGACAAGTATTAATTATATATTTACATGATTGCTATTATGGTAGTTTCAACCCCTTTAACTGAATAATTCTGTGCGCAGAACCCACACTTATCTTGTCTGATGCAACTGATGATTGGCCACTTTGTGTATATTTGTGTCAGCAGCCAATAGAAAGCACAGAAAGAATCTGATTAATCAAATAAGTGACTGTCATCAGCAGCAGGACTGCTCCGGACTAGTACTTTACGATCTTGTTTAATAGATGGCTTTCTCTAAATGAAACAAATCTTTCCAATTATATTTTAGATAAAATGAAATGTTAATTTTTTGTGGTTTTAAGGGGTGAGGGAAGTGTGGGATTAACTCAAGGAGGGGGAGGGGAAGGGTTACCTTGTTTATTTTTTTTTATTTTCTAACTAATATCAGTTTCGAAATCACGTTCGCACACACAAAATATCAGGGTCTTTTTTTTTTCTCTCCTGACAAGACCGCTCCTTCAGTGCTGACCCAGCTGTAAATGGATATCTAACGCATCAGCAAAGGGAGGTAAACACAACACGGATGGGGACTGGCGGCTACCCCACCTAAGCGTTGCTGCAACTTAGTACATGAAGAGTTATCTTCATCGCCGACGGCAGGCTGCTGCCATGGGACCTATCTTCAAACGTTCAACTCTACACTAAAGTATTACCCTTTACATGAAACATTTAGATTGTTGGGTTTCATCATCATAATTTTCCTCTTACTCCATGCTTGTCATCAATAGCCAGTTGTTCCAGATCGTTCATTTGCATACCAGCTGTTGTGATTTCTTTTCCGATAGTTCTTTTCAATGTTGTTTTTTGGTCTTCCCATTTTTCTGTTGTCACTCGGTCACCATGTAAAGACTGGACGTGGTATTCTGTCTTCATTCATTCTGAGTGCGTGACTGATATATGCCTAACGCCTTCTTCTAATAACGTCTGTGATGTAATCTTGTTTTGTTTCTTCTCTTAGTGTCTCGTTTGTCTTTCCAGTCTTTCTAGTTCGTGTTTGTGATTTTCATGACACATTTGTTTTCGGAGGAATTTAGTTTGTTTTCTAAAGATGTAGTTGATTTCCAGCTTTCACGTCCGTACGTCAGAACGGAAATAACACATGCGTTGAACAGCCGAAGCCTTGTATTAATGTTGAGTTGTTTTTTTTTGTGTTTTTTGTTGTTGTTTTTTTGTAGTTTTTTTGTTGTCACCAATTAATGGATTGTTGGAGTTTGTTATTATTATAATGGTTAAATAGTCAGAAGAGAGGTCCTCTTGTATTTAGCTCTCAAACTACTACATATTAACAGTGTGTAGCCCATGTACGTTGTGTTATGGTTTACAGCTCGCCTATATAATCTGTGTTTCGGTTTGACGCATGCAACCTAGCACGGTTTTTTAGACTCAGTATGAGATGGAATAGCCAACAATGCCTCCTTAATTGTTTCTTACAACATACATGGCAGGCCACATTGTTTCTATTCTTTGCTTCCATTCAAACATATTCATTCCATTCGGGCCCGACACACACGGGCGAAAACGTTATATCTAAACTGTAACAAATTGTCGAAGTTATATGTGATAGTGACTTAGTCGAAGTTATATCTGAACAGTAACTAATTGTCCAGATATATAAATATTTCAAGATGTATTTGAACATATAGACTTGTTGTCTATGGACTGTAGGAACTATTTGATCAATATAGAACTAAAAAAAATATCTTAATTGCGGATGCGGTTGCGTCTGTGGGTCTCACCCATAGCAACAAAACACCTTAGTAGATGTACCTTATTGAGGTTATCTTCTTATAGAAGCTTCATGGCACGTCATCTATACAATCCCGTAGTCGTAATCTTCGATAACAGTTACCATGTTGTTCCGACAGACCAACGTTTTGATTGAACTAGTTGCGGCGTGGGTGGTCGGAACAATAAAGAAACCTATCGCATGGGTCAGAGCTGTGTCCTGATGTCGACGTCTTTTTCGGCGGCATTAGACTCGAAACACCATCGAGTCGGATGACTGCTGGAACAGATGGCGGAGCACTTATGGGAATGTCCCACGTGCTGTGAGATCAGTTTCTAATCAAAAATAAAGAACATTTTAATTGTCTATTAAAAATTAAACAATAACAGATTAATTGTTCATAAGAAACTTAATAATAACAAATTAATTTTCAATATATAACAAAACAGTAACACATTGTCCATATACAAACGAAACCATAAGTAATTTTTTTAAACGCAATTAAATTATAATTAATTGTCCCAAAGATAACTAAAATAGTATTTATCAAATCTTAAGGAAGGCGGAGTCCACTGGCCTTGGAATAAGAAAATAATAGATAAAGATATATGAGGATATATATTAACTGTCTGTATCCTTGACTGGGTTGGATGAACATAAACATTAATGCTTGGAGTGTTAATATTATCGCGTGTTGACAGTATTTAACCCACGTTAAAATAGCTCCTTAATAACATCATTTAACAATCCTGACAAATGTCAACGATACAGGCGAACTTCAGAAATGAGATTAGTGCAGTGTTTCCCAACGTAAGGACCAAGCCCCCACAGGGTGAGGGAAATTAGATTAATTAATTATTTATTTATTTATTTATTTATTTTTTTTGGGGGGAGGGAGTATATTTAAATATATATTTAAATATATATACATATATATAGGTTACATAAGGGGGGAGGCACCAGAATTTAGAAAGTCTTTGGTGCGGCATGGCAAAGAAAAGGTTGGGAAACACTGGATTAGTGTCAAGGACGTCATTTCTCCATAGATTTTGGATTAGAACAAGTAAATGTCAACATCTCTCAGAAACGCAGTGTTGCACTATTAATGCAAAATGTTGAATGTAGCTAAAAATTGTATATATAAAATATTTATGTGATTTTTAACTTCAATAATCGTGCTATTATACCTTGACATTTTCAACATTTATTTTCTGTGTATATATATATATATATATATATATATATATAATCCGTTAATTCTGTAGCTCTTAACCTTTTTGGCTTTAGCTATTGGCTTCTTGGAAACTGTACGTAGAAGCACCACATTTGGTCATTTTACAGAATGACCGATTTCCTAGCCCATATCACTTTTAGAAAATCGAATTGGCTCGCCGGTGTCCAGAAAATCTTGACCAATGACGTTACTGGTTGACCTTTGACCCTGACCGAGACACATAATTTGCATTCATAATGTCAACATTTGTCCGTAACGGCTCATATAATATTTAATAAATATCGGGTTGTGTGTTCAAATTAATTTTCATATGAAACATGATGTCTACAATCGTATCTGGTATTTAGTTTGATAATTGATTCACTAAAAAGGTAACATTTCGCATCTGTTTCGGACCCCTTTCACTGAAAATATTATTCCAAGTGTGACTTTCACCTATGATTTTGGTCCAAACATTTGTGAATATGTTTCGGGAAGGCATAACGGTTACATCTATAGAGTGAATTATTTATTTTTAGACTTTAGTGTGTTGCCATCGACTTTTCCAGATCAAATGTGGTGTCTGCTGTCGTTTCTGCTACTGTATTTTGTAATTGATTCAATGGAATGGAAAATTTCACATCTGTTTCAGACATGTAAAGCTGACAACAACTTTAGAATTGTGGTTTGCGCATAGAAAAAACAGTGCATTCATTATGTACACAATTTCATTACCCTAAATAGCAATCGGTGGTGTTTTAATAGATATGAGGTGGGAGTCGCAACCTATTGTTTTAGAGTTTAATTTCCTCACACTTAGTTTTTTTATTTTATTTTTATTTGAGTTTCTCCTACACTTTACGTGACATTGAAATAATTAATCATTAATAAATGATTAAAATAATTTATTATTTTATTTAAATTCAACACTGATAATTTAAATGTGGTAATAGTCGCTAAAAGGAAAATATATTTATTAGTATTTCTTCTTGCACAGTTTGGTTTGCTTCGTAGAAAGAAGCGGTGGTCTATATTTGGTTTCGGTTTTCCAATATTGTTTAAGAAAGCAAACCTTACACGGTAAATGCAATAGACAAATAAAAGACTGACAAACGAATTTTTGTATAAATAGCTCTGATTAATTGAATCACATATTTGCACTTGAACATTAAACCAATCCTTAATGTCACCGGCATCTTACATCCGTGTTGTTGCTAAAGATGGTTCCGGCATGAATAGACGCAGCAATACCCTGTCTGTCAACGATGTTTGATATATGCTTCTAAAACAGGTATACGTGCGCAGACAGCAGGATACAGTAATATAGGCTGCACATTGGGCAGAAGGGTATCCTCGACGCAATTAATTATATTCGTAGACACACAGTGATAAACAAAAATTGTTGTTTTAGTTATTTTCATACTCAAGAATTACGAGCGTTTAAGCTCTTGTTTTCTATGTGCAATGGCGAAGTTTTTATGAAGTATAAATGTTTTTCTTATGGTGAAGTACGTTTCGTTCACCCACATCATATCCTTACCTCAGTAGATTTCTATTTCCAGTTTTAGCTCTATCAATGGTACGTTTTATTCTGGCGAGCGCCGCTATTGCTTATAAATGAACATGATTGAGCCTTTTTTTTATTCCAAACACAACGACATGTGGGTGTTTGACCATCTCATCGTATTAGACAGTTTTGTTTGCCTTCTTCTTCTTCTTCTGCATTCGTTCTCAAACTCCTGCAGATTAGCAGGATGTAGACAGGAGAACGGAATGCGCTGTGTCATGGTTTACAGCATTGCTGCGATATCTGTGCCTTTCGGCCTGACACATCCAACTTCATCCTGGCTTTGGGTTACTGACCCTATATGGGACGGGATATCCAACTCCATTCCATAACCACCTTAGTCGCCTCTTACGACATGCGTGGAAGGTAAACAGTGTTGCTATTCTTTGCTCCCCTTTCAGGCCCCGGCAACACACGGGCGGTTGTTTGCCTATTTCTGGTTCGTTGTTGTCTCTTAATAAAGGTCACTGTTGTGACGTAAAGTGAAAAAAAGTCATTACTTCTTGTGTTTTTTTTTTGTTTATTTAATTTTTTTTGGTTGCTGTTATTTCTCGATGAGTGTGTTTTTGTTATTTATTAGTTATATTAGTAATAAAAGTGACAATAATATATTATCATAGCTGTTATCATTATGTTTGGGCGATCCGGGTACACAGTTGTTGCGTTGTAATTGGAGCCTGGCAACTTAGTCGCAACAGATGGTTATGTACTACATCACTAAAGTGCCCTAGCAATTCCAAATTTCTTCAATTATTGAATAATAATTTCACTATCCACTTTGTCGTCTTCAAAATAAATCATCCATATTGAAATAAAACTGTATCCTTATCCAATGTGGATCTGAAATGAAGCTCTTGATAACCCATTCCCCTCCCCATCATCAACAAAAGGATACAGCAACCGAAATTGTGGTAATTTCAATTGTTAGACACAAATATTCATAACAGAATGAGCAACGTAAATAAAGTTTTTATTATACTCATGAATATATAGTGATCCAATTCATACAGCCTAATAGCTGAAATTAACACGTATTGTAGTCATGTTCCATTCACTCTACCATATAGACCGGAATTATAAGGAATAACAAGACACTACACGCCAAAACTTTCCACCTTGCAAGACACTACACGCCAAAACTTTCCACCGTTCACATAATTTGTGTACGGAACATCAAACATACTCTATTTTGAGGATACGAATATTCTGTAATTAGGAAGTTCGTGTAGTGAGTAATCGTGAGGATATAGCTGCCATAATTTAATAACGCGCAGCCTGTTGATCGTGCCAGTAATACGCATTGGGGATAATTCATTCACATAAACGTCTCTGATGGAAAAACCTGAGAGGAAACGAAAACTTTGTAGATCAAAACTGGCGTAAAGAAGAACAATGAAGCAGGAAATGAATTACATGACAAACGGCATGACCTGCTATAGCATATGAAAACACGGCAATGAGAGTTTCCGTGTGTGCATTTATCCCCCTATGCGGTACGAAAGTAACCGTCTTAACAGTCTAACTATATACAAAAGATCTCTTGGGAAAATAAACGCTTGTGACATGATGTACCTGGTACTGACCACATCATCATTAGGTGTGTAGCTGGTAGTGAGAAATACGGTTCCATACTATAAGCTTCTTAATGCACCTTCACGGCATTGAATATGGATATATTGCGTTTCTCATGCGCGTATATATATATATATATATATATATATATATATACTAGAAGAAATATCCATTGTTGTCCGAGTGAGAATAAGAAAATTAATAGAGCTTATATTTAATAGATTAATACAAATAAAACCCGCCGAAGACGGATGTATCGGGCCATTGGCGCAAATAAAGCGGCGACACAACGCATGTCTAATATCTGGACTACATCCTGCTGGAAATCTAGTAGGATCATTAATCTGATACAAGAAAGATTTAGTGGGTGTTTGAGAATGAACGCTGAAGAAGAAGAAATAAAACGCATTGTCAACATTATTCTTGAAATGCCTCAAAGACGTTCAAATGCGATTACAAATGACGGGTAAAAATTTACCGCCGATCGAACACAGAACGACAAACAACTACAACCAAAGGAAAAAACGCTTTAAACCACACGACCACGAAGCCTATTTGTATTGACTTAAAAATTTGAATATAAATATATATTGAGGTTATAATTTGATGCAAACGTTATTGTGAGCATGGTGAAAGCGGGATATGTTAATCGGCTGTGAAAAGGGATCGATTGTAAGTCTATTTGAGGTAATCATTTTCTTTTTAAAATTTCCCACGCGCAAGGAGCAACGGTTCCTGTTATAGTAATGAAGGGATGTTTTTCCTCCTTGCTGAATCAAGAGCTGGTTGCTCATTAATTTAACACATTAATATCGTAAAAATTAAATATCTGTGTTACTGAAACGGATTCAAGGATTTCCTTTGTGTTTAATGGATATACAAATGTCTTAGACGACTAATTAACATCTATTGGTCAGACTTTAAATTAAATACAGTTGTCACACAAGAAGCAAAACAAGAATAGGTATTCACCTATATTAGATGGTGTAGATGGAATTACATCGGACACGCGCTGCTAATGGATACTGAAAGACTCCCTTGTCAAGCTTTGATGTGGTCACCAAGGGATAAGAGAAAACTCGGCTGACCAAGAGAGACCTTACATAGAACTATTACAAGAGAGCGCTCCATCATCGGTATCAGAAACAATAAAGACATACAAATTGCAATAAAACGCAAAACATGGAAATCTGACAACCAACCGCCCTATGGCCCTAGAGGCCCTAGCGTCTTTGGCCCTAGAGGAATAACTAACTAAGGATCAATAATACTGAACCTGCTACAAAAAAAAAAACATCAATGGGTGCTCAAATATAGTACTTCTTCCGTCTAGACCTATATTATTATAATAATTTGTTTGATCTTTGTGCAGCGGCCAATATGTAAATGATTAATCAATCGTATCATCTGTCAGTATTTACCGGTCAACTGGACAGTAATTCGATATTTAGCAAGCGCCAGTGCTGCCCATTTGAACTGTCTTATAACGTGACAAATTGCATTCCTACACTTCACATATTAAATATTTGTGGTTTTAAAAGCGGTTTTAGCTGCATGATTTAGTTAATAATAATAATGCGCCTTGATTTAACCAAGGTGGACTTGTGAACGGTTGACAGTGCATGATTAGGACAAATGAAACTTCAGTTCAGTTTTTTGTTTATTTCTTGCTCTATATCATCGTTTCTTGGAAATACTCCCCTGTTGACTCGTGGAGATTCATCCTTCTAAATTATCGTTACTAGACTTTTCCTATGATTTTCGTTCGTCAATTTATGTATACTTTTGTGTGCAACCAATGAAAGTCAGTGGAAATTCGTGTAACTTTTTTTTAACAAGGGTGATTCTCAATGAATAAACACGGCTATAACGGTAGAGTGACACGTTGACTTAGTGCCCTAAGGTGTTTAGTAATCGTATCTTTCATCATGCTTCTACGTGACTAGTTTGTTGTTTCCGTCTGGTAATCGTATCTTTCATCACGCTTCTACGTGACTAGTTTGTTGTTTCCGTCTGTTAATTGTATCTTTCATCACGTTTCTTTCTACGTGACTAAATTGTTGTTTCCGGGGTCGAAACCGTCCAAGCGACACATTTCATACAGGATTTAATTTGTTAAAAAAAGGAATGAAAAATAACGAAAAACTGTAATAAAATTATCTACACAAAATGTATGAAACTATCTACACGAGATGGAGGAAACTATCTACACGAAATGGAGGAAACTATCTACACGAGATGGAGGAAACTATCTACACGAGATGGAGGAAACTATCTACACGAGATGGAGGAAACTATCTACACGAGATGGAGGAAACTATCTACACGAGATGGAGGAAACTATCTACACGAGATGGAGGAAACTATCTACACGAGATGGAGGAAACTATCTACACGAGATGGAGGAAACTATCTACACGAAATGGAGGAAACTATCTACACGAGATGGAGGAAACTATCTACACGAGATGGAGGAAACTATCTACACGAGATGCAGGAAACTATCTACACGATGCGTATGAAACTATATGAAACTATCTACAGGAGGTGTATGAAACTGTTAACACAAGGTGTAAAAATAAATTTAGTTTTACAAATAAGATAAATACACAGCGTTTCACCACAATGCTTTTGTAGACAAAGACTATCAGAATTGTATTATATTTCCAGGTTTTTTTGTGTTTTTTTATCTTGTCAAAGGTTTTGTAGTCGAAACGTTGAATCCAACGTTCGTATGACTAATAACAATATGTTCTCGAATAAAATTCATAGCAAAGCAAACTAGTATAACAGATAAATTATGAAATACATGAATAATAATCTATAATCATATTTTACTAATTGACATCATCAGATACAAAATACCGACACTGTAGCAGAGGTTGTAACGTAGTATTACTCATAAAGGTAGATGTTTGGTATTTGACTACGGTTATATGAGAAATACAACCAAATCCTATTATAAAAACTTGGTCCGGACCGAATAATGTGTATGTAAAAACATAAATTCGTTTTAAACAATACTTCTTTTTCTTCAGTGTTCATTCTCAAACTACAACCGGATCTCTCTTAGAGCAGGACAAAAGTACTACCAGATTTCCTGCAGGATGAAGTCCAGAAAGGAAAATGCGTTGTGTCGCGGTTTTATTTGCACCAATGTTCTGCCACATACGTCTTTGGCTATATAAACAGTGCTAACAATACAGAATAAATATAATTGGGGATTTAAAAACGTTTTATAAATAGGGCAAGGTTGTATAAATAGGATGCGTTATAGAGGAATTCCACTGTATGTAATTGGTATCCACTACCGTTCACTGTATCGAAGTAAACATGATAACAAACTGTGTATGCATTATAGCAGCGATAATATATAAAACTTTGGTATTAAATATAGGAGAAGGGTGGAGGAAAAAGGGATAGGGGGGGGTTTAATTGATCTTTTAAAACACACCATATTTGGATATTTTGGTGATCATTGTTATATTTTTATTGTTCTGTATTACAAAAAAAATGATCTATTATCATTAGGTAGGGGATGGACATTCAACGCCTCAGCCCTTCCATCACCCCCCCCCCCCCAATATTGTGACCTACAGTGTTGCTGAGAACTTCGTGTCACATGAAAGTCTTGTTTGTAAACAAACAGATTGGGGTCAACTGACGAGCCTCGCTGTCAATGTTTGTAGTCAAACATTTCCGTTACCTTTTTTGTGTATCACGTGATATGTGATAGTCATGTGGACAGAAGTTGTTTACGTTGTTAGTATGGGGAAATAAGAACGATGGTACAAATGTGTTCATTTATCTTCTACGTGTCTGTGTATATGTGTGTGCTTGTGTATATATATATATATGTTTGTATGTATGCGTGCGTGTTAATCTATAAAGTTTTTTTTGTTTTTTTAAAGACCTATTGGGTCGGTTATTTCTTGAAAATAGAAGGAAAAAATGCGTACAGTATTGTAGTCTGTGCATTCCATATGTAACTATACTCCACTACTTTCAAACGCAGTCTGTTGAAATTATCACGTACAGCATGCAAGCTTCAAACGATAATCTTCAGTAATCTGCACACAAAAAATTGCACTTTGCAAACAAGACGTCGACAGCGGGTTCCGGACCCACAACTTCTTGAGCTCAATGCGAACCCTTAACCACAACGGCTGGGAGAAATGCATTTGTTCTGACAGATGTCTACGTCAATCAATAAATCGTGTACATTGTCAGGAGTTGGGACAGCCAAGTTGTTTTCCAGATCACAAAGATTATCAAGATCACCGAAGTCATAAAGATCGCCACGGTCATCAAGATCACCAATATCATCATGAATACCAAGGTCATCAAGATCATCATGAATACCAAGGTCATCAAGATCACAAATATCATCATGAATTCCAAGGTCATCAAGATCACCAATATCATCATGAATACCAAGGTCATCAAGATCATCATGAATACCAAGGTCATCAAGATCACCAATATCATCATGAATACCAAGGTCATCAAGATCACCAATATCATCATGAATACCAAGGTCATCAAGATCATCATGAATACCAAGGTCATCAAGATCATCATGAATACCAAGGTCATCAAGATCCACCAGGATCACCAAGATCACCAAGGTCATCATGAATACCAAGATCATCATGAATACCAAGGTCATCAAGATCCACCAGGATCACCAAGATCACCAAGGTCATCAAGATCACCAAGATCATCATGAATACCAAGATCATCATGAATACCAAGATCATCATGAATACCAAGATCATCATGAATACCAAGGTCATCAAGATCCACCAAGATCACCAAGATCATCATCAATATTACCAAGATTACCCCGATTACCAATACCATGAATGTTATCAAGATTACCAATACCATGAATGTTATCAAGATTACCAATACCATGAATGTTATCAAGATTACCAATATCATCAAGATAATTAAGATCATCATCATGATTAGCATGATGTTGACGATTAATAAAATCACACAAGTTACCAAGGATACCAAGATCACAATCAACTAGATTGTCAAAATCATCAAGATCACCAATATCGCTATTAACATCAAGATCACCAAGATAATCAAGAACACTCAAAACATCAAGATTCCTATTCCACTGTCATTCGGTCTCCTGCTGGTAAGAAGGTTGTAGTCCAAAGAACGGAATGAATTATGTCATGGTTTCCAGCTTGGCTGCGAAACCAGCTCCATTACCTGACATATCTGTGTTCAACATGAAACTTGAGTCCCTTTGACCTGCGAAATGCCACAGCTAACTCTATTATCAATACTCCCTAGTGGCATAATTAGAATCGATTCTTAATTATGAAATAACATCATGGCACTGGGACATTCCCATAAATGTTCAGTTCTCCGGTCTGTCAGCCATCTAAGGCTGTATAAACTCAGTGTACCAGTCAATTGTTGGTTGTACGTTTTCTCGGATCTTTCCAAAAGAGGAGGAACTTTCTTTCCTCTCCCGTGGTCGCTCCCATTTATAGCATTTTATTAACATAATGGTAAAGGTAAGATGAGCTGTGCACTATCGACATAGCACACGGTTTACTGTAAGTGCCCACCTGCCGAGTCAGTGGTTGAGTAGAAACCGTCTGTCTATCATCGCTTACCGTACTTACTCAGTAGCGATGGTGCTGTCATTTATTGACCCTCCCAGTGCAAGATCCTTGGTGCCATTTTGAACAATAGGAGTAATTTTTATTTCAAAACACGAATATCAAGTTGACTCGAAACACTGTTCTGCTTGTCGGTAATTTTGACAATTTTCTGCGATAATTTTGACGTGGCTAAGCAGAATAACCCATTCCGTTCTTGACATGAAATAATCAACGTTTTGTAGCATTTTCTGGAATAGAATCTTGAATTCGTAAAAAGTAAAGAGTATCTCTTGCGGAGGTGTACGCTCTTTTCAAGAGTGAACTGTAGTACAACTGAGTTATATCAGAACTTTTCATCATACAAAGTAATGGGGGAAGTGATTCGGTGAACCTCCGATATATTTTCCATCTTAGTCTGATAGAATATATTGAGGCAGCAGTGGTAAGGTTAATGATGCAGAATGATGTTAAGAACACCACTGACAGGTTAGAAAACGTAATGAGATATCTTGAAAGAAATTAATTCAAACGAACGATGCTTACGCGCATCAGAGAAAGTCCACATTTTAGGACACATAATGATAAGAGGAAAATTTGAACACATTGTACCAACAGGTAAGCTGAAGAGCAAGAAGGGTAGGGGAAGACAAGAGAGAAGATGCTTGACAACCTGGCATTGTGGCATTGAGTACATCGGTATCAGAAATAATTGACAGCACACGAAATATAAGATAAAAACATGTGGAAAGACATGATAACCAACGCCACACGGCATGGACTTTGAATAAGTCTGATAGAATCATTGAGTGTGTTGTCTACAAATATAATATTGTAAGTAGCATTTTGAGTGGGGGAAATTTACAGTGCTACGATTATTAGTTGGAGTGACATAAATTATGCAAATGTATACTTGCTCCTGGTACACAGTGATATTATGAGGTCAGATGTAACGTGATTATGAACAAATTAACAAATGTATAAACACCTGAACTCTGATATCAGTATTTTAGAATGTGGTCACGTGAGTGTGTTGTTACATTTATTAACACAACACGAGCATGCGTGACAGTGATCATTGTCTCATGAGATGATTTTAAATATGTACACAGTTCAATGTGTGACACATGTGCATTTATTTACATACCATACTGGTATATATATATATATATATATATATATATATATATATATATATATATATATATATATATATATATATATATATATATATATATATATATTCATACGCAAATAAATGTGTGACATATGATGGTTTACTTATAGAAAACCTTACTTCAGGGTAGTGTTTATGGTAGGCAAAGATTTAAGTAGGAGGAAAGTATCAAGAGATGAACAGGTGGCAGTATAGCAAAGTGCATCACTAAAGCAATAAATAGAAGATGTTGTAGGTCCGTTGAAATTCTTTGGGGGAGACGACACTTGGTGATGATAACTTATAGATGTGTGACAATTATGTGTCTGTGATTGGTTATTTAAAAATTCATAAGGCAGCTAACGGAATTTGAACCAGGTGCTTACTTAATAATAATAACAATAATAATAGTGACATATAACCCGTCAGGGTAGCAGAGGTGATATCAACAAAATACTGGAGATATCAAATAAAAAATGTCATCGAAATATCAATATTCTGAGCCATTCGAAGTAGTGTAGAAAAATCATGCCAATACCAATTTTTGATATTATCAATCCAGGATGTTCTCTTTCCGCCTCTTTTCCTCGACTGTCCATTGCGGACAGTTGTATCTGTTTCTAGCAGGTCATATTTCAAAGTAGGGAAACTGTAACAAAGAAAATAATTCGTACTATTCCAAACATAAAACACTCAAATGATTCTGTAAGAAGGTGTCCAATGACGGGATGCAGAAGAGGTACATCTAAATGCTAAACGTTCTGCGGAGAAATCGGTTTTCAAGTCGTCTGGGACAACTACTACACATATCAAACAGTATGTTTAAAAAAGTCAAAGCAATGTGAAAACAACAAATAGAGTATCAGAACCATTCACAACCAAAAAAAAAGTCAGACTAGAATATATGTTGTCGCTTATGGTGAATGTCTGTTTCACAATGAAAGGAAAACTGAATTGTACAGATGAAACGATAATGCGCATCCACCAATAGTAACCTCACTATATTGATATGTCATCAACTGAGATTTTAATGTTGCATAATGAATGGTTGGTCCAATAAGCCATAACCGTCAGGCAATCTTGTATGTGGAACTCAATGAAACGGAGTGTTTTTTACATGTTTATTTGGTAGCGTATTGTTTAGACAAAACCTTTTGATTTGGTTATTGTACAAACAGGTGCATCAACTACAGACTACACTGAAGAAGATATAGAAAATTACTACGAAGAGCTACAACAACTACTGAAGCCAATAAGATCAACTTAATTTATAATAATCATGGGAGAAATAAATGCAAAAATAGTAAAATGAAGACAAAATAACATTGTAGGACAATTTGAACTATGGATAAGATACGAGAGAGAAAATTACACAATTATGTGAGGAGAATAACATGACCGTGTGCAATACATTCTTTGAACATGAAAATAGAAGATTATATACATTGAAAAGTCTTGGAGACAGAAGGGGGAACCAAATAGATTATATTATGACGAACAACAGATTTAAAAATAGTGTCAAGAATACTAAAATATATCCAGGAGCTGAAGCTGATATCAACTCTGACCATAATCCAGTGCTGTACAATACATGTTAAACTTTAAAAGATAGAGCATATATGAAATCAAGATCCACAGTTAGACAAATCAGCACTAAAATAACCAGATATACAGAAAGTTTCCTTGTAAATGTAAGGAACACATATTAATGTTAGAATGCATGGAATGCACAGAAGTACTTACAAGATAGGCAGATTATGTGACATGCCTGTTTGATGACCAACAGAACAAGAAACCTGCAATACAAAACAATGATGAACCAGAGATACTGAATTCAGAGTAGTAACGCAACAACAACAAAAATTAAAGTAGATTGTGGAACCGCTGCAGGCTCCGAAAACATAACAGAAGATATAATAAAAACTATAGGTGAATTTGTTGTTGAAACTATCACAGAACATTGCTACAATATATATAAAACGGGCTATATACATAATGACCAAAAGTCATCAATATTCAAACCATTACCTCAGAAAAGCAGGGCTGTGGATTGTACAACATACAGAACGATAAGCTTGATGACCCACATAAGAAAAATACTACTCCAGATAATACATGAAGGAATTAACAACACGTTAGACATTAAAGTCGGTGAAGAGCAATTCGGTTTTAGGAACAACAAAGGAACCATAAGCTATAATTAGTATCCGACTATTTATATATATATATATATATATATATATATATATATATTCAAACAAATAGCTGTATTTGCTTCATCATAGACTACAGCAAAGCCGTTGACAGTCAAACATGACAAATTAAGTGAATGTCTTCAAGATATATTTTCATAGATGAAAAAACATTAGACTTGACTATAAATATGTATTGGGATCAAACTGCCTCATTAAGGTGTAAAAACAGATACTCACCATACATAGAAATAAGAAGAGAGGTAAGACAATGATGTATTCTATCGCCCAACCTATTTAATATCTACAGAGAGAATATCTTCAAACATATAGAATTAATGACTAGACTCAAGATCAGTACGAAAAGAATAAACAACCTGAGAAATGCATATGACAGAACGTGAACAAGAACTACAAAGACAAATAGATCAAGTCGATACATTAAGTAATGAATATGAACTAGATATAGTTATCCACAAAACCATGATAATCATTACAGTCACAGAAGAACAGGAGCTAAACATAAAAATGAATGAAGAAAACTACAAGTAGAATATTATTTATATCTCGGACATAGGCCTATAATCACAAATGATAGAAATGTGAAACAGAAGTTAACAGGAAAATAGGAATGGTTAAAATTTATTTCATAACATGAGGGAAATATTAACAACTAAACAATTTGCAAACAAGCTAATAATGAGAATTATAATATGCTACATCTATTCAATATTAATGTATAACTCAAAATCATGGATAATAAACGAATGATTAGAAGATAGAATTGATGCCTTTGAGGTGTGGATATTTAGAAGAATAGAGAGAACATCACGGAAAGAGGAAAACCAACAAAGAGGCTCTAACAACAGTTAGTATGAAGAAAGAATTATTAAAGAGAACAAACATCAAAGAAATTAAAAAATTTGGACATATTAAAAAACACGACAAGATCTTGAAGATTTTATTTGAGGGTAAAGTCGAGGGTAGGCCAGCAAGATTGACGCAGAATACAAGTGGACCAGTAAAATCGCGAGTTGGACAGATTACACTCTAGCAAAGTGTACCACAAGACAGGGGATGTTGGAAGTCTGTGGCAGCCATTTTGCGTTGCGGAGACGGCACTTAATAATGATGATGGTTTTTTTTCAGGACGTAGCCAATCAACAAAGAAATTTTGTCTGTCGTGATTTTCTAGGCAATCTAAATACGTTCAGTTGTTTTCCATTGTTTTCTGAGCGGTCCGGACACACAATTGTCTGTGATGGAATTCGAACTTTGTATCTTGGCCGTCACAGAAGCGCTCTACAACCAGCCGCCACCGAGTTGGACTATACATATACATATATTATTATGTACACAACTATAAATTCCGGTCTATAAAACTTTCCACTGTAACTCCGTGTTCATATTTGCTATGTATTTTCTGTAGGAACTGCCCATAAAATTCGCCAATATTTGGGGCGGGAGAGTGGGGTTGAACAGTTTGACAGTTGTTGACAGTTGTTGACAGTTGTTGACAGTTGTTGACAGGGTGAACAAAGAGGGGAAAATTAGAAACAACTCATGTAGCATTATCGCACATTTTTCTAATTAAAAAAATGTGGTAATTTTTCTAATTAAAAAAATGTGGTAGGTGAATGGAAGCGGGTGGGTTAAAATTGTTGGACATAATTAGGCATGGGTATATTAAATTCTAGACAGCTATTGATAAGAGGAAAGAGGAGGTGATATATATCCATTCATACAGACAGCTGAGAATGCCAAGGCATCTCGCTATTAAGCCACACCTGGAAAATCTATGTAAAGGAAATAGAACATCGTGCAAGATACATCATCGAACCACAGTTGAGCCCTCCTCAATTTGGCTTCAGAAGATGTGTTAGCTACACAGACACCTTGTTCTCGCTAAGACAAATGAATGAGAGAAAAATAGAATACTGCAATTAACTAAATGTAATATTTATAGATCACGAGAAAGCGTTTGATAGAGTCAAAAGAGACGTACTGTGGAAAATCCTAAATGTATTGTATCAGAGGACAATTGTTAGAAAGTTAAATAGTGTTCTATAAAAACTGCCAGGGTATGGTAAGAACATCAGATGGTATTATAGACGCATTTGAGACATAATCGGGAGTGAGTCAGGGTTGCGTGCTCTCACCCTTACTTTTCAATTTATACATAGAATAATAAAAGAGGCCAAACGTCCAGAGGGCAACATCAACGACTCAGAACAAGATAACTCAGAGCAACTAAACAATTAACGAAATGAATTGCTTCTCGCAAACCACCAGAACCTCATATACGAAAACGAAGCTCAACTACAACTTATGTTAGCTCACTATCTGCAACATGTAGAAAATACAAAACATGAAGATCAATACACAAAAGATGGAAACTTTGAAAATATGCAGAACACCAAACACACTAAACATACAGACAGACAACATATGAGTAAAACAAGTATAGAATTCAAATATCTCGGTAGTATTTTCACAGAAAATGGAAGCCTCGATAGAAAGATAAAGACGAGATGTCAGAAGACAAATGCAGTAACTAACCAACCGTAACCACTAATTCTTCATCCAAGATCGAGATGTAAGTGAAAAGAAAAATGATTTACAGTATATTCCTACCAACACTGTGTTACCGGTGCCAAACCTGGTCTCTCTCATCTTCACATTACAGAAAGATAGTGACAAGTGAGATGAAATGCTTGAGCAAGCTGCAGGGGTCACCAGGCTTTATATATTACAAAATGAAGACATAAGTAAAGAATATGTAAAACACCTTGTACAGAATACATAGAAAAACAATAAATCAAGTGGTTTGGACACATTATGAGAATGCACCGCGACAGATTGCCCGTAGAGGCATATAACCAAATAAGATCATCGTACAAAGCCAGAGAAAGACTACGCAAAGCATGGATAGAAAATGTCACTGATATCTTGAACAAACACGGTCATAGCACAGCCAAGGAGACACAGCTGGCCTTGGAACACAGATTCGAGTTCCAATCACCCCTAATATAAACGGCGAGAGCGGATAATAAACCACATGGGGAAAGACAATAGACAGCAACGCTTTATACTGCTGATGGTTCCCACGACTAGCTGATTAAAATCTATTGTCTGAAAGACATTGTAGACAATATAAAGAATTTTATGTCTTAAAGTTTTGGACCCATACACTTCTGCATTGTGTAGACCTCTTACCAAAACTGTCTGTTATCACAGTTAATCTTAATTTCTTACACAAGTGACAAAGTCGCAAATGTCCGTGCTATCATTAATTTTAGCTAGCCATGACTAGAAAATCGTGCAGTTCATCTAGGTACACTTATGGTACATAATTACACAAGATTACACAGTTTTAAAGAAATGTTTAAACATTAGTGATTCAAAATCGAGTCCTGTGTCATTTGAACAGTCCTGTGAACTCAAGTATAATCATATTTCAAAATTTGAGTATATAGGTTTTACCGTGATCTTTATTGGTAACTTTGTGCATGTTTTGTGTCCACAGCCAATGGAAATTACGGGAAAAGTCAAATATCCTCACTTTGAACAATGATTTCTATGTCCAGGGACTGTATAATATAAGTGGAATTCGCACAAAATGGCATTGCTTTCTTTGCTATCCTTCTCCCATCTGTTTTTTTTCTTGTACTCGTACTTTCGGGTCAATGGTCATGCTAGTTCGAGATTGTTTGCAGCAAATACTTCTGTACAGAAAAGTAAATAAACCTTCATTCCTTGTGTTTTTTTGTTATTGTCATGATTTTCGTTGGTGACTATTTATATACTTGAAGTCACATGTTTAGGGGTCGGTCCTACGGCCGACCAACGAATGCACTAAAATAATCAATAAAATGTCTTTCATGTCACGCTAGCTTTCTGTACACAGGTCTTTACTCTACCCGGTCATTACTAGATTGATAAACATGACGCCAGACAGGTCCATTATCTTTTCGATAATAGAACGTCTACCCCCATAGTATATGTCTCAAATTTGTGTCTGTCCTCTGACCAGAACCTTAGTCTTTCCGTTATGTATATTGGGCAGTTCTGAATTATGAGTGTATGGCTTTGGAATTCCGATCAAATGGACATTCGTATGTGAGTCCCTTAACCGATAGAGTGGATCCAGCTGTGTAAGGTGGCATTTTCTATGGCGAAATAGTAATAACGTTTTCTGTTTTTTTATTGGTATGTGATATATTGCATCGGTTATTTCTCCCACTTGTATGTGTTGTGTATTATGGTTTTGGCTTCGTTGTAGGAAAGTGGATCCCTGCTCAGTGCTATTTTACTTCTGTGTTTTATTATAGACTTTAATATGTTGTTACCCTGGTATATAATCCATAGTACACGCATATATAAGAAGTACAGTTATTAAGTTTTTTGTTTTTTGTTGACAGGGAATGTTGGAGGTCTTTTGCAGCCAACCTTTGTTGCGGAGACGGCGCTTGATAATGAGGAGCAGGTGGATCCCTGAAATCTTGACTATCTGTTGACAAAAATTGGCAAACAGTTGTAAACGTAATTTATGGACAGTTTTTTAACAGATTGTCAAAAAGAGCGTTGAAGAGACCAAACATTGACATTGCAATAGCAGTCACCATTTTATTATACAGCTCAGAAACATGGACATGAAAAGGAAGATAGAAAAGGAAGAAGATTCATTGCAAGCAACGTTTATTGATTAGAAGATACGAAATCTGACATGATGGTTGATCATTCTAATTACCATTGAGGCTAAGATTTGGAGAATTAGAAGTTAAGTGTGGTAGTAGAAGAAACGGCTATCAGACATTATGCAATGTAGACGTCCAGTAATCACTTAATTCATATGATTACTGTGTCCAGTAATAATTTAATCCACAATATTACTGGACTTCAATATTGCAGAATGAAGAGTGTTTTGAACAAAACCAGTCATTTGAAATCATTGTCACGAATACGTTAGATATACGAGGCAGTGGGTGGGTGGGGCGGAACACGACATTGAGTACTATGGAGCATGTACAATTATGTGTATACTCAAACCACTGCCATCCTTGGCTGGTTTTCTCAAAAGCAAAAGACCATCAACACATCCATAACCACATAACCTGTCAGGGCCGCAGGAGTACTACATTGAAGACGTCAGTACACAGAGTCCTTCAGCAATTTATTACTTCAGCAATGCAGTTAAATGTGCGAAATCGTTACCTATCCAGTCTATGATTGTCAGCATATGAATGTATTTTTTCCAGCCTGCTTCTTTCATTTTCAACTGTCTCCTATAATATCGTTTTTGACAGGGAATTATGTTGACATACATGTCCAAACCATGCAAGTTTTTGACAGGGAATCATGCTGGCATACATGTCCAAATCATACAAGTTTTTGACAGGGAATCATGCTGGCATACATGTCCAAACCATACAAGTTTTTGACAGGGAATCATGCTGGCATACATGTCCAAACCATACAAGTTTTTGACAGGGAATCACGCTGGCATACATGTCCAAACCATACAAGTTTTTGACAGGGAATCATGCTGGCATACATGTCCAAACCATGCAAGTTTTTTGGCGTCGTACTATTGACAATAGTGGATTCTTATGAACCTTTGATATTCTTTACTTTATTTCTTACCTATACATATGTCTTGTGCTTTCTATAATCCCACTAACCCCGCCCACCCCCACCTTACCGATAACGTATCTATATCCCTGCTCTTCGTCCAATTTAAGGGATACTAAACAGCTATGGGTTCAGAGTTGGTCTGAGATGATATTAGTTTAAAACCATTAACCATTTCATCTGATTGTGTTACCAATACCAACCCAGAATCATTTCCATGACAATCCCATGTGAAATGCGAGTGAACATATTTCTTCAACAAAATCTTTGAAGGAAGTCATTTAAAGTCGAAGCTTAAGTGTCGTTTTGTATAGTGTGATCTTTAGTAGCTATGGAATTAAAGGAGTGTTAGGTGTATTGAGGATCAATTTGCAAAGGTGCAAAGTACACTTACTATACATACCTCTGCTCGTTTCTGGCTGGTCGTTCATTGAAAGCCCGTCAGTGCAATGGACCTTGATCTAACTAAAGAATGTTAGATAAACTTTACCGACTTTCTAATGTAGACTATTTACAATTAATTAATTCATGAAATTTACATTTCTGACATTCTAGAATGAGAAGAATTTTCAGACCTGGGGTGGGAATATGTAATATGTCTATTCATTTTATTCATGGATTCTACAGCGTAACGTAGATTGGGTTCATTGAAGTTATATGACGATTTGGTTCGTTGTAGTTTAATGTTAATATCTAGGCGAAGTCATTTTAAAAAATAAAAAATAAAGGCACATTAAAGTCGTCTGGTTCTTGAGGTAGTAATCCAGTCTCTGACGAGAAAAGGGACATGATTCGATTTCTTAGTAGAATGTAAGATTTTAATACTAAATGAAGAAATAGAAAGAAGAATTCAGACTTTTCTTCTTCTTCTCCTCGGTAGATTTCCATACAGCTTTCTGTAGATGTCTACTTCTATGGAACAGTGCTCCTCCCTTAATTGGTTTAGTGTAATGCAGTCTTACAGTTTATGTTTCGAGATCAGGTCTGACTGCCCACATGGAAAAAAGGGGTGATGGAACCAATCTCAATCTATTTAAGTGACTGCTTAGTCTGTTGTGTCCTATCTGGTATGAGAGAAGATAGCCTGCTCAGCTCTGTCGAGATAGTGATAGTTGTCTTTTGGGTGTTCGGCTCTCCTAATAGCTTTGATAAGGGTCATCTTTTCCTGGTACATGATGTCTTGGTCTTTTCGTTCATGTGTTGCTACATCTTTTGCTAGCATATATGCCATTTCATTTTGTGGTATACCACAGTGGGATGGCATCCAATGTAGTACTAATATCTTTTGGATGTTCACTTCTCGTATGACTTTCGCTGTCAACGGCTTGTAGGATAGACATTGCATCAGTAAGAAACAACATTTGATGAGATTTGTTTCGCATTTTTAATTATTTCTGCAGCAATGCTTATGTCCTGTACTTCCGTAGAATAGTTGAAGCAGAAGATTCTAGTTGGTAAAAAATGCGGATTTATATTATTGTTCTGATATTTTATGCACAAAATAAAATATTGTATACTTTCTTTACTACTGTGTTGCTGAATCATCGGTATATACTTGTATAAAAATCGTCTGGGCGAAGAGTCACCACACACACGCATGCCTGGGGACAGATAGGGAGGCTTTCACAGGCTAGGGTAGCCCACCCGAAGTGTCAAGGCATGCCGAAATCGGATGTGCTAAGCCTACAAGGCGCATAAGGGTGGCAAAACGTAATCACGCTCCCGGCGGAAATCACACGGATATCCGTGCTGGTTACAATGGAGCGAACGAATGAAAAGAAATAGAGATATACTTGTATCCACGCTTACGGTACATATCTGCGGTACATATCTTCAATCATGTTGCATACTATTGTTGTGTTTTGGAAAGCATTCAGCTCTTTCATAATGTTTTGTTTATGGTTTTTTTATTGTAAGGTTTTGATATTGATCCCACGGAACTGAAAAGTTTAATTTATTTGTGTGGGGATTTCCCCCCAATTTCTTTTCTGCATTTATGTTTTTCTTTAGTGAACTTTGTGTTGATCTTTTGTTATGTGATGTTGTTCTGCAGCAATGATTTCGCTCTGCCATATTACTTCCTTCATTCAGTTCTTCCTGTAGTTTTTGGAGTGTGTTGGTCCAATATGGCACATAATTATTTCTCGCCCCTCTTGGTATTATATGCCTTAAATATGTCTTTGTTAAGCTCCCTGTCATTTGTGTTGATATCTCTGTCGGAAAGGTTGAAAACTTTCACAAAGGTGTAGATGATTGACCTCATTGTATTCGAGTTACCTTATATGTACTCCGTCCCTCTCAAGGAAGTAGAACGCCGCCTGTTGAGAGTACCACTCATAGCACGTAACTCAGTGTTTCAATCCATAATCCCCAGGATCTCCGAAATAAATAAACTATATAAACAAGACGACGAGATCGAGATTCGAACCCACAACCTCTTATGCACAATGCGAACGGCTTAGCCATTATGTCAGGGTGACCTCAAGGCTGTTACTTGTGTGTCTTGTGAGTAGGTTTACTCTATGTTTATTGATATGCCAGTTTGCTTTCTTGTAGTTCCATCTTGGCTTAGTTGGTCTTGGTATTATTGTTTTTCACTTGGATGATACATGGGCGATGACCACTTTCACAGTGATTGTCACCTATTGTTCTTTCCATTAATCCAGCCAGATTTTGAGCAAAGAATTCCAGGTCTGGTGTGGAGGGGGTTATGCCATCTTCTTCAGTAGAAGGTTAGTGGATCCTTTGAATTGTTGAAAAGAAATAGGTTGCTACCATCTTTCCAAATTTCTCTCATTTCTCCTCTTCTATCTAAATTCTTACATTTATAGCTCGTATAATATTGTACAGCAGCTTACTGATGATGTTACGGATGTTAAAGTCTCCTTCTTACAGAACGTATTTGTTTGGAATTTTAATATTGGTCATGTTTAATGGGATATCATTTGGGCAGTAGAAGTTTATATGTGTAGTTCAAGATTGTAGATCTTTATTAGAATTTTAGGCTTTTGAACATTAGTGTTCCATACATCTGTTAAAAATCAGTCATGTTGAGCATAAGACAAAAATATTGGTTTGGGAATAAATAGACAATCTTGTAAGTTGTAAAGAATCACTGTTTTCGGGAGGGAAAGGCGTTACTATTTTATTTGGACACCTAGTTAGATATTGATCACTTTCTACGACTTTTGCAAGGGACAGTTCTTCAGGAAGAAGGGAGAAGAGACGAGGAATGAAAATAATTAATTAACAACATCAAGCAATGATCCATGCATGATTATTCTTATACTCATCGGAATGATTGAAGCTTTTGGAGGACTCTCTAATCTGATGTCTCTAGTGTGACATCCTAACCCTCTATGCTGAAGTTTCTAGTGTGACATCATAACTTTTTATGCTGATCTTCCTATTTTTGACGTATTTTCTTATCTGATGAGATATATCCAACAGAGGCAAAGGCCGACCAAGACGCAGTTGGATAAAAGACATTCAAGAATGCCTGCGCATGTCACTGGAAAATGCAGGGCAACTTGCTCAAGACCGCGAAGAATTCAAAAGATGCATAGAAAAGACTACGTTCTGGAAAGAATATGTCACTTGATGATGATGATGAGATATATCGTGATCATCACGTTTATAGGACCCCGTGGCGAATTTAAAAATTGCCTTTTATAAGGAATCATTTGACTTTTCTCGTGTCACTTTCGGTCGAGACAAAGTATAAACATTGTTATCAATGAAGAGCACGGAGAAAGTCAAATGAATCATTTTAAACGGATGTTTTTAATTAGCCAACAGGTCTTACGCACACACACACACACACACACACACACACACACACAAACACACACTCGCGCGCGCGCGCCTATAGCACCATGGTGGTGGAATCAGTGAGTAATAAACAGATAATTATACACTACACTTGTTTACTGTACAAATAATATTAATGTATAATTTATTTGCTATAATTGTATGTTCGTCTTCTTCTGCGTCCGTTCTCAAAATCCTGCAGATTGTCAGGATGTAGTTCGGAGAACGGAATGCGTTGTTTCATGATATATTGCTTTGCTGCCATATCTACACCTATGCGCCTGACACATCCAACTTCAGCATGGACTCTGAGTCGCTTTAACCCTCTATGGAATGGGAAGCCAACTCCATCACATAACCTCCTTACGGCATGTATGGAAGGTAAACAGTGATGCTATTCTTTTCTCTCCTTTCAGGTGCGGCCGGACATGGTCGTAAGTAATATCATTTATCTATAACTTTATGTTATATTTTCGTTCAAGTTCTTAGCACATCTCACGCATATTGTACTCAAACTACGACTGGCTTGCATCCAATGTTACTGAAGATTTAGAAATAGAAATAATTCCAGATCGCCTTGTAAAAAAATAAACACCAGATAAGTCCAGAATAAATAATGTGACGTGTTCTTTATAGGTAAACTGTGTCCTCATTGTCATTTTGTTAACTTCTCTGTTCTATGCAAGCTGCCCAGGCTTTTCGATTGTCATGTTCAGAAGGTCTTCGGTATCCTGTGTAGATCTTAGTCTTTGTCTGCTATTGTTTTCTTAATTTTTCTAAACCATTGTGTTTTTTTTATATGTCCAAAATATAGCAACATGCGTATTTTTGATAATTTTGAAGAGCCAGTCTTTTTTACTATGTTCATGTTTCTTCAGACGTCTGCGTTGCTAGCGAATAGGCACATAACCATATTTTTAAAAAGACATGCGCAATTCCATCGCTTTCATTAGACTTTTGGTGACCTTGTTTTGAAAATCTATATGGGTGAGAAAATTTACCAGTCTTTTGAATAAAACCCTAAGATTTCGTAAGAAACCAACAGATTAAGGCAAATTTAGCCCGAAATAATGCCAGCACACCAGACGACGGACAAAAACCCAGTTTTTTTTTTCAAGCTGTGACAACGCTAATTGTGCTATAATTTACAGCTTAGCTACAATATTAGCACATTTGATACGCAAATCAAAGATTCGATAAATGAGTCATGACTCGGTGTTTGAGAACCCTCAAAAATGTTCAATATGTTATACACCAGATAGTCCACGATGTGCCTGACACTGCCTGTGGGGGTTATCTGTCTCGTGACAACACTGTGATGAGAGACATGCGTGGTTGTGGTTGTATTTTCTTTACGTAAAAAGAAATTCCTAGGCACAAATTTGGACGGCTCCCAAATCACCCGCGGCCTCAATTTATTACATGTTTTATATCCCTTCTACTAGAATCGTTCCTGCTCCCTTAACGTCGCACTTTCTTCTCCCTGGAAGTCCTCTAATAAACCCACCCGCCCCTAGACCCTCCCCTGTCTTTTCAGTATCTGTGTGATCTCCGTGAACGCCCTCACCGTGTGCAAGATCAACACGAGCTGTTTCGCGAATCCTGAATACCTTTTTCTGTCTAGAATGTGTGCGCTACTGAGAGGACTCTAAAAATAGAATCAAGGGTATTTCACACACAAACCAAAACAAGAAGTTAAATGTAAACAAACGGTGAGATAAATCGTTTGCCATTTTTAATGCCCAGATAGACTGAAATTTATAATACTGTGTCTGACTTTGACTATGTCAGACTTCTACTTATTTTATTTACTTAGATGCTCAACGACAGAATAAAAAGTTTACCCATGGCATTTAATTGCCGTAGTGGTGTGAGATGTCAGCGATCTCACATTTCAGATATATGAGGGTAGTAGCTATCTTCTCTCCATCGCAGCCTTTAGTGTCCGAATTATTCCAGTAGCCAGTTAAGACTAGGCAGACCCGGGGGCTGTTGTGGTCTGATAAACATTTTCGCTACAACTGGGAAATGACCCCAGGACCACTCATATGCGAAGCCTGCGTGGCTCCCTTAAAAGGGTCGGGAAACAATACGACGCTAAACAGTATCTGGAAACAATATATGCTAAACGCAGTCTGGGAACAATAGGATAGTAAACAGCGTCGGGGAACAATAAGATGCTAAACAGTGACGGGGAACAATACATGCTAAACAATATTGGGGTACAATACGTTGTTAAATAGTGTCTGGTAACAATACGATGCTAAGGAGTTTCGGAAAACAATACGATGCTATAGAGTGTCGGACCTTTCACTGGAATGAGGCAGACAACTCAGACAAACCTCCATATTCGTCACTTACAATATGTCTGATTCGAAGCATTGTGGCTATTCTGAGCTCCCATTTCTAGACCCGGCAACAGTCCTTCTGTGTCCGTCTCTGATCTAGCAATCAGATCATGACAGTGACGACAAATTGTAACAGACTTTATATAGGTAAACTAGCTAAAAAAGCCTTATAATAAATCGCCTTCAATAGTTAAACAACTTGTGCCAAATAAAATTCGTTGTAGCGGTCTACGATCTTGTGCCTTTTCTCCCAACGCCACTGCGTGATATATTCAAGTGTTTATGAGCTGTTCTTTTGTTCCACAGTGTGTGTCAGACTTGTAGTCCTTGTTCCACAGAGTGTGTCAGACTTGTAGTCCTTGTTCCACAGTGTGTGTCAGACTTGTAGTCCTTGTTCCACAGTGTGTGTCAGACTTGTAGTCCTTGTTTCGAAAGATTCAAAATGATCGATTTCTATACATATGGTGGGCACTACTACTTCCAACCTGCTTAGCATGATCACATGGATTTACTTCCCGGTACATGCAAGAAGTTTGTGGTAATTAGAGAGCACACAGACTTGCAACCAATGCATCAATGGGAGGGACTTTAATCATTTACAGCAGTGGGTACTGAAACTGCTTAACTAGAGAAATGCTGGATGTGGACACAAGAATTTATGAAACATCGTGACAGATATTCAGAGAATGTGATACTAGATTTGATAATAGTATAACTGAACTCCTACAAGGAAGAATGAGGCTCGTAATGAACAAGCGAGTCACAGGAACGATTAGCATGCATTCCCTTTAACATTTGCTGATAGGGACTGACCACCTGGGTGTAGTGATGTCGATGCATGGCACATTTCGTCTTATTCATGTGTTCACCTGAAACATGCCTGTATCTGTAATTCTGTCTCCTGAATAAAAATCACTGTCTTTTGTAGTTCAAACAGTTACAGTATATAGTACATAGTTCATACAGTACATAGAGCTTTGATTCCAATGTTGTTTCCTCTAGCCAATATGTCTGCCTCAACGTTTCATACTCAGAACACTCTTGAAGTATATGTTTGGCACTCTGTGCTGGCTGTACACATGACCGTGTTGCCAATCTTGAATTTTGTGTTTATGTGACTGTAAGTCGTTTGTGTCACCTTCGAAGACGTAGAATAATAAATTTGTCTGATCTGTTCATAATGTGATAGTCATCTTGTCTTGGTATTTGTGGCTTTCTTATTGCCTTTATCATCTGGTGGTACCATTTTTCTGATGGTAGGTGAATGGTACAGCTGGTTGGTCTTCGGCAGCACCTTTCTTAGCCAGAAGGTCTGCTTTTTCATGTACTGGTATTCCACAGTGAGAAGGTATCCACTGCATAGTTATCCTATACTGGCAGGACAGTTTATTAAGTAGTTTTTGTACGTTTGTTACTTTTCCAGACTGAAGAGCTTGAAGCACTGACCTTGCATCTGTCAGGAATATCACTGACTCTGGGCCAGGGTTGGAGTTCAGTAGTTTTTCAATTGCCACCCTAATTGTCTGGATTTTTGTATAATAATTATTGCAGAATACCCATGTTAGTTTTCTTATCGTATTTCTAGCCGTGTGTGGATATTCTATATACACACCTGTACCTCCATTTCTCACTGCATTCTGTGCTGACCCATCTGCGTATATCATGACACATAACTTTTTTGGTTTTATCTGTGGCCATGTTTCCCAATGTGGGTCCCACGCCTCAAATGGGGGAGGGGTTGCACATTTATTTTTTCAGGGGGTAGGGGGGTTCGAAAAAAATGTATATTTTTTACTTGAGTAGTCTATTATATGTACTGCAAATTTAATTACTGTTGCTTTCTGAATAATTTCCAAGTGATTTCTTCCTAAAACCTAAGTCTTGTTCCCTGAACAAGTTATAATTCGGTTTCACTTATAGAACAATTCAATTTTTTAATATAAAAATATGTATATATTACATAAGGGAAATCATAATTTTAGAAAGACTTAGGTAGCGCATGGTTAATAAAATAGGTTGGGAAACACTAAGGCGTTCAATGTATCTGGCCTGTGAGGAAAAACATTTCTCTGACATCATCCAATGCTGGACATTCCAAAAGGTTGTAATCAACAGTTTCTTAGGGATGAGTGTACAGCCGACACCCTGCAGTGTCTTGTAGCTGTAATTCCATTCAAGTGATTGCTAAACTGTATATGTGTGCGACGTCCGAAGATAATACTCTGATCATTCCTGCCCAGGAGATTGATGGAATTGGGAAAGTCATATATTTGTAGATTTTTCTTCCAGTGTATGCCATGCACCATCTGTTCTGTAGTTTCTGTCTTCGCAAATTTCAACATCTATTTAACTGTGTGCAAGGTCGTTACAGTATGACTGGTCTTCTATTGCTGTCTTTACTAGTATACCTTTGTCTGCCTTGCTTCATTACCAGGTTTGTTTGAACGGACAGGAATTCTCTGCATAACAATACTGACTTCATGAGATGTAACAGGTGGTTGGCAAAGATATATATTTGAAGTCATCATCATCAAGTGCCGTTGATTTGGTTGTCGTTGGCAGAGTTGGTTTTAATTTCAAAATTATTTGAACTAACAAACTCATTTAGCTCTGTAACGATATTCAATTTGATTACTGAGACCGACTGCAGATGAATACATGGTAAAGGTAACAAGTACATACTGTGTATAAAATGTATGTTGATAGCTGTTAGGTTACACAATTATGTCGTTAAGACAAAATAATTGGTGAAAATGTGGGTAAAAAATATTTAGATGTGAGATGCGTGTGAAGATCTCGTTGTCCTATGTGTGGGTTTAAGTTATGGGGACAACGAGGGTGAAGGTAACGGCGGGAAATGCTAACAGCATCTGGGTGTTTAATATTCATTTATATTTTCTAAAAACTGTAGGAGAAAATTGCTAACACATTCCCTACAAAGGTTAGTTTCTTCAAATGTTTTAATTAAGAAACAGTTTATGGCTACCAAATACGCAGATCACATATGATTAATTTTCTTCTTAAAAAAAAAAATGTAAACATTTCGCAATGCTTTGTTTAATAACAAAAAAACTAGACCTTGTGACTAGGACTTTTGCCAATTCATGTTTCAGAAAATTCTCCATTCTCTCCTTGTGTTTTCATTGGTTGAAAGCACAACTTGGCCATGTGACAAAATGTGATTGACTTCACGTGCAGCGGGAACGATTTTGGCGCCTAGCCAAACACATTTTATATTCACAGGGGTTGAGTCCATCAGTTTTAGAGTCCGCATTTAAGTAATAATAGAAAGTTTAATATACATATTATGGTACAAAACGACTATCTCTATTTGAAATATATATTAAGATTTGAAATAGAAAATTATTCTATTTTAGTTGAAATTTAGACAAAATAAATTAAAGAATTTCATGAATATTTGTGAAACAGGATATCATGTTTAGCTATGAAGACTTTGTATCCCCTATATGTCTGAGCATATAGACTCGTCTGAAAGATTGAACGTGCGCCAAACCGTTTCTGATTGGCCCACTTCTGGAGACTATACAAGTAGCTAGGAACGCGTGTGTTGTCAGTTGTCGCATCAGACTTTCATGCAAGATACTATAAACGCAAGTTTGTTTTTCCACAAATAACTCAACGGATATTTGTAAATCAAACTCAGTGCTTATTTGAATCAAGAACTGTTTATTATTATTATTTGGTACAATATCAAGTTGTACTGTTTCCTTAATATTTGGACTTAAATTGTTGTTGAAGGACTTCTACTTTTCATACATCTGAAACAATGTACCCCAACGCAACACACGGGTACATGCCATTCGTTAAGCCTGCTCACAAACGACAAGCAGCGAAAAAGACAAAAATGGACAAAGCAGATACATTGAAAGCTAAGTCTAGTGATATGAAAACTTACAAAGTTACCCTACGTGACAGAAATGGATTTACTTATACTTACATTATCCAGGCAAACACAGCTTCCAAAAGTACGCCAATTCTTTGCGAGTCCAGAGTTGCAGCACCGAAGACTCTATCATCGTCTATGCCTAACATGAAAAGCCCAAGTATGAGCAGTCCAGAATCAAGACGGCATTCAAGTTGTTTGGGCCTTGCTCAGGGTAAAGAAGACTTAACAAAGGTTGATAATGGTGAGAAGAAAGGACTTTTTAATTCTATCCTTAGTTTCATCAAAAGAAAGGCCAGCGGAAAGGCATCGAAAACAAAACAGTCGCTTCAAGTCAACACAAAATCCAAGAGGAAACCCAAACCCATGTTTCCTAAGAAACGCCAACGAACAATCTCAGCCATGTCTAACCTGGACCCAATTCAAGAAAGTCCTGAAGAAGATGAGGATGATGACTTTGACACTGACTCCTATTCTCATGACTCAACCAGCAGTGATGACAATATTAGCGAGTCCTGACTAGAAGTGTAGGGAAGAGAGCTCACGGGCGAGTGTTTAAGCATTCCTTTGAGTGTTTCTATCTACTCCTCCATATTCCTGCTTCACATTCTCGTGTGAGACCGTTGCAGCACCAACAACGCAGCAACCACACCCTGAAAATGGGCAGCGCTACCATCACTAAACATGTTGTACACCAACCACTACAGCCAAAAATAAGGCTGGAACTTGTTGCCATAACCCAATCACTACTGGGAGAGATATGGGAGCCGTTGTCTTCTAGTAAACCTAGCCAAGACTTTACAGCTAGTGGCATCAACCGACACCTGAGATGGAAAGTTCCAGTAATTTGTTACGCCATACTTTTCTTCCTCATATAAACATTAATTAAACTGTTTAACCTGTCGTTTCTGAACTTCAAACTGCCATTCAAACCGCCAGTAACGCACAAGTGGATATGTAAATCACTAGCAAACAGTATTGGACTAAAGACATTTGTTGTGAACTTTGATCTTGAATTTTTTTCATGAATACATTATTTACGTGTGGAAATTTTCCAGATTTTGCATTACTTAATCATATAGCCTATACGTTTTTTTTGGTAATATTACTTGTTCGGTTCTTGATATTAGTAATTATTGGATTGTGTTATTGTTAGGCAATATGCCAGCAAATCATCAGGAAACAGGAAGCAATCAAGCCCTCACATTTTGAGTGTAAAATTTAAGGACTACTTCTGCTATCCAGAAATGTGGTAGCCTGTGCCCATACCTGGTAGGCCTTAACTTTTAGTTTTCTTATTTCCGTGTTCATTGATCTAGACATCTTTTATTGATTCATATGCATACATTTCTGTGTTATATTTCAGTTTGGACTTCTAATTTCTTAGTCTTTCTAACAATAGGTACTGGTACGCTCTAACAATATTCCTCTAAGTTGTCCAATATTCCTCTCTTAAGTTGTCCGATCAAATAAAAATCTCAAAACACTTCATAGGGCCTAAACAAACCATGAACATTCCAAATGTATTAGGCCTACGAATACATCAGTATGTTTCAAGTAGACTAGTAATGGCCTAACTACATTCTTGCTTGCAAACCAGCATCAAAGTACAGTGCTAGATTTCTTTCAGTTGCAGTAATCATAACAAGGTCCCTTCATTCTTTCATTGAACGAAATGTAACGGATTTTCTACCTTAAAGCTAGCTTGAGGTTTAGTGTTGTAATGTTTATTCCAATTGTCAGCTTCCAAAAATGCGTTAATTTCTGTAACAGACGTTCTGCTTGGTAACATCATGCCAAACTGGTTTCATGTGCAGTGCTAATCATTAACACTAATAAACGACGGACAGTATCTATCAAAGATTGTGACATGCATTATTATATTGTATTATGTGTGCTGAATCGCTATGCTAGGATTGAATATGCCTGTGTGGTGATAATATATTGTATTTAACGTGTGGTATGTGTGTTTTTTTTTCAGAAAGTGAGAGTTGTTTGTATTTAATGTATAAATGCCCTTTTTGGCGTGGAAATATTTATTGGTTTATTTATATGCTTACATGAAATATTTGCTTTTATTATGTTTACAGTTCAGTATTTTAGCAAAACCGCAGACTTGAAGAGTAATAGTAATATAAACGTGCGTGGTGTAAATTTCAACACACGTTGCATTACGGTGAGTTTACGCTGTACGGCATTTGACCTACTTTGGCTCGCAGCGCCACCAAGCAGTGGTAAATTTCCATCACGACTTGATTGTCAAGGCCGCCGTGTGCAAAGTCATGGTCGATAAGTTCAACCACTGGATTGGTTGGGCTTTTAGCCAGACAGAGCGAGGCAGAGATGACACGGTATCGACCTGGCATAAGGACAGCTAGTGGGTCGGGGATTTTTATATCTCCCCCAACCCCTAGACACTTGTCTTGAACAACAAAATGACCAGAAATGTGTACTCTGTACCCACGATAAGAACACCTCTAATTTATAAAGAACTTGGCCAACATTTTTTTAATGCATGAATGTCAACTTAGATTAAATGAAAATAGCTTTACATGTTTCACCTCTGAAGTTATGTGGACGCTTCTTAGAATTTGAAATGATTAATAGACTTAATAATTTAATTGAAAACTAGAACTCCTCTCTTTAAAATCAAATACATTAATGATTTATATATCAAATTAATTCTATTTAAAAGATTGCACACAATCAATTTTAAGTACACCATTGAACAGTGATTAAGACATTCTGTTGTAGAATTATGAGACAATAGGAACAAGAAATACATCACAGAAGGGTTGATAATGTGTAGAGGATTGACTTATTGTATTCGGGTTAAACACAAGCTGCATTCCACTCAAAACATTACTGCTTTCTGATACGTCATGCTCCAAATTTATTTTCTAGTATTAAATTTCTATAATACTTATGAGTATTCCTAGATAGTTCAGTGAAAATTAATGTATGAATTATGTACAGATATACTGTATTACTGTACCACATATTAAAGAAGTGTATTCTTCAAAGAAATTGAACCCAGATTTTTAATTAGGAATTTGAAATACGACGAGAAAGCAAAATGAACCAATTTTTCAATCTGGGACACTGCAGTACTCTTAAGAATGCAGCTAAATTAATTAATTCTCCATTAAAAAAACTTAACATCTTTTCTCAAATAATTATCAAATATATTGAACAATTCTCCCAGAAAGAGCCAGTTGAATATGTATTGTTCTCTAACAGTGTATGTATGTACATAAGACATATTATGTTTATATCAGGGATTGAGTATATGTTTAAAATCTGTTATTTGAATGGAAACTTGTTTTGTTTTGTGTTATTTATTTGTTGCCAAGCAACTTATCAATGCAATTTGATGTACAAAAAAGATAAATTGTGCAGCCTGTTATTTGTTGATCAATAAATCCAATTTAATTTATCATACAACTTGTATATTTTTGTGTGTCAAGATTGATGTATGTGTTGGTGGACTAGATGTGAAAGTTGGTGGATGGTGGACTAGATGTGTGTTGGGGGATTGGTGGACTAGATGTGTGAGTTGGGGGATTGGTGGACTAGATGTAGAAGGTATATGAATGTATCTGATACAGGGAAAAAAAGTACCTGTAAAGCGGTGTTTCCCAATCTTAAGGGGGAAGGGGGTTATAGAATAATGCTCTATGAGGCTGGTGACCACAGTACAGTTCACTGATGAAATCCATATCAGCCTCTGACCACCAGGTGGAGAACAAGAAAGAATACAAATATAATTCTTTGTTGAATTATGCTGATGGAAATTAACAAAGATTCCTTTCTTTCATGTGTTTGGAAATTACATTTCTATATCGGCAGGTTTTGTTAATGGTCAGTTTTCACTGACATGTATAGGAATGACATGGTCCACATTATCCAGTTTTTACATTCCAAGTAGATCTTATACCCATGTCATTTGACTAGGTTGACCCAGGAACCATCAAATTTAAAAATACTTAGGTTTTAACTTTAGACCACCTATCGGGGGGGGGGGGGGGGGAGGGGATATATTGAGATGATGGTTTGTTCTAAGAATCATTGGGAAACACTGAAAATGAATTAAAACTACAGAAGTTGCATAGAAAAACACAAGTTTATGTAGTATAAGGAAATCTAAATTAACAAGTATTCTGTATGGAGATCAGAAGAAATTATCTAGGAAGTCTTGAAGTTAAGTGTTCCTATGCAAAGAACACAAAAGAAGTACAGTTAAGGTACAGCACAGAAGGGATGATTTAAGGAGTCCATAGCAAGAAAGATGGAGATTTTATTGCCATTTGAAGAAAAAGCATTGAATAATCAGTAGTGGTTGCTGGTACATGTAGTTGAGGAAAGGTTTCGCCGAATACAAAGCTAACTAGAGAAGATACAACTAAACATGAACATGCACTCATCACATGCCTTTTTAACATATGAACAGAAGCACAGGACTACTATATTGCACATCACTTCCAGATGCTACTCGTGTGTTGCTAATCAATGGAAAGAACGAAGTAGCCTCTTGTAGTGACGTGCAAAAGAGATGGTGTTCTGGATAGGTTAAGAATGGTCTCGGTTAAGCGGATGTTTACAAGTTGTCTCTCTGTTTCTCTGTAATTCACAGTGGACCAAGGTGAGAAAAATACATTTCATAGTGTCTAAATATGTCCTTGAGAGCTGCAGGTCAGCTTTCACAAAAGTCATAAGTTGTTGAGAACCTCTATCACAAAGACTGTATCAAGGAAATAGTCTAACACTTGAATAATGTACTCATTTTTGCAGACCAGGTATGATATAAATGCAATTGGATCACATAAATATAGATACACACAAATAATAAAATGTACATACATGGGACCGACCTCACGTGCACTCATTTATACATGATGAAGCAAAATTAACAATGTGAGAACAGCTTCCCTCATCACCAATCCTCACATTCATTCATTTATTTATTATAAAGCAAAGTTAACAATGCGAGAACAGCTTCATTTATCAACAACCCTCCTCACATTCAGAAAAATAAAACCTGCAAATACAGAAACATGGATAAAAAGAAGCAAAACAATTGGATTATCTATGTGACGTGCCCTTTGCAGACCATCGTCTTCACTGCCACTATGTAAGCCTCTTGTTCTGTGCAAGCTGTCTAGTATCTCCCAGTGTCATATTCAGATCTTTCATAACTGTCGTAGTCTTGGTCTTCCTCATGTTCTCTTTCTGGAAAATTTACCTTAATTTCCCCCAGAGCGACGTTCCCACAAAATTACTCCAGTGGACGGAGAAAACTGTTTTTCTAAACCATTGTCTTTTTATATGTTCACATACTTATATCCTATGGCATCAATACTACACAACAGTGGACACCAGACCACACAGGTATCCGCGTGAATGAAAGTGCTGATAAACTGGCACAAAAGGGGAGTAAGTAAATTGCCACCATATTCAGAACAGCTAAACACATCCGAAACAACAATGGATTGACCACTGTATCACTGGCTCAAAAGGAAGAGTGTTATATGCAGACATGCCCCAACCATACGGAAGCCCACTACCCGTATTAAGGGCATGACAAAACGGATGTGCTGGGAATCGGACGTCCGGACATCGGATATGCTTGGTCAACCAAGGTACAAAAAACATAGCTCTGCTGTGAAACTAGCAGCACAACGTACTTCAGGCCTCCCGGTGGAAATCACGAACTTTCGTGGTGATTATAAGAGAGTGAGCGCAGAAGACGAAATTTCTCAACCAAATCCACACAACATAAACTACATAGCAAAGATGAAACAACAATATTTAGTCTGCGAACAACACATGTACAACTTAACAAACATTTGCAAAGAATTATTGCAGGCTATACATCAACAGATAAAAGCAGGAAACAGTAAAACACCATCTTATACAATTTCCTGCACTACAACACCTCCAAAAACAACTTTTACCACTTAACACTCTTTTGTACAGACGCATCACAGCTGAAGAAGTTATGTACCTATCACCACCTGGCACAGAGAAAAAAGAGTGAAAGCTCGACACCCTGGGTAGCGGATAGATTTTATTTGTCCAAAATATGCTATAGTGTGAAAAAAAGGTTTTTTGGGGAGCCACTTTTCTCTTATATGCATTATCTTTACGGACATTTGTGCTGGATCGTCTTTCTGTCCACAATATTCTTACATTTCTATTCTTGATTTGAAAATGGCTTTGCAGCACGCGAGACATTCCCATAAGTGCTCAGCCCTCCGCTCCAGCAGCCATCCCAGTGTATGTAGACTCAGATTCCCCGTCAGGTGTTGATTGTGTGATCTTCGGGACTTTCCAAAAAATTTACTTTTCCTTCTCTCACCTCTAGATACTCCCATTTCTAACATTATCTGTGCGCTGGATGACATCAGGAAAATGCTTCTCCCTCCAGGGCCAGATAAATGGAACACATTATATGGAACAAAACAACAACTCACAAACACATGCATATATCACACAATGGAATTGGGTCAACGGGCATGAGCCCATGGACCGCTGGATCAGCAACCAACCAACCAACCAACATTCTCTGTATGTATACGTTCTCAACCTCATTGACGTCATCTGCATCTTGAAATGAATTTATTACTGCCTTCATTAAGTCTGCTTTATCTCTTCTCGGCAATGTGCCGTCTATCGCTGCATTGCCTACCAATAAGTCGGTTCTCTCGCTTCCTCTGACCCCAGTGTGACCAAAGCAGTATATTCATGTAATGCTCTGGACATCTGAGTTGTTCAATAAGTTCCACCATTGTTTTCTTAGCATAAATTTTCTATCTTTCGCAGCATGCTTTGAGAGTCTGGGAGTATTACCGAGTGTGTTGATGTATCAGTTATCAACCAATTAAGGGCTACTGTAACTCCCTCTATTTCAATCCTCATGCTCGATATGACAGAAGAGTATGCCGAAGATTTCTCAACCACCTTCACGCCGTTTCTGTATTCAACAAAACCCCAACCGCTTTTATTTTTGTTTCTGTTAACGGAGCCATCTGTGTATAAAATTATGTCTTGTGGTTTCGAGTGTAGTCGGACGAGTTCGTGCACTGTATCCTGAACCCTGACGTCCGTCCATTTTCGACACGCTTTATCTAGTTGTACATTTCAACTATAGTTTTTCAATTCATATGTTGATATTTTTTAGTCATTACCCAAGTTTCACAGTCGTATGTTGCCTCTGGAAAAAATATTTAACTTCTTCATTTACACTAGGATAGTTGGATATACAGGGGAATCCTTCTATAGCGCAATCCTTTATAACAAATGTTCCAATATAACAACACTTTTCACAATCTCCAATTTTATTTATTCTATATTGTTTGCTCTGCGTATAGTGAATTTCTATTATTACATACATATTTTGTTGGTCGGGACCAGGGCCGCCCCTAACAATTGCGGGGCCCTATGCGAAACGGATTGCATGGGCCCCATTCTGGGTAGGGAAGAGGATAATAAATTTTAATATGAATTTTTGGGTCTATGAAAGTGCGGGGCCCACTGCGGCCGCATAGGTTGCAATGGCCTAAGACCGGCCCTGGTCGGGACCTAGTTGTTATAACGGGATTTCACTGTACAATAAACGGGAAAAAAACAACAATCATGGTTGACGAGTAATAGTGTCAAATTTGCAAAAAGATATCAAATTACCTTCTTCCGAATCCAGCACTTACCAATTAATAATCGATTTATCTATTCGCTAAACCTTTTGTCACCATTCAGCGTCAGGGGTAGAAGAGTTCTCTGGAGACGGCATTTTGTGTGCTGAGTATATTGTGGAATTTTTCGTCTCTTTTATTTCAGCGGTGAATCGTTTTCGTGGTCGGCCTCTATGCCTGCCTTTACTGTATCTGTGTAGCATAACTTGCTGTATGATGGCTGTCTGCTGATGTGTGAAAATCATTTGATCCGTTGTGTCTTTTACTATATTTCAAGATTGAGGTGGTTCCTGTTTTTTGTTGAATGTCCTCATTTCTCACTTTGTCTTAGCGATATTCCTAGGATTCTGCGTAAGTATGCCATTTCAGCTGTTACAAGTTTACGTTTTACTTGTGCTGCCGACGTCCATGTTTGGCTTTGGTAGCACAGCGTTGACATAATACTTGTTTTGAATAGTGTTATTTTGGTGTTTAAATCTACATTTTTGTTTCTGAAGATTGATATCATTTGCTCTAGGGCTTGGTATGCATTACTACATCTATTGTGTATTTCTTTGTTACGCTTGCCGTCTGTTATATTACTTCCTAGTTATGTGAATTATATCACCTGGTTAAGCATGTTGTTTCCAATATATATGTTGGTGTTTCTTTCTGTTTTTGCTATCTTCATTACTTCAGTATTTTCTATATTTATCTTCATGTTAAAGGTTAGATATATTTGATGTAATCTATCTATTTGTCTTTGCAGTAATTAATAATATCATGAATAAATTCCAAACACAACATTCTTCATCATTCAGCTACATAAAGACCAACATGAAACCGACGACCACCACCTCTTCAGTTTTGAAGGGTTGTATGATATCCAAACATTTTTCTTTTTCTTTCAAGACCAGACAAATGGAATAAAACTGACATACACCTGCAGATAGGCCTATATATCACTAAAGAACGTTTGGTCAACGGGAAGAAAGAAAAAAAACACTGAATCACTGAATAATATTATTATATACTCCCGTGTGTTGGCAGGAACAAAGCATAGCAACACAATTAACTTTGATGCATGTTCTAAGAGACTTCTTCTTCTTCTTCTTTCGTTCGCTAATAATGTCTATATCTGCAGTGTTGTTTCTTGTATAAATTGGACAGTGTTTTCCATTTCTTGCTTTGTACCATAAAGTTTAACATTCATTGGCGTATCAGAAGGCCAGTATGTGCATCTTAATGTGTCATAGTTTGCACATTCTTGAAGGATATGTTCTGAAGTCTGGTGTTCTAAGAGACGACTAAGAAGGGTATAGGGTGAGTTTTGGTTATGTGTAGACTGCCACATCATGTATTGGGTAAACGTGAATTAGGAACCATGCCGAGGACGGATGTGTCAGGCAATAAGGCGAAGATATCGCTACACAACAAAACGACATCATATTTCTTTCTCAGGACTACATCCTGCTAATCTGCAAGAGTTTGAGAGCGATCTCAGAAGTAAAAGGCATATATAACCTGTGCTACCCAGTTTCATCAATGAGCTTACAAACTCTCAATCAGTCTTCCAGTCTGGTCAATGAGCTTATGAACTATAAATCACGCCCGTGTGTTGCCGGGGCCCGAAATGGGAGCAAAGAATAGCAACACTGTTTACCTTCCACTGTGTCTTAAAAGGCGACTAAGGAAGTTATGGGATGGATTTGGCTGTCCCATCCCATATAGGGTCAGTGACCCAAAGCCATGCTGAAGTCGGATGTGTCAGGCCGAAAGGTGTGGATATCACAGCAATGCTGTAAACCATGACACAACGCATTCCGTTCTCCGGACTACATCCTGCTAATCTGCAGGAGTTTGAGAACGAACGCAGAAGAAGAAGAAACAGAAACTCTAAATCTCAGGGTCCTTCAGTTTCGTCGATGAGCTCATTAACTGTCAATCACAGAATCGGTCAGTTTTCTCAATGAGTTCTCTAACACTCAATCACAGAATCGGTCAGTTTTCTCAATGAGTTCTCTAACACTCAATCACAGAATCGGTCAGTTTTCTCAATGAGTTCTCTAACACTCAATCACAGAATCGGTCAGTTTTCTCAATGAGTTCTCTAACACTCAATCACAGAATTTGCCAGTTTGCTCAATTAATTCTCAACCACAGATTCGGTCAGTTTTCTCACTAACTCAATCACAGAATCTGTTCGTTTGAACGCTAACCACCAATCACAATGCCGGACAGTTTGAACAATGTCATTTATATATATTTGCCAAAAATTGTCTTAAATTGTAGCACAATTCAATTCTCAAATGAAGCTAATAATTAGAAGTGAAATACGGAGTACTTGGCTCAGATTTATATATTGGAACATCACATAAATACATTGGAATATCACATAAATACATTGGAATATCACATAATACACACAAATACATAATGGCATGCGTGTACTTGCCACAAGCACCACATGCTGTATTTATACATATGTCATTTGAGTTGTGCCTAGTACCATTCTGCCGTTTTTGACATTTTTTTTTTACTACACAGGTATGCCTAGATTGTATTGTTTTCCAGCTTAGTCAAGGACATATCTGATAGGCACTGTAGCAACAGTAAGTAAGTATTGTAACCTTCAACTGGGATGACTAATTGGAGATAGATATAGATATACAGATATACACAATAATTTATGTAATAGCCATTATATGTAGCTGGCTGCTGGTTAATCTCAACGCGGTTTAGGTACACATGAATTTTCAAGAATTTATGGAAGGGTTAGTCGAAGGTTGTGACTTCTGGTTTCTTTGCAACTATTTAAAGCTATATGTATTCCTTGCTGGGTAGCTATAAGCATTTTTGTAATAAACGTGAAAATTTGAAATGGTTATAATGATGAAGATGTTAGTAAATATGGTAATAAAGATGTTAGCAAAGGTGATGATGATAATGGTAGTAAGGTTAATGATGAAGATGTTAGTAAATATGATGATTATGATCATAGTAAAGATGATGATGATGATGAAGATGGTAGTAATGATGATGATAGCAATGATGATGATGATGGTTGTGAATATGATAGTACATATGATGGTGAAGATAGTAGGAAATATGATAAGGACGATAAAAGTAAAGCAGATGATGAGGGTCAAGATGAAAGTAAATATGATGATAAAGATGAAAATGAAGATTGTGATGAAGATTATAGCAACGATGATGAAGTTGATAGTAAAGATGATGATGATGAAGTTGATAGTAAAGATGATGATGATGATGATGAAGATGATAGTAAAGATAATGATGATGATGAAGATGAAGTTGATAGTAAAGATGATGATGATGAAGATGATAGTAAAGATGATGATGAAGTTGATAGTAAAGATGATGATGATGAAGTTGATAGTAAAGATGATGATGAAGTTGATAGTACAGATGATGATGATGATGAAGATGATAGTAAAGATAATGATGATGAAGATGATAGTAAAGATGATGATGAAGATGATAGTAAAGATAATGATGATGATGAAGATGAAGTTGATAGTAAAGATGATGATGATGAAGATGATAGTAAAGATGATGATGATGAAGTTGATAGTAAAGATGATGATGAAGTTGATAGTACAGATGATGATGATGAAGTTGATAGTAAAGATGGTGATGAAGATTATAGCAACGATGATGAAGTTGATAGTAAAGATGATGATGATGATTATGAAGATGATAGTAAAGATGATGATGATGAAGTTGATAGTAAAGATGATGATGATGAAGTTGATAGTAAAGATGATGATGATGAAGTTGATAGTAAAGATGATGATGATGAAGTTGATAGTAAAGATGATGATTATGAAGATGATAGTAAAGATGATGATGAAGACTAACTCACGAGAAAATACGATCATGCCGCTTTTATGACATATGCAATGATGTGAAGTTTTTTGCCTTGAGCTTCAGAATGGTGTTTATCCTGGTTTTCTGCTCTATGTTTCTTGACCATTTGCAAATATGTAGAACCTGTCAGATCATTAAAATCATCTTGCTAAAGTGAAGCATTCGACTTTTCTGCATTGACTTTTGACTTATTGTGATTTTCATTGGTCACTTTGTGTATAATGTGTGTCGACAGCCAATAAAATCACAGGTAAAATTAAATAATCCTCCCATTATAAGGCTGATTCTCAGTCGACAAGTATGTCTTATATATTTCAATGGTTACAATATGACTGAACGTAGTTCTGGAGCCGCGATCCGGGCAATTTATAATTCCAGATGACACTATGTCGAGACTTGTAAATCCAAATCACACACTGATAAAACATTTGATAACCTTGTCTAATTATGAACGTTTCTTACTAGTCAATTTCGGGGATTATTATATTTCCTCAGTGTTTGTTCTAAAACTCCTGCAGATTAGTAGGATGTAGTCCAGATGATGGAATTTATGTTGTCATGGTTCACAGTTTATATGCGATATCTGTGCCTGTCAGCCTGACACATCTGACTTCAGCATGACATCTGAGAAAAAGGGGTGGGGGGTCATAAATGATCCTACTACAATAGAGATCCAGCGGGAGTTTGAGAATGAACGCTGAAGAAGAAGAAATAGTGGGAGTAAAAGAAAAAAATGGGGTCCTACCGTCGCGAAATCCTGGTTATACTTCTATTTCCACTAGCTCGTTATTGCTGTGTCATCGTTATTTGAACAAACGAAATTTGTTTGGTTTTGACTTGTAACGAGACATGACTCGTTTTCTAAAATTGCTTTGCAATGAACAATAGAAGATAGAAGGAAAAGAGGGGGTTAAATTAAAATCCTTGATTGATAACATTAAGGAGTAGTCTGAGATTGATTTTTCTACACTCCTCCGAATAGTTGATGATGGAGCTCCTTGGAGAGCTTTTGTGCTGATGTATCCAGTATGTCACCACTACAACATGTTGGGTTACGGCTCTTATTGTTATGTTAGTTACGATACATCTGGAAGTTCCCGATAGGAGTTTGTCACAAAAATACAACTCTACTGTCCACTGTCCTGAATCTCTTCGTCATCAGTGTGGATTATGTGTTTGAAATCAAAAGCAAGAAAGTGAGCCAAAATATGCGTTTAACACATGAGTGGTTGGGGGAGGGGAGGGGGGAAGAGAGAATAGATATTAGGCTATACAACATGAAATATTTGTAGCTGTTGCGAGGAGTGTTGGAGAGATTTTCAGTGAAAGAAAGTCTCACTATACATATTCACATCATCTACTAGAAGTAGACTGTTTCATAGTGGTAGATCTGGTAGTCAATGAATGCGATGGACAGGATACAGTCTATCAAAGCTCAAAGCGCACCATCACATCAAGAGACAGGGTGTGTTGGGGATCCGCTGCAGCCAACCTTTGTTGTGCAAACAATATTTCATAATGATGATGATGAAGACTGGTACGCCACTGGTAAGAACATCCCACTCCCTTCGGCCAGAAGACATTTGTCATGCTGGAGGTTACTAAATGTCCAAACTACTAAACTGGAAGTTAATACTTGATCTCTATACGTTGTTAAGAATCCTGATAAAACTTACAGTGAAATACATACAGTAAATAATGAAATAAGTACTGTATTTAGTAAAATAAGTACTGTGTTTAGTGAAATAAGTACTGTGTTTAGTGAAACAAGTACTGTGTTTAGTGAAACAAGTACTGTGTTTAGTGAAACAAGTACTGTGTTTAGTGAAATATAGTGTATAGTATATAATGTGCAAGTAAGCCGATAAACTCGATTTCTATAGTGTTCTAGATATCTTCTTCTTCAGCGTTTATTCTCAAACTCCCGCTACATCTCTCTTATAGCAGTATAATGGTCCTACTAGATATTCAGCAACATGTAGTCGAGAGAATGAAAATATGTTGTGTCACAGCTTTATTTCCGTAAATGGCCCGACATATCCGTCTTCGGCGAGAGTTCTAGATATAATTCGACAGAACGTGGTAAATTTACAGGTAGATAAAGAGTTAGGTTTACCGTAACAAACTGAGCGTGTTTGTAGTACTAATTATTCTTGTGCGATCATTCTTACACTCTAGCAGATTAGTAGGATGTAATCCAGCGAATGGAATGCGTTATGACATGGTTCACAGTTTAGTAGGATGTAATCCAATGAATGGAATGCGTTATGGCATGGTTCACAGATTAGTAGGATGTAATCCAATGAATGGAATGCGTTATGATATGGTTCACAGATTAGTAGGATGTAATCCAATGAATGGAATGCGTTATGATATGGTTCACATATTAGTAGGATGTAATCCAATGAATGGAATGCGTTATGGCATGGTTCACAGATTAGTAGGATGTAATCCAATGAATGGAATGCGTTATGGCATGGTTCACAGATTAGTAGGATGTAATCCAATGAATGGAATGCGTTATGGCATGGTTCACAGATTAGTAGGATGTAATCCAATGAATGGAATGCGTTATGATATGGTTCACAGATTCAAGATTAGCTCGAATTCTACTTCAGCAAGACGTCTAGGTTACTTTGGAATTAAATATCCAACACACACCCCCAGTGGTGTAGCGAGGGGGGGGGGCGGAGGTGCGGACCGCCTCGGGCGGCATCATCGGGAGGCGGCAAATTTATTTTCGTCCAGGTTTCACAATCACTGACATATTTTTTTTTATGTCACAAGAGCGCACAATTATGATTCCGCCCCGAGCGTCAGTGACCTACGCTACGCCACTGCACATCCCAAAACATCCACAGTTGCTTCTTGTGACAAGCATTGCAAGTCACGGTGGCGACGATCTTTCCTCCACTTACGGGCTCCGGCAACAGACGAATAGCAGCAATAAAGCAATATTTTTATTTCGTTAATTTTCGTTAAGTTTTGAATTATTTATATCCTGGACATGACGTATCCAGCTGTTGCCTTCCGATTTATGATTCAATGCGACAGAGATTTATTTGTGTTGTTTACCTAGTTTCTCCCATACCTATCTTTTTTTAAGCTGTTTCCCCCATCTGCTAGTTTGTTAAGTATATCTGAGTACATGTTTCCCCCATCTGCTAGTTTGTTAAGTATATCTGAGTACATGTTTCCCCTATCTGCTAGTTTGTTAAGTATATCTGAGTACATGTTTCCCCTATCTGCTAGTTTGTTAAGTATATCTGAGTACATGTATTTAGGCCTACTTGAGCATGCACTCGTGTATGTAAAAGTTCACGAAACAAGCAAAGAGAAGTGTAATCTGTTATGCGTGTCATAGAATGAAACTCAGAAGGGCAATGGAAGCTTGATTATCTCATCCAATGAGAATATCAGACTGAATGGATAAAGTGCTATGTGGCAGAATGAAGAGTTCCACGACAAGCCTTCATGTGGACACCAGACGGAAATAGAAAACAGGGAAGACCAAAAACAACGCTCAGAAGAACATTTATGAATGAACTAAAATCAACAGGCATAAATGCACAAGACCTGCAATCCTTGGCAACTCATCGACAGGCATGGAGATCTATGACATCCGCTCTATGTGCCAAACTTGGTAAAAGAGGAACAGACTGACTGACTGACAGAGTGAAAATATTATATATCGATGTCAAGCCGTAAATTCCTGTACAATGAATTATGTTCACCAGACTACTTCTTGTTACTTCGCAGTAATTTAAGCACTGGCATTTTGTGTAAAATTTGTGATTTCAATTTGTGTATTCTTCTTCTTCAGCGTTCATTCTCAAACACCTACTGGATCTCCCTTGTAGCAGGACCATGATTCTACTAGATTTCCAGCAGGATGTAGTCCAGAGAATGGAAATGCGTTGGGCTGTCTTTTTATTTGCTCAAATGGCCCGACACATCCATCTTCGTTGAGAATTCGTGTATACAAATCGTATCTATTGTTGATATGAGAACAGCTAATAAATCAGAATCGCATCGTCCTGCAGAAGAGAGTGGGGGGGGGGGGGGGAGGGAGGTAATAAGACACTTTGAGTAAGTGCTAAAGGATAATGGGGCGATACTGGACGGGATAAAGTTTATATGAATTCATTTAAGAAATACAAATCTCGGGGTTTTTTTCGGTACGTAGGAACAAAATTACAACACAGCCATTGTTTCCAATCTCACGACATGGGGAGTTTCGGTTACCAGTTTCAAGATCGTGGACGTGTGTTTCTGTTCTTGATTCTTTTTGGATACGTTAATTGACGATTTAACAAATTATCGTTGTTAAACTCCCAGTGTTTTTGTACAAGTAAATTTAAGTAGGAAGCCAGAGGACAATTTTTAAAAATTCTTGAGACTAACAGGAATTGAACCAGTCCGTTCTACGGCACCAAATCGCCTAAAGACTTTGTGTGCACGTTTGAATGGCTTGATGAAATCGCATCTTTTTTGGAGATGCGGTTAGTCAAGTACTGAAAAACGCGTGTGCAATTGTTGCTAGGCGATTTGGTGCCGTAGAACGGACTGGTTCAATTCCCGTTAGTCTCAAGTGTTTTTGTACCGGATGTTTAGTTCTAAGTAATTGGTGTTTTGTCCCTAATACTGTTGTGCATCGCGATTGACTGGGTGATGAAGAAATGCACAGACCAGAAACAACTAGGAATCAAATGGGTAAGCAACAAGACCCTGGAAGATCTCACCTTCGCGGATGATATTGCTCTCCTGAGTTCAACACACCAAGATCTCCAAGAAAAAACAGAGACTCAATTTTTTGGCGGAAAAGATAGGCTTTCAAATAAACACACATAACGAAAATCATGAACTGTACCGGCCTGACAGAATCAATTCAACAAGATGACAATATACTAGACAAAGTTTCAAATTTCATATATGTGGAAAGCAAGATAACAGCAGATGGTGATACCACATCAGAAATCAAAACTCGAATCGATCTTGCCTCTAACGCATTTAACAAACTCTCAAACATCTGGAGATCGAAGATCGCAAGTAATCACATCAAACTGCGACTATTCAATGCAAGTGTGATTTCATTATTGACATATGTATGTGAAAGTTGGAAATTTACCGCAATAATGGATAAGAAGTTAGTTGCCTTCGAGAAAAGATGCCTCAGAAACATCACAAATACTAATTGGAAAGACTTCAAATCAAACGACTCTATGACCGACTGGCATAGAGAACTATGACATTCGCGTTATATGCCAAACTTGGCAAATGAGGAACTGACTGACATGGGACAAGAAAATGATTCCAAAAACAAAATTTCGGCGTTCCATACGTAGAAAAAGATATTCTGCAGAAAAATAAAGTTAACAGCCAAGTACATTACTCAAAACTTTCCAACATCACGTTCGACATGTATATATACACCGATGATACACAGATACACTTATTGCACACAGATACAAGAATTATACACGGATGCATTTATGATACACAGATACACCGATGATACACAGATACACGGATGTTACATATTTGCACTGATGTACACAGATACACGTATGGCACACAGATACACTGATTGTTCTGCTGGAAATAAGGGGAGGAACATTTTCATAAAGTTGAAATGTAATGACCTGTTATTAACAATTGCTACTGGGAAACACTGCAACTACTTCGAAGCATGAGTGGAAACTCTGAGACATGCAACAAGCACTCTCCTTGAATGTAAGACTCAAGCACAGGAAAAAAATATATATCAGATGCCCTCTCAGTAATATAACCCTACAATGTAAAACTCAGGCACAGAAAACAAAATATGATTCTGGCAGATGCTCTCTCAGTAATATATACTCCACGATGCCAGAATAGTTGCCGCTAATGTGCACTGACTTTGGCTCTGTGGCGACGTGGTACGGGACACGTTTTGACGGAGAATGTACCGCCGCAAGTAATTGTGCATCTGGACCGTTCAGAAAAATAATGGAAAACTGTTGATCGTATTTATGTTGCAAAGAAAATCACTGGTATCTAAAAATGATGAGTTTATTGCTACTCTTGAATATGATATACTACCAGTTTGTATATACAAGTAAATTCAAGAAGGAAGCCAGAGGATAAATTTAAAATTCTTGAGACTAACCGGAATTGAAGCAATCCGTTCAACGGCACCAAATCTTCTAGCAACTCTCGCACACGGGTTTTTCCGTACTTGACCAACCCCCATCTCTAAAAAAAAGATGCCATTTTGTCAAGACATTCAAACTGTGCACTCAAGTCACTTAGAATGGACCACTCGAAAGAAGGACTATTACAACAACGAATATCCCGTACAGGTATTGAAGTATCCTCAGTAACAACAAACATATATCATATAACTTCTGTAATAGTTCTACAAGGACCAATAGGTCTTCTTGTAAACATGGATACATACATAGACAGTACGATTTTGTTTCGAATAATTCAGTTTGTATATATGTGCACTAGTGTATTCACGTGAAAGATTAGCGCAGTGCTACAAGAGCCGCACAATCCAGTGAATACCAACATATTGCATAATCTCAGGAAATGAAGCAGCAAACTCGACTAAGGAGATGGATTGCTACTAAAGAGTAGCATAAGTAAGTACAACGAATGATGTAGCAAAACAACGATTGAAACCAATCTCAAAATGGGAACGTGACAAGTTCAGATTAAAGCCTCTCTCAAAGTAAGAACATGATCAAATAAATCATGATGTCTAAATATCTCTCCAGATATGATTACACTTCTGGTCGACTACCCACACATTATATAATGGACTTCTTGTCGACTACCCGACATGACATAGTTGACTTCGCCACCGACTATATCACACATACAAGATCAGCACATCAGACATGAACTTGTATAATAATAATAATAAGATTCATAATCCGCCAGGATCGTAGCCTCGTAGGGGTGCTACACTGTAGAAATAAACACAAAAATTCATCCAAACATATCTATCCTCAGCCATTCGAATGAGTATAAGAAAATCATGCCCAGACCTTTCCTTGATGTTATTAATCCAGGATTATCTTAATCTAACCTTGTCCTTTTCTCCCTCGACTGTTCCTTGCCAAATAATTAAAAAAGTGAATCGTATCTCGTTACATTTCCTAACCAAACACGATTCACAACTGTTAAAAATGGTTTTTGAAAACATACAAGTCTGTTTATTTGTTGCCGGATAAATGTATGTGTCTTGTGTTCTATATGGCTAATTTTTAGCAAACGTCTGTAGCACTTGTATTTAAAAGCTTACATCCTTCATTCTGTGTCCAGCTTTAACATCCTTCTAAAAGTATATTTATCACTAGAGATCTGAATATATTGATCTTTACTGTAATACTGATCTTGCTTTTCCAAATCATATTCACTCAGGCTTGTGGTTGAAATATACACATGTGACACCCACCGTATGACTACTGAACTTTTGTTGTAAAACTGTCCGAATGAGCGAGAAAGAATGATAAGCCCTTGGCCATGTCCTTTCTCTTTTTATGAAAAAGTCTATGACAGTGCTCGGAGCCTGGGCACTTTTGACTTTTGCCTTTGTAAAAGTCATCAATGTGGAAGTATGACAGGAACGAAGAAGATGAAGATGATGCTCCCTTTTGTTGAGTCATGTAATAAAGAGTTGAACAAGAAAATGTAAGTGCATGATGTGCAATAAATCAGCAAACAAAATGATTATGAGCATGTTGGGTACAATATTAAAATGGATCAACACTTTTTTGACAATGTGATAGTAGGCCTTCCACACATCAGGCTGTAATTTCATTAACCCAGATTTGTGAAGGTTTTGTTGTATGATGTGGTAAGACGTGTTCACCATCTGTTGTGTCTGCGTCACTAATATCTCTCTGAGTCCCTCGTGAATACAGTCCTGTTGGCATATCTGAATCATCCTTGAAAAGTGGCGCTATCTGACTTCACTGTGATTTTAATTGGTCACTTTGTGTATAATATGCTTCGACAACCAATGAGAATAGAATAGCCTCACTTTTAAATGATTATTCAGATAAGACCACAGGACTGTATTGCCAAGGATTAACTCTATCTACTACTTTCTCCCTCTTCGAAATCTTTCTCTCTGACTCTCTCTCTCTCCCTCTCTCTCTGATATGATGCAAATCTGTCATTATATCTTTTACAACTACCACTCAATAGTTTTGCCTATCTCAAGATCATTATCTACGTATAACTCACCTGTTCTTATACCCTATGTTTCTATGGGATTTTCACGTTAACACCCATTCTGCATGGACTTGACACTTTAGAGGGGTATTCAGTTTTGATAGAAAGATTTCCATGTTAAAAGTATTGTCACTGATCTAACAGATGTCACTCATCAACACATACACAATCAGCATATACACAATCAGCATATACACAATCCATATACACAATCAGCATATACACAATCAGCATATACACAATCCATATACACAATCAACATATACACAATCCATATACACAATCAGCATATACACAATCCATATACACAATCAACATATACACAATCCATATACACAATCAACATATACACAATCCATATACACAATCAGCATATACACAATCCATATATATCGAATTCAGACTATCACATTTTAATATATAATGACCTACATTTTGGTTTCATTAACACCCATCTAAAAGGACTAAAAGGACATGTCCATGTAGTGTGAGTATTAGCCTAGACAGCACCGATTTCAGCGAAGAGACACATATTGTTTAACAAAAGTACCGTAGAAGATCCAAATAATATCCAACTTGATTTCAAATTAGAAGTAGTTTCTACTCAACCTTCAGAAACCTATCATCGTCTACTCCACCTTCAGAAACCTATCATTTTCTATTCCTCATTTAGAAACCTACAATCTTCTACTCCACCTTCAGTAACCTAAAAATAGAAAAAGTGTACTTACTGCGCAAAACAAAAATCAAACAGGTAGATCCAGGAAAAAGGTAACTTAGTTTTGCTAACAATAGATAACACACACAATGACACACACATGTCAACGTTTCGACCAAAAGGCCTTTGTCAAGACAGACAGTAAACTTAAAACATATAATAGAAAGCGAACAGTAATAATATCAACGGTCACATAGGTATGGGTAGTCTGGATTCAGAAACCTATCATTTTTCTACTCCACCTTCAGAAACCTATCATCCTACTCCAAATTTAGAAACCTATCATCTTCTACTCCACCTTTAAAACCTATCATCTTCTACTCCAGAAACCTATCATTTTCTACTCCACCTTAAGAAACATATCATCTTCTACTCCACCTTTAGAAATCTATCATTTTCTACTCCACCTTCAGAAACCTATCATTTTTCTACTCCACCTTCAGAAACCTATCATCCTACTCCAAATTTAGAAACCTATCATCTTCTACTCCACCTTTAAAACCTATCTTCTTCTACTCCAGAAACCTATCATTTTCTACTCCACCTTAAGAAACATATCATCTTCTACTCCACCTTTAGAAATCTATCATTTTCTTCTCCACCTTCAGAAACCTATCATTTTCTACTCCACCTTCAGAAACCTATAATTTTCTACTCCACCTTCAGAAACCTATCATCTTCATCCAGATTTATAGCTATTCCAGATATATAGTGATTGCAATTTTACTCGTAGTGTTGATATCATAAACATATTTCAAATGGCTACCATGGCCAGGTTGAATGTAGTATGTGAATGTAGTATGTGAATGTAGTATGTGAATGTAGTATGTGAATGTAGTATGTGAATGTAGTATGTGAATGTAGTATGTGAATGTAGTGTATGAATATAGTATGTGAATGTAGAATGTAAATGTAGTGTGTGAATGTAGTATGTGAATGTATAATGTGAATGGAGTATGTGAATGTAGTGTGTGAATGTACTATGTGAATGTAGTATGTGAATGTAATATATGAATGTATTATGTGAATGTAGTATGTGAATGTAGTATATGAATGTAGTATGTGAATGTATTATGTGAATGTAGTATATGAATGTAGTATATTAATGTAGTATATCAATGTAGTATATGAATGTAGTATGTGAATGTAGTATGTGAATGTAGTATTTGAATGTAGTATATGAATGTAGTATATGAATGTAGTATATAAATGTAGTATGTGAATGTAGTATGTGAATGTAAAATCAGTATCTCAGTCAAGATCAATTATACATAGACAAGTACTTTTAGAAAAATATGGATGGGCGAGCTAACACAAACTGCGGAAACAGAAAGAAAGTTTAAGATTTTTTGAATTGAATACAAGACGTGTATTATAAATGTGTTTTCAATGAACGTAAAGTAAGTATATTTGTTAGAGACATAGTAACGGAACTTGCCGGTCTGCAGGAAACCATATTGACAATGATGAAACGGCGCAAGTTTTTGCGGTTTGTGCATGTAACGAGCATTAGACACAATCATCGTTCATAGAAGATCTTACACGGAGACTGGAGTGTAGAAGGGGAAGAGTGGATAGTAGTGGTATTTATTTCACTGTACTTATTTCACTATTTACTGTATGTCTTTCATTATTTACTGTAAGTATTTCACTATATAATGTGTTAATTTTTATAATTCTTAACGTATTTCACTACTTACTGTTCATATTTCACTATTTACTATATATATTTCACTATGTGCTGTATATATTTCACTATTTGCTGTACATATTTCACTATTTGCTGTACATATTTCACTATTTGCTGTTCATATTTCACTATTTGCTGTTCGTATTTCACTATTTGCTGTTCGTATTTCACTATTTGCTGTACGTATTTCACTATTTGCTGTACGTATTTCACTATTTGCTGTACGTATTTCAGTATTTGCTGTATTAATATTGCAATTTATTGTATTCATTTTACTATTTACTATACGTATTTCACTATGTCCGGTTCTGTGGCGAAGTGGTACAGAGCGCGTCTGTGACGGCAAAGGTACCGAGTTCGATCCTCACTACAGGCAATTGTGCATCCGGACCGTTCAGAAAGCAATGGCAACCTAATGAACGTATTTATATTGTCTAGAAAATCACCACAGTCAACAAATGCTGGGTTGATAGCTACGTCCTGGATAGGATATGCTACCAATTTCACTATATACTGTATTTACGTTACTATGTGCTGTATGTATTTCACTATTCATTAAACATATTTTACACGTTACTGTATTTGTTTTACTCATTACTGTACGTATTCTATTATTTACTATATATATTTTACTATGTAAAGTACTTATTTCACTATTTAGTGTACATACTTTACTAATTAATGTAGGTATTTCTCTATTTACTGTACATGTTTCACTATTTACTCTACATATTTTACTATTTACTTTACTTATTTTACTATTTACTGTGCGTACGTTTAATTTCCGAAAGTATGCATTCTTATATATTGTACCTAAATGGAAAAGGTCGCGGTTTGAAACCTTCAAACTTCCCTTCCAATATACCCTTAACGTAACCTGAAAGTTGATATGGATTAACAGGTTTTCTCTAACCGTATTTAAAACTACATTCAATCCCGCAGATAAGTGAGGGCTGTGGGTCCAACCCCCCCCCCCCGTTTCCCCATTATCAAATCATAACATGACTGTCAGTACAATCAATTATTTTGTAAAAGCCCTCCCTTGACGAATGTTCATAAAAAGTTCACCATATTCATCATCAAGAATAGGGGAATATACACGGAAACGTATGAATGACATTTTTTAGGTAAAATCCTCAACTTGCCGAGAACGTATCTACGCCCCTGTTATCTCCAGGTCTTTGTTTTATTTCTGGCCTGGACACGATATCTTTTCTCGGAAATGAGAGTGCGGAAAGGCTAGCGTATAAAGAACACCTAGTCGATAAGTTCAGGATCGATAATGGGGACATAATGAGGTTGCATGGCGATTGTCTTATTGATGCAAGCCCTAAAACTAATGGAACATCTGTGCTATAATTGAGGAAATAGTATCCCGTTTACAGGTACAATACTTCTTCGTCTTCAGCGTTCATTCTCATACTCCTGCTGAATTCTCTTGTAGCAGGACCATTGTCCTACTAGATTTCCAGCAGGATGTAGTCCAGAGAATGGAAATGCGTTGTGTCACCGTTTTATTTGCGCCAATGGCCCGACACATCCGTCTTCGGCGGAAGGTACAATACAGGTACATTACATATACACTAGAACTGTTTAGTGGTTGCTCAAGGAATACTACCTCTTCTTTTGCGTTACTTCTCAAGCTCCAGCATAATAGAAGGATATAATACAGAACGGAATGCTTTGTGTAGTAGTTTGCAGTTTGACTACGATATCTGCTCATTTCGATCTGACACCCGGCTTCAGCACGAATTATATGGCACTTTAAACCTCTTCTTCTTCGTTCTCATAATCCTGCAGATTAGCACGATACAGTCCGTAGAACGGCATACGTTTTGTCAGGGGTTTAGTTTTCCTGGCATATTTCTTTTTCTTCTTCTCCTGCGTTCGTTCTCAAAATTCTGAAGATTAACATGATGTAGTCCAGAGAACAGAATGCGTTGTGTTATAGTTTACAGCAATGTTGCGATATCTGCGCCTTTCGACCGGACACATCTGATTTTAGGCTTTTAAAACCATGCGAATCATGGACCGTGATCAAAAGATCTGGAGACAACTAAGATGTGGTTTTTGAAAATGATGAAAACTCCATGGACAGCAAAGAAAATTAATGTAGAAGTTCTCAAAGTACTTAGAGATGCTGGAGTTAAAAGACAAATTACAACAACAAGTACAAGCAGAATGTCACTATTTTTAAGGCATGGAATGAGGAGAAATAAAACTTGAACATTTAGTAAACACCGGGAAGATCAAGGAGAAAAGAGAGAGGAAGACAAAGAGAAACTGCTGGATGGGTTTTCACTGTGGAATGAGAGAAAGCCACTACTGAACTTAGTACAACACAAGAGACAACGAGTTGTGGAGAAACATGATCGCCTACACCACTCGTCGTGGCACTTGATTGATTATAATTGTTACTCATAGACATTCATGTTTGACCAAGCTGGAATCTGATCAAAGAATTGTAGGAAGATGACTTCAAATATTAGTCGTTGTAGCGACTTTGGGAAGAAAAATAAATGTAATTAATAGACCGGCATGCCCCTCTTCTTTCCCATCCAATAGCATTTAAGACCAGTTCATAAATTATAAATGATTTTAGCAAAGAGAACGGTGAAGGTCGTAACCTCAGAGGGCATCTCGTACGCATGCCTAAATCACGTGTACGTGTGGTCACATGGCGTCGCCGCCGTTTGAACTTTCCTCGAAGTTCAAGGTCGGTTGAGTTCAGCGAGTTTGCATCATCCCTCTATTCCATGTTATCATGTTATCTGTTTCTTCATGAGAGTTCTCTACAAGTTATTATTTTACTCATCACAAGAATCTTTGAAAATTATGAAAAAATCTAGATGGAAATACTTCTCAAGGCACGTGATTATGACATTTGCAAGCACACAAACTGATACTTGTAGTAACAATCTCCTTCCATTCATGGATGTCAGAGACAGCGTGAGACTGCCTGGTTGGTTAATTTAGCTGTTTCATGGAGTTTCTACTCGCCCGCCCAGATCAGGCCTCGTCCTGTTATACCATTCAATGAAACTTGTTAAGTTTGAATTCTTGAATTACAACCTGTGTGAATCGATTTTATTTTACGTTACTGTTATTATTTCAAAAGAAAATGGCATATAATACTCACGTGGTAGACAGGTAATGAAGTCCTACTGAATGACGACTAAAACACTACACACTATCACTAACAGATGTAAATATCGTACATATAACAAAACAAACAGAGAATATAATCTACAAATGACAATACACAGGACAAAGTCAACGTTTCACCCAAAAGGTCTTTATCAAGATACTCACAAAACATCAAAAGACGACGATTGGAAATTATCACTCCATTACACAAAATGATTCAGTAGGACTTCATTACCTGTCTATCACGTGAGTATTATTTTCCATTTTGTTCTACTAGCAGTACCACCTTCTATTGAAATGGCATAGAGGATTGCCCTCAGGGCCACCCCTAACAATTGCGGAGCCCTATGCGAAACGGATTGCGCGGGGCCCAGTCTGGGTAGGGAAGAGGATAATAAAATTAATTCTAATATGAATTTATGGGCCTATGAAAGTGCGGGGCCCACTGCGGCTGCATAGGTTGCAATGGCTTAAAACCGGCCCTGATTGCCCTCACTGTACTGGGGTTTTATGTATGCTGTCCCTTTCAACAAAGCGGCAAGCCGGTTGCCGAGAGTGCCGGTCGTAGCTCTGTAACTTCAAGCGATATTCTCCAGCTTTGTGCACAAAACAAATCCAATGGGTTTCGAACCCGTGACCTTCTGAGTAGAAAGCGAACAGCTTAACCACGAAGCAAATGTGATCACCAAGTTAGAGACTGTGATGAGGATTAATTTCATTGTACTCTGTTCCTCTCAACGAAGCGGCAAAACGTGTACCGAAAGTACCACTTACAGCACGTAACTCCGTAGCATCAAGCGATAATTTCAAGTGATCTAAAAAATTATCTTTATAGACAAGACAACAGGAGCTGGTTTCGAACCACCGACCTCTTGAACACAAGGGGAACCAGGGTTGCTATGTTGTTGAAATACATTTTATTAACTAGTGCAATTTCAGGTTAAGATAAGACCAAAAATGAAAATACTCTTAACTTTAAAATAAATTTAAAATAAACAAATAAAAAAAAAGACTAAACGTATAATTCATTGCCAGTGATACTTATAAATAGTAACATTTGCGAAATGTCGGCAACCATTAATCGTGACTTTCGCCAGTAGAGACCTCTGTACGGATTCCGGCTTGCTAAAGGTTAATCATGACTTTATTCGTTACGCTTTTCATTATTGTCGTGTTTTCGTTGGTCACTATTTATATACTTGAATCCACATGCCAAAATTGATCAACGAAATGAACGGAAATAATCAAAATGGGCCTTTCAGGTGATGTTAAACATTTTCTGTTGAAATGTCTTATAGTACTGTCGAATGTCACGATTTGATTAACCACAACGTCGGGGTGGGGGGGATGTACAAAGTTGTTGTGGATTATCCTCATTGTACTCTCTCCTCCTCAACGAAGTTGCACGTCGCTTGCTGTGTGTACGACTCGCAACACGCAACTATATAGTTTCAATCTATACTTCATGTGTATCTCTGAGGAAAAAAATCCAGTTTGTATATTGGTTACTAGTCGGATTCGAACCCGCGAACACATATGCACAGCGCGAACTATTTAACCTCTACGCCACAGTAGATAATGCAGTAACAAATAAAAATAATTGGCGTGTAGGGAATTAAAAGATGTTCTGGTGACGAAAGCTTACTTTAATGATTGACAAGAGCTCGGTTTGGTTAGTTCCCCCCCCCCCCCCCCCCATACTCGAACATTGTGGTGCATGATTATTAAAAATAGGGAAGGTCGAATTTCAGGCAATCTTGTAATTATGTAGAGAAAAGCATGCATCGTATGGTAGAGAATGCTAATGCAACAGTAATGCACGAATCTGTACAGCGAGGTTGCTCAATATTACATGGAACGTGATACTAGTTGGTATAAGACATAATTAGTTAATGGGGTAATACGTCTACTAAAATGACTAATTTGAATATTCCCTTAATTTTCATTGGCTTATCCTCATTATACTCTCATTGTACGTATCCTCATTTGTCACGCAAATCATATGGAACAATGAAAATAACCTCTATAGTCACATGATCACATGAACGAGAGAGAATAGGAACTTGAAAACTGGTAGGATGACAATAGGATTATCATAATTAACCGCCCAATTGATCCACCAAAACTCTTCTCAAGATCATAGCACACCATTTCTACCTGAAACCTGATATTCCACTAACCAGGCTTAGAGTTGAACATCACACGAGTTTTTGAGAAATAGCTTCACTTATCTGCAGCAATCACCGACTAGATTTCCAAACTGTGGTAAATTAATTTATCAAGGAGAGCAGTATACTTACCAGACGGAAATACAAAGACTAAATGGACAATGTACCAACACTTGACCAGCGTAATTACCAGAGGTCTGACTGTGGGCACAGGGAATAAATATAGTAGTTAATGAATTTAACCGTTGCATACTACGGTTTGCATACAGTCTGCTGTTGAACAGATACATACTACAGTCTGCTGTTTAACAGATACATGCCATAGTCTGCTGTTTAACAGATATATACTACAGTCTGCTGTTTAACAGATACATGCTACAGTCTGCTGTTTAACAGATACATGCTACAGTCTGCTGTTTAACAGATACATGCTACAGTCTGCTGTTTAACAGATACATGCCATAGTCTGCTGTTTAACAGATATATACTACAGTCTGCTGTTTAACAGATACATGCTACAGTCTGCTGTTTAACAGATACATGCTACAGTCTGCTGTTTAACAGATACATGCTACAGTCTGCTGTTTAACAGATATATACTACAGTCTGCTGTTTAACAGATACATGCTACAGTCTGCTGTTTAACAGATACATACTACAGTCTGCTGTTTAACAGATTCCTTCATACAGTCTGCTGTTGAACAGATACTTAAAAGAAATTGCTGTTTAACAGATACTTAAAAGAAATTGCTGTTTAACAGATGCATACTACAGTCTGTTGTTTAACAGATACATACTGCGACTGATTAAGACTTAATCTATTCTTCTTCATCGTACATTCTCAAACTCCCGTTGAGTCCATCTTGTAGTAGGACAATGGCCCTACACGATTTTCAGCAAGATATAGGCCAGAGAATGGAAATGCATTGTGTCGTCGTTTTATTTGTCACAATGGCCCGGTACTTCCGTCTTTGGTAGATAAATATTATGTAAAATCCGCATTCACATATGACTGCGACCGCCGAAGACGGATGTGTCGGGCCATTGACGCAAATAAAACGGCGACACAACGCATTTCCATTCTCTGGACAACATCCTGCTGGAAATCTAGTAGGACAATGGTCCTGCTACAAGAGAATTCAGCAGGAGTTTGAGAATGAACGCTGAAGAAGAAGAATATGACTGCGAAAATTGGAAAATAACAGAAGCACTGGAGAAGAGATTAAAACCATTTGAAAATAACTGCCTTAGAAAATTACTAAACATTGGTGGTTAATAATTCGATTCAAACAAGAAGGTAAAACAAGACACCAAACAGCAATATGGTTCTACAACAATAGGAAGAACACGATGGACGTATACCGGATATGTACTTAGATTGAATGAAAACATACTTCCACTACAAACATTAAAATGGGTACCAGATGTCACAAGAAAAAGAAGGAGACCAAGAAAGACTCTACTCAGAACAACCGTCAAATAGGGCATTAGTATTTATCTCATACAAACAATCAACTCTATATTACAAATTATCCAAAAAAAGAACATATTTCAAACTCGAGTGTAATCTATTTAAAATGCAAGTTTATACATAGAGTACCAAAACAATGTTAGGGATACGACCAGAGTAGGACAGGAAAATTATATAATAATTTATAACTCAGAATTCGAGCAATCAAGGTTGAAATTTAACAATTGTAGAACACCAATCGTGATTCACAATTTGTGGTATTTTTAACAGTTTTTATGCGCTCACTAGAGATCAGTATTCCAAGCACTCAAGCCTGGAAAAGTACAACAAGTACAAGCACCATTTACTGAACTGTGTTCGGTGTAAGGTAGCCATGCAGTGGATACAATCTCACTGTGGAATACCAGGCATTGAAAGAGCAGATTAACATACTAAAGAGGGGTTTTTCTGATGACCAATCAGATGAACCAATCATTCACAATCAGAAAAAAAGATCAAATCCACCATAAATCCATAAACACGAACACAAGATGACTATCTCAAATTATGAGCATTGCAGGTCCTCATGTAGGTTCATCGTAGTTTGTTCAGGTTTTTCCCCCAATAAAGACATTTTGGTTGAAACATGTATTCCTTATATTCGTTTGTTTGTTTGTTTGTTTTGCGTTCGCTCCATTGTAACCAGCACGGATATCCGTGCGATTTCCGCCGGGAGCGTGATTACGTTGTGCCACCGTTATGCGCCTTGTAGGCATAGCACATCAGATTTCGGCATGCCCTGACAATTCGGGTAGGCTACCCTAGCCTGTGACAGCCTTCCTATCTGTCACCAGACAGTGAATGTGTACTGACTCTATGCCGAGACGGTTTGTCTTTCACGTCTGTCCTGCACGAGGCGTTCCGCAGCTAGTGAACTTGCATCATGTAATTAGACGTATTGTGCCCGTGCTCATCGGGTACTAAACCTTTTCTCGTCCTCAAGCCTGGTTCCGGTTTAGGAAGAACTTACAGAAGAGTTGGGCTCAGGCTCGTGCGTCTTCTTAGACGAAGCGTTGATCACCAACTTCGTGAGCCCCCTCGTCCAGGTCTGAATCTAGAGCTGAACAGTGCTTGTCACCTCGGACTGCTATGCCTGTGCCCATCGGGTACTGAACCTTTTCTCTCCGCGAGCACGGTTCCGGTTTAGGAAAGACTCGACAGTAGAGTTGGGCCCAGGCTGGGATCACCGTAACTAGACGCTTGTCTCGAGCAAACAAAGCTTTAGTTCCAATTTCATCAAACCATTTTCCGTGCATTTTGCACATGACGCTGCCCTCTAGCGCTGTGCATCTTTCTCAGTGTACTCATTGTGCTTTTATTTTTATTGTTACATCTGCCTGCTTCGTACCGACTACAGTGGCCGCTCTCCAATGCTTCAACCAAACTTACTAGCTTCACTGTATGTCGACAGTGTTGCTGCATGTGTTGGCACAGAGGTGTCGGAGGTATTGCCTGTCTTTTTGCAGTCAAATCTCTTTCCATCTGCTTCCTCCACATTCTTGGACACGATCCCCAAATGATTTGGCCAGAATCAGCTCGAGCTACTGTTTTCTGTTTCCAGGGTGCACCGCGAGGAGGTACATTTGGGATCTTGGTTATCTGCTAACCCTGGGTTCGCCAAGAGCAATGCGTTCCCTTTGCACCCCTTCCTTGTATTCAATATTAGGAACATTTGAGCATACTTCTGTGTTTACCCGTACTTGTCTGGTGTTATCTACAGGGCCACAGGTATGATTACCTTAAGGAGGCGGGGGAAGGGGGAGGGAGTGTTTACCTTAGGGAGATAAAAGCAATTCATCAGTTTTTGTGTGAAAATTTCACTATTTGACGGGGCATCAATTTAGGGCAGACCTAGGAATAGGTGGATAGACAACATCAAGACCACCCTGAATAAACATGATTATACTTCAACCAGAGCAACACACCTGGCTTTGGAACGCAGACTATATCTCCTTCACAAACCCCTACACTCAATGGCAAGTGTGAAAGTACGACAACACCACATGGGGGTAGACAAGTAAATTCAAGAAGGAAGCCAGAGGATAAATTAAAAATTCTTGAGACTAATTGAGACAATCTTGGAAATTGAACCAGTCCGTTCAACGTTACCAAATCGGCAATCAGCTCTCGTACACGGATTTTTCCGAACTTGACTAGCCGGATCTCCAAAAAAGATGCCATATCGTCAAGACATCTGGGGATAGACAATAGACGGGACATTTAATGGTTATGAACCTCACACTCCATTCCCTCTTATCTACGAGCCTGGTTTTCTATATATCTGTGTGGTGTGTTCTTTAAAGCACGTTGCCCTCACTGTCACACTGTAAGCTTCTCGGCTCTCTACAAGTTATCCAGCACAGTGTTAAGACGTTTCTCAATATTACGTGTCCACCGTCATCGTGATTTGCTTTTTTGTTCTCTAACCTAGAACCTTGTCTCTCCACGATTAATCTTTTAAAATCATTGTATATTTCCTTTACACGAGTGACGTATCTTTCCATGTTGTTTTAAAAAGCTGGTGAAATAGAGTTCCTCCACCCCCCCCCCCCCCCCCCGCCTCCCATTCCTTTCCAACAAAAAAATAAATTAAAAAAAATATTATCTAAACACCTATCATCCCTTACTTACTAAAATTAAATAATATATATACCTGGCGAGAAGAGCAGAGCTTTAGTGAAGACAACTCGTTCACAAAAGTAGCTCTATTTCATTTCACAAAGAAACAGAACGGTGAATGCTAAATGAGATTTTTGGCGGCAAAGTTGTGGAAAAAACCCTGAATATAGCAGCATTCCAGCATCAGTAGTAAAGAAATGAAACATTTCGACAGTAAGATTCATAATTCATATAAACGCGTCACTGCGGGAGACTATTCTAAGATTTTTATTGGTTAGGGATATAATGTATATAGAAAGTGAGCAATAGCAAACTCCGAATAGCCTCGCACAGTGACGACGGCCAGGATGTTTTAATATCTATTGTCAAAAGGTCGCGCGAGAAAGCAGCAATGACAAAGGTAACGCGGTATTGTCTAAGGAGAAAATGGTGGAATTAAAAGATAATGAAACGAAGTTAATAACTTTCTATTTTGTCCGTTTAGAGTAAATGTCTGAATTTTTATTAATATATTAAACTAGAATTTTCATATTTAGTAAATGTAAAATTTTTATTTTCTTGTTTGCTTATGAATGATGTTAAAATCACTATCTTCCATTCTCTCCCGCTGTTATTCTCTCCCGCTCAAATATCAGATTCAGCCATCATTTAAAAAAAAAAAAGGACGCACGTGGTATGTTTTTTACCGGATACGGAAGTGGTGACCTAAATTCTTGGAAGTTTGACCATGCTGGTTTATTTCAGTGTGATGTATATCTATTGCGGTCTATGTGTGAGGTATAGAAAGTGTTGTCTATGTGTGAGGTGGTACCAAGTGTTGTCTATGTGTGAGGTGGTACCAAGTGTTGTCTATGTGTGAGGTGGTACCAAGTGTTGTCTATGTGTGAGGTGGTACCAAGTGTTGTCTATGTGTGAGGTGGTACCAAGTGTTGTCTATGTGTGAGGTATAGAAAGTGTTGTCTATGTGTGAGGTGGTACCAAGTGTTGTCTATGTGTGAGGTGGTACCAAGTGTTGTCTATGTGTGAGGTATAGAAAGTTTTGTCTATGTGTGAGGTGGTACCAAGTGTTGTCTATGTGTGAGGTGGTACCAAGTGTTGTCTATGTGTGAGGTATAGAAAGTTTTGTCTATGTGTGAGGTATAGAAAGTTTTGTCTATGTGTGAGGTATAGAAAGTGTTGTCTATGTGTGAGGTGGTATCAAGTGGTGTCTATGTGTGAGGTGGTACCAAGTGTTGTCTATGTGTGAGGTATAGAAAGTGTTGTCTATGTGTGAGGTGGTACCAAGTGTTGTCTATGTGTGAGGTGGTACCAAGTGGTGTCTATGTGTGAGGTGGTACCAAGTGTTGTCTATGTGTGAGGTGGTACCAAGTGTTGTCTATGTGTGAGGTGGTACCAAGTGTTGTCTATGTGTGAGGTGGTACCAAGTGTTGTCTATGTGTGAGGTATAGAAAGTGTTGTCTATGTGTGAGGTGGTACCAAGTGATGTCTATGTGTGAGGTGGTACCAAGTGTTGTCTATGTGTGAGGTATAGAAAGTTTTGTCTATGTGTGAGGTATAGAAAGTGTTGTCTATGTGTGAGGTGGTATCAAGTGGTGTCTATGTGTGAGGTGGTACCAAGTGTTGTCTATGTGTGAGGTATAGAAAGTGTTGTCTATGTGTGAGGTGGTACCAAGTGTTGTCTATGTGTGAGGTGGTACCAAGTGTTGTCTATGTTTGAGGTATACCAAGTGTGGTCTATGTGTGAGATATACCAAGTCTTGTCTATGTGTGAGATATAATAAATGTGTTATGTGTGAGATATACAATGTGTGGTCTATGTGTGATGTATACCAAATGTTGTCTATGTGTGAAGTATAGTAAATGTGCGAGATATGCCATGTGTGTTCTATGTTTGAGGTATACCAAGTGTGGTCTATGTGTGAAATATACCAAGCGTTGTCTATGTGTAACTTCTAAGGTATACAAAGTGTGGTCTATGTGTGAGGTATACCAAGTGTTGTCTATGTGTGAGATACTGGTCATATCCCGGGTAATTATTAAGACACTAACCTACTGCGGCTTTCACATTGTCATAACCATAATTCGCCCCTCCTCATTACTTTCTAGGGTACATAAATAAATATATATCATCGAACCTAAGCAATGAGAAATACTGACATATTTTTCCACTGCTTCGATTACTCTTCTCATAGCGGCGGAGTTGCTATGGGGTGGAGTTACTAAGGAGTGGTGTTGGTTAGGGGTGGAGTTGCTTAGGAGTGGAGTTGCTTAGGGGTGGAGTCGCTTAGGGGAGAAAATACGATAAAAAGATGGTCAAGAAAAAAAAAAGATAACTTTTCATTAGGTTATGGTGACTAGATTACCAGAATAGTGATTACTTTTTTTTACAACCCTTTGCTACAACCATTTGCTGGTTGTGGGGCTCTTGTCAAGATAGGGGCAATTACAAAAACTGAACTTACAATAGACAAAAACTAAATTAATAGAAAGTATGTAGGTATGCATTTCACCTGCGTAGTACATCCTGCTATTTGTAAGAGTGTGAGAAGGAACAAAGAAGAAGAAGATGCAGATGAATGGTATTGTGGCTTCACTATTCACAAGTGGTTTAAAAGTGACTCTACCCAGCCACCAGTAAATGGATCTCAGAGCTTATGGAGGGGGAAGTCCGATTAATGTCACTATAGTTAACGAATAACTTCTGAAATAGGCACTAGGACTATTTCTGACTAACTATTGGCTGGGTAGCATAACACTAATGGGATAGCCATGTGATATGACACTGGTTCATAACTCCTTACCTTTTATCACTAGTATACATGTGGACAGAAACAGAGAACAGGAAATAATGTTTTACAATTCACAAAAGGTATTGAATCAACGTTTCAACTAGAAGGCCTTTTTAGTAGATTGTATATTTGTTTGTAATAAAGGCCATTTGGAATAGGATATGAAGTTGATTAGCTGAAATCATTCACATAATGCCATTTTCTCAAAATTTAAGTAATTCGTGAGGCTCATATTTATCATCCTTCATCATCGTTCACCGATTTGACATGGTAATCTCCATCATTCATACAATACGTCTTGCTGAATCATTGCTAAGTGTGTTTGTTCTACCATGTCTGGCTTCAGTAAAGACCTGTGTACAATACCTGAAATGTTGATTTTTTAAAATTATTTCCGTACATGTCGTTGGGCAGCCTTGACTTTTTTGGCATGTGACTCCAAGTATATAAATAGTGACTGACGAGAAGCCAGACAATAATTTTTAAATGTAACAAATGAAGACTTATTTACATTCTGTACAGCGGTCTTTACCGCCGGTGGTCTGGGTTTTACTATTGTTTTAACGGTGTCGAATTTCGAAGACCTAGTGTTCTATCGTGTTGCCAACCTCGTATCTTTGCTTCTTATTTCCACAACTTTCTTCAAATTTCTTATTGCATGTGTGTATAATTAGTTGTCCATATATATATATATATATATATACAAGGAGAGAGAGAGAGAGAGAGAGAGAAGACAGTAAGCATATCCTTGCATCTATAGGTCTTGGCAACAGCGAAGGACAACTAATTATACACACATGCAATAAGAAATTTGAAGAAAGTTGTGGAAATAAGAAGCAAAGATAAGAGGGTTGGCAACACGATAGAACGCCAGGTCTTCGAAATTCGACACCGTTTAAACAAAAGTAAAACCCTGAACGGTGGTAGTAAAGACCGCTGTACATAATGTAAACAAGTCTTCATTTGTTACAATGTTTAATTATTGTCTTGATTTTCGTCGGTGACTATTTATAGACTTGGGGTCACATGCCAAAAAAAGTCAAGGCTGTCCTACGAAATGTACGGAAATAATAAAAAAAAAAATCAGCATTTCAGGTATTGTACACAGGTCTTTACCTCATCTAGGTCATGGTATAACAAACATACTTAGCAATGATTCAGCAAGAAGTATTGTATGAATGATGACACAGGACCGTTTACTTGATAGGGGACTCGGCTGAACTATGTAAGCGAAGAACCATAACAAACTAACGCACTAGATGATCGCCTAATTCTAAACTGTAGTAACTGAGGGGGGGGGGAGGTGGGTCTAATACTTTAGATCACTATGTCGTGTTCCTTAATCCTGTTTTCTATCTTTTTGTTTTTTATTGTTTTATTTTATTTCTCGTAATCCTAAATCCCGTGGGCTCATTGGGTATCATTCTTCAAAAGGGACGTTATTTGACTTATCCCGTGATTTCAATTGAATGTCGTCACAAAATATACGCAGTAATCAATGAAAATCACAGGAAAAAATTATATAGCGTCACTTTTGAACTGTATCATGATGAGTTAACAGAACTGTATCATGATGAGTTAACAGAACTGTATCATGATGAGTTAACAGAACTGTATCATGATGAGTTAACAGAACTGTATCATGATGAGTTAACAGAACTGTATCACGATGAGTTAATAGAACTGTATCATGATGAGTTAACAGAACTGTATCATGATGAGTTAACAGAACTGTATCATGATGAGTTAACAGAACTGTATCATGATGAGTTAACAGAACAGTATCATGATGAGTTAACAGAACTGTATCATGATGAGTTAACAGAACTGTATCATGATGAGTTAACAGAACTGTATCATGATAAGTTAACAGAACTGTATCACGATGAGTTAATAGAACTGTATCATGATGAGTTAACAGAACTGTATCATGATGAGTTAACAGAACTGTATCACGATAAGTTAACAGACCTGTATCATGATAAGTTAACAGAACAGTATCATGATGAGTTAACAGAACTGTATCATGATGAGTTAACAGAACAGTATCATGATGAGTTAACAGAACTGTATCATGATAAGTTAACAGAACTGTATCATGATGAGTTAACAGAACTGTATCATGATGAGTTAACAGAACTGTATCATGATGAGTTAACAGAACTGTATCATGATGAGTTAAACGAACTGTATCATGATGAGTTAACAGAACAGTATCATGATGAGTTAACAGAACTGTATCATGATGAGTTAACAGAACTGTATCATGATGAGTTAACAGAACTGTATCATGATGAGTTAACAGAACTGTATCATGATGAGTTTTCAGAACTGTATCACGATGAGTTAACAGAACTGTATCATGATAAGTTAACAGAACTGTATCATGATGAGTTAACAGAACTGTATCATGATGAGTTAACAGAACTGTATCATGATGAGTTAACAGAACTGTATCATGATGAGTTAAACGAACTGTATCATGATGAGTTAACAGAACTGTATCATGATGAGTTAACAGAACTGTATCACGATAAGTTAACAGACCTGTATCATGATAAGTTAACAGAACAGTATCATGATGAGTTAACAGAACTGTATCATGATGAGTTAACAGAACAGTATCATGATGAGTTAACAGAACTGTATCATGATGAGTTAACAGAACTGTATCATGATGAGTTAACAGAACTGTATCATGATGAGTTAACAGAACTGTATCATGATGAGTTAACAGAACTGTATCATGATGAGTTAACAGAACTGTATCATGATGAGTTAACAGAACTGTATCATGATGAGTTAAACGAACTGTATCATGATGAGTTAACAGAACTGTATCATGATGAGTTAACAGAACTGTATCATGATGAGTTAAACGAACTGTATCATGATGTGTTAACAGAACTGTATCATGATGAGTTAACAGAACTGTATCATGATGAGTTAACAGAACTGTATCATGATGTGTTAACAGAACTGTATCATGATGAGTTAACAGAACTGTATCATGATGAGTTAACAGAACTGTATCATGATGTGTTAACAGAACTGTATCATGATGAGTTAACAGAACTGTATCATGATGAGTTAACAGAACTGTATCATGATGTGTTAACAGAACTGTATCATGATGAGTTAACAGAACTGTATCATGATGAGTTAACAGAACTGTATCATGATGAGTTAACAGAACTGTATCATGATGAGTTTTCAGAACTGTATCACGATGAGTTAACAGAACTGTATCATGATAAGTTAACAGAACTGTATCATGATGAGTTAACAGAACTGTATCATGATAAGTTAACAGAACTGTATCACGATGAGTTAATAGAACTGTATCATGATGAGTTAACAGAACTGTATCATGATGAGTTAACAGAACTGTATCATGATGAGTTAAACGAACTGTATCATGATAAGTTAACAGAACTGTATCATGATAAGTTAACAGAACAGTATCATGATGAGTTAACAGAACTGTATCATGATGAGTTAACAGAACTGTATCATGATAAGTTAACAGAACTGTATCATGATAAGTTAACAGAACTGTATCATGATAAGTTAACAGAACTGTATCATGATAAGTTAACAGAACTGTATCATGATAAGTTAACAGAACTGTATCATGATGAGTTAACAGAACTGTATCATGATGAGTTAAACGAACTGTATCATGATAAGTTAATAGAACTGTATCATGATAAGTTAACAGAACAGTATCATGATGAGTTAACAGAACTGTATCATGATGAGTTAACAGAACAGTATCATGATGAGTTAACAGAACTGTATCATGATGAGTTAACAGAACTGTATCATGATGAGTTAACAGAACTGTATCATGATGAGTTAACAGAACTGTATCATGATGAGTTAACAGAACTGTATCATGATGAGTTAACAGAACTGTATCATGATAAGTTAACAGAACTGTATCATGATGAGTTAACAGAACTGTATCATGATGAGTTAACAGAACTGTATCATGATGAGTTAACAGAACTGTATCATGATGAGTTAAACGAACTGTATCATGATGAGTTAACAGAACAGTATCATGATGAGTTAACAGAACTGTATCATGATGAGTTAACAGAACTGTATCATGATGAGTTAAACGAACTGTATCATGATAAGTTAACAGAACTGTATCATGATGAGTTAACAGAACTGTATCATGATGAGTTAACAGAACTGTATCATGATGAGTTAACAGAACTGTATCATGATGAGTTAAACGAACTGTATCATGATGAGTTAACAGAACTGTATCATGATGAGTTAACAGAACTGTATCATGATGAGTTAACAGAACTGTATACCTGACAGTTAATTCGCATACGCTTTAAATTATGTAAAATATAATGTTATAATTATCATAGTATATTTTTCATATTTATTAATTATCAGAGTGTTGCCGGAACCCGAAAAGGAAGGAAGGCATAACAGCACTGGGTGGAAGTGATCCAGAAACCATGATGAGTTCGGATATGTCAGGACGAAAGGAGCAGTTATTTCAGCTGCACTGTAAACCGCGACACAATATATTTCTTTCGCTGGACTACAATATGATAAACTGCAGGAGTTCAAGAACAAACACAGAAGAAGAAAAAGGCTAACAGTTGTCAAGACCAATGAAAGTCGTAGATTTTGTCGTGTATAAGATCATATAGCCAGTGCTACCACTGACGTTTAAGAAATAACCCCAGATCTAGTGAAAGAACCCAGCTGTGGCATTGCAGCGTATGGCCGAATATAGCAAACAAAGCTTGCTTGAAGATTATCATTGTTAAGTGCTGGTATATTTTGACCCTGAACTCTGATAAACCCTAAGCAGTCACGACAGAGTTGAGTGAACACTATGTTGCAGATTGATGACAGGATGAATTATGGCGGGCATTTGGGATACTTTCTAAGTATTTCTCAATGTAGTCCTGAGAATTGAATCCATAATAGCGTCACTCATCCTGGTTGTTGCAACTTATCACTCGTCATTTTGTGTATAATGTGTGTAACTAGCTAATGAAAGGCACTGAAACAGTCGGATAAAGCTAGATAAGTGACGCTGTTTGAGATTAGAGAGTAGAGCCATAATGGGTATGGCTTACATATTTTTGTCCACAAATAGACAATGGCTATTAGTTAATTTTAATCATTTGTCCCAGAATGTACAATTTTTTTTACCATATTGTACGGCATTTGACCTTTAGCTAAAACGTGTTACGTTTTTTGTTTTTTTAAAAAGATTTTCACATGAACATTCATTTTTGTAAACTATGTTATTATCTGTATCTTAGCTGGGAAATACAAATTGGGATCTCTGTGACATTGTGATGAAACCATATTCAATGGGCCACATATTCCAGATCAGTCTGGTACCGCGTGTTTACTATTATCGCAATAGCGTTGTGGGACCTAAAAGGAGAGCAAACAATAGCAATACTGTGAGCTTGTATGAATGTCGTAAGCAGCGACTATGATGGTTTTTGAGGGTGCAATTGGCTGACCCATACAAAGATGGTTAAAGTGATCCTAAACCATGCTGAAGTCGGCTTTTTTTCAGGACGAAAGGCGCAGATATTACAGAAAAACTGTAAACCACTACGCACCGTATTCCGTTCTCCAGATTACAACATACTAACCTTCAGGAGTTTGAGAACGAACGAACAGGAACTTATCCATTCGTGTTTTCAGATAATTTTTTAATTCATGGAACAAACATGGAGAACATTTAACTGATATATGTAAAATAAACCCAAATAAAATTTTTCAAAAGTATTCAATCTATGCGAGTGAGAGAAGAGTGATATAATACCATAAGAATCATCAATGATAAAAATGGCAAACCCTAAGTGAACAGCATAAATAGGAAAGCAAGATGGAAAGAATACTTTCAGGAATTATACAATACAACAATGACAACGGAATATAGACCAACCAACCCGCCCAAGACGGATGTATCGGGCCATTGGCACAAATAAAACGGCGACACAACGCATTTCCATTTTCTGGATTTCATTTTGCTGGAAATCTATCTAGTTGGACCATTGTCCTGCTATAAGAGAGATCCAGTGGGAGTTTGAGAATGAACGCTGAAGAAGAAGAAGACCCACCAACGCTCAAAACGATCTAGAAACCACAGAACCAGTTATACTAAATCAAGAAATAGAAGAAACCTTAAAACATAGCCCAAGTAATAAAATACCAGAGAGGACAATATACCAAGCGAAGCAATAACAGCGTGTAGAAACACAGGGGTCCAGTGGTTAGCCAGATTATTCATAATAGCCTGGTCAGAAAGAAAAGTACTAGATGACTGGCAAAAATCAGTAATTGTACCATTATGGAAAAACAAAGGTAATAAGAGAGAGTGTGAATCATATAAAGGCAACTATACAGGTAAAATTGTTGAGCAATTGTTGAGAATCCCGAAAGAAACGAATCCGGAATTTCAGCCCATTTGAAGCTGATATTTCAGCCCCTTTGAAGCTGGCATTTCAGCCTCTTTTGACAATGAGCCTCTTTGAAGCCGGTATTGCAGCGGTTTTTAAGCTGACCTGTTAGCCTCGTTGAAGAGGCATTTAAACGCTTTTGAAGGTGGCGTTTCAGCCTCTGTTTCTTTGTTTGTTTGCTATTCCCAGCAATTGCGAGCACCAACTTGCACTTACTTCCTATAAGCAGTGGGATGGTTCCTCTGAGCATTGTTTCATATTTAGGAGACTTCAACTTTCGGCTTATAGCAATGTCTGTTGAAGAAGCCTTCCACCCGGATGGGTACTTAAGACCATTTCAAGCCGGCATTTCAGCCTTTTTGAATCTGACATTTCAGTTTCTTTTTAACACATAGCTGAACATAAATTTACGTGAATATTGTATGCACAATTACATATGGAAGGGAAATATGTTTATGTGAACAAATGATACTTTTATGTGAAGAGTGCATACTTTTATGTGGAGAGGACATACTTTTATATGAACAGAAATTACTTTTATATGTAATGGACATACCTCTTAATACAGAAATGTAGAGGACATATTTGTAAATACAGAAATGTAGAGGACCTATTTGTAAATACAGAAATGTAGAGGACATATTTGTAAATACAGAAATGTAGACAGATGGCTATACCAGCAGTATGCAATATTTGTTTCGGTCCAATTTGTATCTTTTGGGCCATTTTACAAATGTATAACATATTTTATAATGTTCATGCCGATGTTCATGGCAGGTAACAGTGCACCATTCTTCGCATACTTTCGACTTGGACATAGCATGGTTGGACCATACTCTAAAGGAGAATAACAATATAAGAAGGTATGATACTGTGATTAAAATATTTTGGAATTACCAACCAGCGAGATACGGGAACCATCCGCATATACACTTTTTATCGAGTGCTGGGACAAACCAACCACCATTGAATTTGCACAGAGCTCTGCAAAGTCGATTCAGAAAACTACAGTAAACGAATATAAACAGAAAACTGCGCCGCGAACATTTGTACGCTTCATAACACACCGCGATATCAACCGTGTTGCTGAAATTAATATCTTGATAATTCTACACCGAACCAGGGTTGCCACATGGTTGGGAACTGTTTTACGGTTTTTGGGAATTGTTGGCAAAGTACGGTTTAAATTGTCGAAATATTTAAATTGTATATTAACTGTTACAACTTTCTAGAAACATTTATTACTTCTTTACAATTATCAACATAATTCATGTAACAATGACAGATATATGCTACTCATAATAATATCTGTAACTCTTCTAAGGTTATTTTGATCATCTGAGCTTCCTCCAGATATTAAAGAATCGAGGGTACTTTAAACTTGTATGCATAGTAAAGTTAAACATATTACTTTTCACTTTATAGTAACTGAATTTACAGTTAAATTATTGCCCCTACTATAGTCTTGTGCTTTTTGCTGTCATGAAAACGTCTGTTCTCATTGCTGTATCAGTTCTCACTATCCACTTGGATATCTTGAAAAAAATTATAAAATAGAAGTGTGAAACAAGTACTCCACATTCTCACTAATACATAAATAAAACACACAGTTTTTATGGATTAGTTTATGTCTACATGCGAGATCACACTTATTTTGTTAAGTAACATTTAGAAAAGAAATTATGTGAAAGTTGAAGCGTTCTCTTCTAACTTCGAAATGAGATGATACAGAAAGATTTTAAGAATACTATCAGTGTGGCGCATGGGAGGTTAAAGCTTTGGTTTTACACCCGTAAGGTCCAGAGCTAGACCACCGTTAAGGGCTGGGGTTTTATTTCTGTCGGAGTGTAAATTTCTAACTCACCATGATCATGAGATGTCGACAGCAAAGGCATGCGACTTTTATGATAAATACAACTCGAAATTTCACTTCAACTCCCTAATTTTATGACAACTGCAACTCGAAACCTCAGTTCAGCTCATTAACATAAACAAATGTATTACTGTTGTTTTCTTTTTAAAAATGGAAAAATCGAACAAGAAAGTGTTTATTACAGCAAACGTCGAAGATGGTTAGTTCCTAAACAACAGTATAGAGGTTGCTTGTAAATTGTTGCATCAATTTTAGTCAGTTGTAACCCTTCCGCCTTCTTTGTCAACAATTTTAAATAATTCAAGGAATGCCCACACTGTGAGACAAACATTTCATATCCAAATAGTTTAATTGGTGTATACAAACTGTATTGTTCACGTCTACTTCAGTTAAAACCCACACCCCTCCCTCGTGTCCACAAATATTACACTTTTCTCAGAACTACTCCCTCTTGCTAATTGTTAACGTAATTTAAGTACGATGCCATTACAAGAAGGCTAAATTGTTTTAACCATTTAAAGAGATATAATAGTACAGAAAAATTAATAACGGAGCTGGGGTAAGTGTTGCCCAAGACGACAGTCGTTATGATACATTCAAATTCTTTAAATATGCCTTTGTATGCGGCATGTCAATTCGCCCAAAGTCGCGAGGAGCTCATATCATCCATAAAAACTAAAAGGTCATGGAAAGAATATGCCACCTGTAGAAGAAGGTGTGTTCTCAAAAGAAAAAGAAAACCACGTAGAAAAATTTCCAAAAACATAAAAACGGTCAAAATAGATCCCCAGTAACCATTTACAAATGTGCACTATGGCAGTCCTGTACCGAACACACGCATTGCTATTTGATGCATATCCTACGTTTGATATGCAACTGAAAGCTGGGAGAGTAAACACTTTTAGTAAAGGGTGGTAGGCTATCTGTTCTGTGTTGTAGAAAATGATAACGTCAGTTCTGAATATCATAACTGGTTCAGAAATGTGTTGACATATTGTGTGGGTTGAAATTAGTACACAGAACACGGACGTTATTAGATTGATAGATAAACGACGAGATACCGAAATGTTATGAAAGTTTATGATATCTTAAACAAATAGTATAATGGAAAGTGTATATCTCAGGCAAGTATGTGACCTGGTATGGTTGAAGAAAATAATAGTATCTAAACAACAAGTAAAGCGCACTTTTACTAGCTTCTGACGCGCATTGTTAGGCTCCAAACACAAATAATCGTGGTTGGGTGGGAGAGGGGGTGTTTGAGTGGCTCAAACCAACCCATACCTCAAGAAATTGGTAGCGTTTCCTATTCAGGACGTAGCAATCCAACCAGCATTTTTTGGCTGTAGTGATATTTTTTTTTTAGGGACAATATATTTCATCCTAAGAAGCAAACAAAACAAGAGGATAAGACCTCATTCACTCGTTATTGATTTCCCAAAGAAAACATCAATTAAAAAATCCATAAAGAAACCAGGTGGTTAGCTTTTTCTCATGGTTAAACTCTTTTTCTTATCTACTGCCCTATTAAGTCAACATTTTTTATTATCCATCAGCATACCTTCGAAATGTCGTCATCATAAGGCCCGCTGCCTTGACGTTTCTAGAAGATCTGGTATAGTTTCGCAGGTTTTCAGTGTCCAAGGGCACAAAGAGGGATTGTCTTTCTTACACGAGATTTGTTCGCCAAACTGCGAAGCTTCTCGTCCGAGAGAGGCACACTCTACCTAATTCTTTGGGTGATACACGCAATGGCGAGGATCAAAATACAGGGCGTTCCTGGAAATGGATGGAACAGCAAGTGGTTCAGAGGAAAGTGGGTGAGAAATGTTTAAGTTAAATTCTATACCCGACATTTTGGCGAAACAGCACCCCCGCCGTGGAAGGTGTATCAACCATGAGTCTAATTCGACTGTTGCCGTTGTCGAACACGGCTCATGCAGACGAAATTAGGTCTCCAACCTAGAGATACCGGTTCGTAATGGAGTGGTCTTCCTACACGAGGAACAGTTCGCTGGTTGCGAAGCGCCTTGTCGAAGGCAAAATGCACAGTGGGTGACCAAGGCTAATTATCAGCTTCTCCAGTTTCATATACCCCTTCCTAGTAGAAGGTTTCTTCAATAGGCATTGGTCTAAGCCGAAAGCTGAAGTCACATGGGTATAAAAGAAAGCTCAGAGAAACCACCCCCCTCCCCACTATATATAGGAAATAAGATCAAGTTCCTCACAATTCGTGGGGATAGCACGCAAACAAACAAAATACAAAATATTTGTCATCGGGTGTCTCCAGCATTACAAACGTCATATCTACAAAACTAAAGTTTACGAATAAGTTTTCTGGAATAATAAAGTACAATAATAAGAGAATGTCAGCATCGTAGTTGATTAACATGATACTATTATACTATTACCGTGATAATACCAGCAATCATTTGGCATTTTCAGACGTAGTTCACGCAGCCACAGTCATGAGTCTCATGCAGCGGACCTAAAACTTTTTTTTAAATTTTCCCATTTTACGAGCTCGTATTTAATGGAGCATATTTTTCCGTGTACTGTCTGATGCATAAAAACAGAATTTTGAGTCATTTTTATTGGTATCAGTTGTAATTGTTAACTTTTTATTACAAAGTGCGTTAAAGATTGTTCATATAGTTACCTTTCTGAAGTCTCTTAAACGGGATATGTGGACCCCACCTCCCATTTTCAACATTGTAATCCGTAGAACCCCCCCCCCACCCCCCGTACTGAAATTTGCTGTGATCTTCCTAAGAACGAGGCATACTAATGTCGGTGGTCTACTGTATGAATAGCTTAGTGAACCATGTACCATACAGTGAACCATATACCACATTCTGTTCATAAAATCGTTATGCATTGACATTTGAAATGAAATATATGTGTCCAATTTGAGGTCATTGAAGTGCGTTTCCTTTTGTCCAGAGTAGAGCTTGACTCAGAAGTTAGTTTTTCTAGCTGCAGAGTTTACTATTAGACTTGACCAAGATTTATTAATCAATGAGCAGAGAGTATTTTGGTGAAGAGAATATTTTTGGTGAATAGAGTATTTGTGGTGAAGAGAGTATTTGTGGTGAAGAGAGTATTTGTGGTGAAGAGAGTGTTTATGGTGAAGAGAGTGTTTAATAAATGAAGTGGATATAGTTAAAACGTTACTAGTAAATTCGTTCGAACATATCCTGATCCACAATGTCCTCACCGTATTACGGTTAGAAATTTGATAAACACGTTCATTGATATACATAGTATGCAAGAGGTATACAGTTCGAAGGCCCTACGATTTCAGGAAAAAAAATGTTTCCACACCAAATTATCCAGATTCAATGCAAGTATCTACAACGTGCCCTGAGACAAAATAGTGGGCACCTCCATAATCTGCTGTAGAAATAACTTCATTGTCCCTCAGTCTACTTTACCCTGTACATGGCATCTGCTGTAGATATAACTTCATTGTCCCTCAGTCTACTTTACCCTATACATGGCATCTGCTGTAGATATAACTTCATTGTCCCTCAGTCTACTTTACCCTATACATGATTCATTCATTCATTTTCCTTTTGCGCTGAAGTTAGCGCATAGGGCAGAGTTCAGATCTCTCCAATTGGTCTGTTAAAGCTATTCTGTGCAGTTCTTTGATAGTATGGATATTGATTGTTTTACTTTCTCTAAGTATTGTTCTTCTGAGTGTTTCTTTTGGTCTCCTCCTGGCTATACATGATTGCCATAAGCAATAGCATTTTATCATAAATATTGTATCGTCATGAGACGTGGCATCACAAACAAGGTAAATGAGTGCACAGAAACTTTATAGAAGCCCACGTGCTATGCTATTTAATCTTAGATATTACCTATGAACATCTGAAAGAGTGGTGACGGAAAATTTCTACGGCCCTGTCTTGGGGGCTGGTGACTATATCTTCTTCTTCAGCGTTCATTCTCAAACTCCTGCTGGATTTCTCTAGTAGCAGGACCATGATCCATTCTAGATTTCCAGCAGGATGTAGTCCAGAGAGTGGAAATGCGTTGTGTCGCCGTTTTATTTGCGCCAATTGCCCGACACATCCGTCTTCGGCGGGTGACTATATAATTTTGTTGATGAAAACCATATCAGTGTCTGACTTGAGCTGAAAAACGAGGAATACCTATTTAATGTATTAAACACTACTACTCACAATAACAGTGTTGGCTTTGGTTGCGACGCATGGCTGAACGAATAGAACTTAGGCCTCACACTCGTAAGGTCCAGGATTCGATCCCGGTAAGAACTGTGGTTTTTTTTTCTGTCAGAGTGTAAAAAAAAAACCCCACGTGAGCATGACATAGCGAAAGCTGGAGCATGCAATCTTAACCAGTCCAAACCTCCCAGCAACATCCTAAAGGGAAATATTCAATATTGAGTTTTATTTCTAATTTGCTGTTAGGTTACCTAAGTAATGATGATTCATTATAAGCTAGCAGGTTTTACATGTCATGGTCACCCTTCAACATCGTTGATTTACCTTTCGGCTGTGGTGACCTAGACAAAGTAATTAAGAAGACATTTCGCCCTTTAAGTGACATCAATGTCCATTAGTTCACACTACGACAAGTAGTTTACAGAAAGTTGATCAACGCAAATCCTTCCAAAGATAGTCCTGTATTCTCGCAGATCCCAAATAGCGTCATTCATGGTGGCTGATCCGATGTCTACCGTGTGTTTCATTGAATAGTCACACACTGATTAATCTGGGCTCCAGAGAGGAGCGAAGAATAGCAACACTGTTATCTATCACCCATTTCGTCGTAAGGGAAATCTGGGTGGAGTTCGCTGTCACTTCCTATAGATGATCAAAGCGACCCAGAAGCCTTGCTAAAGTTGGATGTGTCAGGTCGATTGGCGCAGATATCAGTTGATATGTTTTTGTTGTGGATATCTAATTGCGGATGAATAGTGCTACTCTTGGATGCAGAATGCCAATCTTAATAAAGTACAGATATTATGAAGTTGACTTAGTGATCCATGTGCAGAGTTGGGTAGGCACATCTCAGCAAGAAGGGAGAACCATTCACAAACTGGAAATATAACAGTAGAGAGTGAGAACCATTAAACGACAGAAGGAGATTGGCGGTGTGAAATACCACGATACGTTGCATGACCAGTCCATAATGGCTTATGTAATAATAATGTCACAAAACTATCTCAGGCATAAATAGTCTTTACATTTGATGCTCACGCGCGTATGTCAAAAGACGGACTGGCAAGACAATAAGCATTGCTATTCGGACCCTGTCGTGCAAACAAGCGACCAGGTAGACAGCCAGATGTAAGGCATTCTTCATTCTCTGCCATCCAGACAGAACAGAACAATATTGTGTTTTCGGAGACAAGACATTTCTGAAACGTGCTGAAAAGAACTATAGACTATGTCTAGGGAAAAACAGGATCCGCATAGAACGTATGAATGTGCAAACATGTGTTTATGTAATGAGTTGCCCACCTTTGTGGATAATGAACAAAAAGGGCGCGGATGAGAACAGATGGGAGTATGGGAGATGTATGAAGCATTATGATTGGTACGACATTGTGGTAAGTTCTGGAGAACTTGGCAATTGGGCATCCGATTCGGGATTCGAGGGATTCGCGATTTCGACATCGATTAGAGAAGTCGCAAAAGTGTCGGCTGTAAGCCGTAGTATAGCACGGGAAAGATTCCCGGATATCTAGAGAGTTTAGTGAGAAGTTTTAGTAGAAATGGTCATAAGTTTTTAGATAGGAGTTGTTAGAGTGATAGCTTGAATAGTTCTAAGTTGGGAGACCGTGTGAGCTCTCCAAGTAAGCCAGGCTTCTCACTGGATAGCGAATAATCCGAATAGAGTTTCAAGGAGTTGAACCGATATTGGGAACCTAAAATTCGAAGACCTCAAAGTAGCATCGCACAAATCGCAGGACTTTAACTTAGAAAATGTGCATCCTATATATATATATATGTACAGAATATGTATGATATAGGAGTATATGTATATATGTTTGTGTGTGTGTATGTATGTATGTATGTTTGTATGTAAATATATATATATACATATATACAACAGGATAAGTATATATTGCAGGCATATGTGTAAGTTAACGTGTTTCCATGTTTTATGCAAGTGAAACTATTCGTATATTTCACACATTGATAGCGATACCGGTAAATATAAATATCCCGAAACGTGGACTGAGAGCAACACAATAATTTTTTATAGATAATTTCTGAGTTGCAGCAAAAACTTAACTTTGTACTATAAAAAAAAACCCACATCGATAATACGAAAATGACGATAAGGTTGCCAAATGAGGTTGCCAACGCTATCGCCACATAAAAGTTCATTCAACTTCTAGCGTTAAGTGCTGGGAAATGTATTACAGAACGCTGACAAGACAAGTATATATATTTGGACGAATCTATCGTATTTCGTTTGTATGGACGAATCTATTATTGTTTATATGTGTTTCTGCTAAGTAGCGTGTTTCGTGGTGTGTAAATGTTGTGTCTGCTTGAAGTCTATCTATCTATCTATTCGCTAAACCCAGTGTTGCCTTTCAACGTCATGGGTGCAAGAGTTTTCTGGAGATGGAACTCTTGTGTGCTGAGTATATTGTGGAGTTTGTTGCCTCTTTTATTTCGGTGGTTCATTGTTTTCGTGGTTGGCCTCTAGGTCTGCCTTCACTGTATCTGTGTAGCGTAGGTTGCTGTGGTATGATGTCTGATGGTAGTCTGCTGATGTGTGCAAAACCATTTTCTCTTGTTTGTTGTTTGTTAGTTGGTGGGTTTTTCTGTCTAGAGTCAGACACGGCCCTTTCAACCAAGGAATGGTTTTCCTGTGGTTATATCAGGCGTATGTTGTGGCCCAATGTCCTGGGTTGTCTTGTTAGGGACTGATGGTTTGACCTGGGGTCTGGAAAGGACACAAACATATTGTGGGATTGGGATGTAGTCCTAAGAAGGACTTCGTGTTTGTTGTACTTGGTGTGTTTGGTCTTAGGATTGTGGGTCCATCGTTCTCCTCCTGGAAATTGATGGTTGTGGGTCAAGGTGTGGTTGGAAGGTGTGGATGGTCTTGTAGACTCTGTGGAGGAAACTTTTTTCCCCATTAAAATATATATATATATAATTTAAAAAAAAATTCAATAAATGTAAATTAAATAACGACTTCAATGCTTATATACATATATAGTATTTTTCCATTAAGCAGTTGGTTCTTACACACACATGGTCATACATATATACATGCACCCATATACTTTACATATGAAAAAATACACATGTACCCATATACTTTACATATGAAAAAATACACATACACCCATATACTTTACATATGAAAAAATACACATGTACCCATATACTTTACATATGAAAAAATACACCTGCACCCATATACTTTACATATAAATACACATTCACCCATATACTTTACATATCATAAATACACATTTACCCATATACTTTACATATAAATACACATTCACCCATATACTTTACCTAACATAAATACAAATGCCATACTTTACACCTCATATACCCATGCTCCCATATGTTTTTCATATCGTACATACTCATCAACCCGGATGCTTTCATATATATATACTCATAATCATATATATATATATATATATATATATATAACTCGCTCTCTTGTGTTCCTTTTTAACTTGTGCTTTCATTCATACATACTTTTACAGTTGCGTACCCCGATAGTACTCGTTTGTATATACGGTATACTGGTACTATTGACCTTTCATTCTCATGATCCAATGCCCATGTCAAAAGGGTCCCAAGACTCCAGAACATATTCTGCAGACATGCCCACTTTTTGATGACGTGAGAACTAAAAGATGGCCCAAAGAGACAGATCTGAAGGTGAAGCTGTGGGACAACCGTGAGGACCTCCTGCTGACGACTGAATTCATGGAGGCAGCCCAACTTCCTGTATAGACTTATGAGCATAGGAAACTGATCGCAGAAGAAGAAGAAATTCTCATTATAGTACCAGTATTTTAGCCCCCCCCCCTAATAATACTATTTTTAAAAAAAGTGTGGCTAAACAAAAGAGGTAGGCTTTGACAAGAAAAGTGTGGCCATACATCAGTTTTACGCTGCAGCAAGAAAAGGCTGATAAAATAACACAGAGTGGAGGTGGTTAGTAGAACACTATGTAGATTTTAAAAAACAACAATTTAGTTTGAATAAGATGTTTGTCCGCTCGGTGGTAGAGTGGATACTGTGCCTGCCTTACAAACTCGATACATTTCTCTTAGGGTTTGAAAGGTGATCATCCATTTGATGCTGCGATACGATTCGGTGTTTAACACAATTCTAAAATAATTTAATAGCACTGTCCTATATGAGCCGCGTTAGCGCAGTGGTTTTGAATATGAGTGGTCCTGGGTTCATTCCCTAGTTGAGGCGGAAATGTTTTTCAGAAGACAGTTGAACCTGGGTTGACCCAGCCTTAAAATGGGTACCTCATTAATCCGGGAAGTAAAGACTGTGAGGGAGAGGAGATGGCTACCGCCCTCATTTGCAGAGCCTCTGAAATGTGAGATCGCTACCATCTCACACCCCTACGGCATTAATAAATGCTATGAGTTACTTTACTTAACTGTCCTATATCGATTATGTAAATCAGCAGAGATCAGAAGACATTAGCAGTAGCCTTACAAAAAACATCACAAATGGATGATATATGGCGAGGGGCAAACAGAGAAATAAAGTTTCAACTGCTGAGAAGCTATATTTAGCAAGTGGCAACAGATAGTTGTGAGGCGTAGGCAATGACAGCCACGATAGAAAAGATAATATCAGCATTCGAAATGAAATGTTATAAAGGTAGCTTCCATGGCAGCAATATGCCGTCGGGAATGAAGATAACACTTCATGTATTAAGAAGCAGCAACTATTAGGTGGTGTAGTCAGTTCCAGTCTTTGCTGTGTTTACCTTCCCCAACCCACGCGTCAGGTCCGATGTTATAGAAAAGTTGTAAACATTTTATGAACAGAAAGAGGAACCCATGCAGACGTCTGAATATAGGAACATAAGAGAAGACTGACTCCTCAAAAATCGCTAGCGAACATATTATGGACATATACAAAGATGCAATGGTTTAAAAAGATTAATCATGATGATTAAGATTGATTAAGAGGTGATTAATATTAGTTAATTTCATGAAACAGCACACGAGGCATACCAAAACTACGATGTAAACATTATATCCAAGACCTCATGAAGAATACATTGAAGGATGCTGGGCAGCTTGCACAAAACCAAGAGGCTTGCAGAATGGCAGTGAGAATAACGTTCTGTAAACAACATGCCATTATAGACATACAAATAAGTAAAGTTCTAATAGTCTTATCTTTAGTGCCCATTTGTAAAATACATGGTCAGGTCCGTATCTTTTTTTTAACCAACGGTATACGTATTGATGATGCGGTCAACATAACGCTCACCGATAGAGGATACAATATATTTTTGTTATTGATATGATTTGTTTTATTTTGCTATTTCATAATTTTAGTTTGTATTTACGTCTTGTTTTTCTTAACATATGTTTCAGTCGGAAAAAATATCAAAATATGTGTTGAAAGACCTTTGCCATAAAAACCTGCCCTCTTATCTAGCCACAAAGATCGGAAGAATTATCTGATATATATGTATAAAGGCTACACTGGTCTTCAAAAATTGTGTGATATTCTAAATTCAGAATGTTTGTCGAAAAATAGTAGTTTCTACTTAAATTCTTATTATTCATCTATGTTTCAAGTTGGACAGTTTCCACATGTGTCGACATGCATTTAACATGTATTTTATCTACACATTTGTAGTGCTGGGAAACAACTCTATTGAAGATACATTTCTGCTTAATACAGAGTCCACTTAAGATAGGTGTTTACTGTAATAATAATTCAATTACAACCTATAGGTCATTGACATTCAACAATTATTGAAATTGTAGGCTCCACTAATACAACAAATTCTATCAATGTAGAAGATCGATATTCGAACGACAAGGAAGTTCGATCGATTAGTGATTCTGAGGCGGGCGCACTACCCACCCACCACCGAGCTTATTGTATTCACACAGTAAATAGATTCGTGTTTTTTTTACGAAGTCCATTGTTTGATATAAATAGCTGCAACGTGCGTCACATCGTCACTCATACTGGCTGATCCGCCTATATAATTGGCTGATGGCTCAAAGTATATCCAAAGTAACCAATAAAAACGCGGAGCAGTCAAGATGAGTGACGTTGTGTGTGATCACCGCAGGGCTTTTGAGGATAACGATGTAGTTTTTGTACAGTTGTTTACAGTGAGTATTAGGAGCACAGCTGCACAGAATACATGGGAGGCTGGAGTTGTTTTTCGTAATGTTATTTACAAACTGTGGGAGGGTTGACCTGTTGGTACTGCGCTGTTGTAGGCAATATTATCTCAAATATATTCTGAAAACTGTGGTATGTTATTAGTTATAATGATAATGTACTCAAATTAGATCAACAATTTTGGGGTACATGTATTGAGAAAGCGGTGATTTTTTAAGAGACTGTATAGAGCAGATGGTGAAGTTGACGGCTGTCGTATTTGTGTGTTCGTTTGTTTGTCTGTAAATGTCATTGTTTAGTCTTTTTTGTTGTTTTTAGTGTGATTATTTGTTTAAATGATTGTTTGTTTGTGTGATTTCTTTTTGTTTCTTATTAAAAGAATCAATCAAACAAGTTTGTTTATGTATGTATTTGTTTGTTTTGTTTTTTACACTTTTCTTTGATTGTTTGTTTATATGTGTATTATTTGTGTATGTTTATCTATCTGATCATTTAATTGCATGGTTGTTTTATCGCATGTTCACCTATTATATTTCCTCTTTTAGTTTCTTTATTTGAATGTTAGTTTGATTGATCGTTTATGTTTGTTTTTTATGTGTTTTTTTTTTGGTGTTAATTTCTTCTTTCCACGGTTTATTTCTTTGTTTTTATTTGTTTATTGTTTCTTACCACGGTTTATTTATTGGTTTTATTTGTTTATTGTTTCTTACCATGGTTTATTTATTGGTTTTATTTGTTTATTGTTTCTTACCACGGTTTATTTATTGGTTTTATTTGTTTATTGTTTCTTACCACGGTTTATTTCTTGTTTTTTTTGTTTATTGTTTCTTACCACGGTTTATTTATTGGTTTTATTTGTTTCTGTATTTGTTTGTTAATTTGATTGAGTGTGTTATTACATGATTACTGTAAACATGTATATTTATTGTTGATTAATTTTTGCACAAATTGTTTGGGTCGTGATTTCTCGCCTGATATGACCTCTCCTTCAGTAGAACCAGCTGTAATTTGGTACCTGACACATGAGTTAGGGAAGGTAAAGAAAGTAAGGAGGGATGGCCTGGCCAAGGAAGGATGTCCCTTCAATGGAACAGGTCATCTCCCCTAATAGTTGCTGCGTTTTAGTACATGAAAAGGTATATTCATCCCCGACAGCATGTTGCTGCCTGTCCAGTCTGTCCAGCTCCTTCTGTACTGGACAGACTGACAAACTGGTGTAGAGATACGGGAACAGTGGTAAATCCTTCTAAGACATTTGTGACGTGGTTTTCCTTGAACAATCACATGGTAAAGACACCCATGCCACATGTCTCGTTGTCCGGGAAAAGTGTAGAAATAACAAGTACAATGAAATATCTCGGTGTGTTTTTTGACAGAGTTCTGAGTTACAGGGAACATGTTGACCACGTTATCATAGGAGCAGGCAAAGGCTTAGCAGTTATGTAGGCTATGGCTGCTGCGCAGTGTAAGCAGAGATTGTTATTTCTTTTGTACCAGGGTTTGGTTGTGGCTGTGGTAGAATATGCACTGGCAATTCTGACTCTTAGCCAAATTCAGATCGAAAGACTGGATAGAATCCAGAATGCATGAATGCGTATCATTCTTGGGTGCACAAGAGACACATCGACAAGAGCTATGCAGACATACTTCAATGTCCAACAGCAGAGAACCGATTACAGTATTTTTTATACAATATAAAAAACTTGTATATTGCCGTGCACGGGAGTACATACAAATACATAAATACATGCAGATAAGGAATAACCGTTATTTCAAAAATACAGAAAGTTATAGGCATCAGAATTAAGAGAGGGAAGTCGTGGATGGGACGTGCTGATGATGTCATGCAAAGCGTGTGCAGATTGCAAGAAGTGGCAGCAGGTGTGCAATGGATAAGTCTACCCACAGATTTCAAAACGTGTTTTAGAGTAGTAATATCACTTAGCAGAGGATGCAGAGAATAGAGTCCCACAGCTGTGGAAAAAGAAGTGCAGGCTTTGGTCAGTGTGAATGCCAAAGAGGGGAATGTGATTATATACACTGATGGATCTGTGATTAGACATGTTCACAGTACTTGGGCTTTCACAGCTCAGTGCGCAGGTAAAACGATCAGGGAGGAGAGTGGGGCCTTTGCTGTTACTACGAGTAGCGTGACTATGGCGATGATCAGGGCATTTGAATGGGTATGCATAGAGAAGGTAACGCAGGTCTGCATCTTTAGTGACTCTGTGAGTATGAATAGGAAGGTACAAGTGGATCTCGTTGGCGAATAGTGGATTGAGACCTTGAGAAAGGCTAAGCTGAAAGTGGTTACATTTATTTTTGTAACGGGGCATGTGGATGTTCGAGGCAATGAAAGAGCAGATTAAGTGACGTTCTGCGCGATTGTGACACAGGGAAATGGGGCAATGGATCGAGCTGACGTGTTGGAGTCCTTAAGAGATATATCACGCGAGAGTGAGACTAGTGTGGATGATGATTCCTTTTCAATGGTCAGGATTAAAGATCAGGGTTTAAAATGCAGTTTTGCTAGAGGTGAACATGTTGGATGGCACAGAAGAATGATGATCAACCAGCATAGGACCGGTACTGTCAGCAGAATTGTAATGGCGGATACACTCAGGGTGAGATCGGAGCAACTATGGATGGGTCCAGTTTGCAGTGATGAGGATCCGACGACTAACTAACTGATGTTGCTGCCATGAGACTACCTTTTTAAAACTTTTTTCACATATCTATTGGCAATGCTTATTTTGATTGCAGAATATAACCAATTAAGTACAATATTCCAGATATGTTGCTTTGCGTTTCTATGATATTTTTACACAGCTACTTGCAATAAACATGTGTATAAAATACAGCGACACACGTACATACAATTCTGCGACGCATGCACATACAATTTATTGACATATGTACATACAATTGTGTGAAATAGGTATATACAATTATGTGATACATGTGTGAACAATTCTGTGACATATGTACACTTAGATGTGTACTTTCAAATATCATTGTGGCAAATAATACTCGTGTTTTGTTAGCAATATGTTGCCAGCAAATTTCGCATAATACGAGACTAGATTTGTTTCATATTTGTCGCAAAGGCAAGTAATTTCAACACTTCTAGGCTTTCTATGCCTGCCATATCAAAAACAAGCACGGCAGATGTTACATACTTTAGGCATGTTGTAGAACATAAAGTAATAAGCCACAGGATTACCAACAACACAACAGCCTCATCGATATTTGTCCCTCAAAATGCTATCCTTCATTTACACAGCTTAGTAAGACGAGTTTATGTCCGCAGTTATTGACATTTCTGTATAGTTTTTGATCATCTGTTTTGAAGAAATTTTTGTATATGTCACAGTTTTAATGAAATAATATTACAAATTAACATTTGATGGTTAGTTAGTTTATAATGTGTTTGGGTCATGTCAGGAGTTACATGCGTAGTTGTTTGTGTGTGTCAAGTGATAAGTTACCAGGGCAACTGTTAAGTTGGGTCAAGTGAGAAGAATGAAACAAGGGACAGTCCAGAAATTACGTCAACACTTTTGTGCCAATATTTTACTCACTCCACAATCTACCTTGTAAACATCTGTCAATAATTCAGGGACCACCTCCTCCCGGCTGAATTATATCTTCTTCTTCTGCGTTCGTTCTCAAACTCCTGCAGTTTAGCAGGGTGTAGTCCGGTGAACGGAATGCGGTGTGTCATGGTTTACAGCATTGCTGCGATATCTGCACCTTTCGGCCTGACAATCCGACTTTATCATGACTTTGTGTCACTGACCCTATATGGGATGGGATAGCCAACTCCATCCTATAACTTCCTTAGTCGCTTCTTACGACACGCATGGAGGGTAGACAGTGTTTCTATTCTTTGCTTCCCTTTCGGGCCCCGGCAGTACATGGACGGCTTAACTATATACAAATAGTTTTTACCTCTTCCCGCTTGTCGTGTATAACAAATACGAAAAATATATGTTGTGCTTCACATTATTGTAAAAAAGTTTCAAATTCAAACAATTTATTTATATGAAAAACAAATATTGGAGTATCACTGAAGTATCAGCACAAATGAGTCATCTTTTTGCATGGAACAATCGAGGATGGAAGGAGAAGAAGAGGGCAGAATATCCTCGCTTGGATAACATCAAGGATTGGTCTGGGAGAGTTTTTTTTCTAAATTACTTTGAATGGCTGAGGGTATAGATGTTTGGAGAGCTTTTTGTACTGATATGGCGACTTGTAAAATATTGTTTTTGTGCGTTTGTTCTCAAACTCCCACAGTATCTCCCTTATAGCAGAACAATGGCCATACTAGTTTCCCAGTAGGACGTTTTCTGATAATGGAATGCGTTTTGTTAATGTTAAGTTAGCTTTTACATCAGTGCCCCGTCAAATTCTACTTCCGGTTGGTAACTAGTACGTTGTATGTTTTTACCACTTCAACTGAACGACGGATGTCTGTAATCATATCGGTGGAACAGTAGCCCGGCCGTACGGACACTTGCACTGAACAGTAGCCCGGCCGTGCGGATACTTCCACTGAACAATAGCCCAGCAGTGCGGATACTTCCACTGAACAGTAGCCCGGCCGTGCGGATACTTCTACTGAACAGTAACCCGGCCGTACGGGTACTTCCACTCAGTGGCGTAGCGTGGGTCAATGGCGCCCGAGGCGGAATCATAATTTTCCGCCCTTGTGCCATGAAAAAAAAATTTGTCAGTGATTGTGAAAGACTGGACGAAAATAAATTTGCCGCCCTCCCGATGATGCCGCCCGGGGCGGTCCGCACCTCCGCCCCCGCCTCGCTACGCCACTGCTTCCACTGAACAGTAACTCGGCCGTACGGACACTTCCACTGAACAGTAGCCCGTCCGTACGGATACTTCCACTGAACAGTAACTCGGCTGTACGGACACTTCCACTGAACAGTAGGCCGGCTGTACGGATACTTCCAATGAATGACGGACGTCTGTAATCATATCGATGGAACAGAAACCAGATCGTATAGAGTTCTGGTTCATGTGTTTACACACTTGTCACTAAGCTCAAATCTAACTACGGTCTCGCATGCTTGACCTGCTTCGCTATCGACATATCCGCAGACGTCCATAACTATAGATATACGAAGTGCTTCTAAACGGACGAACAAGCTAAAACCATCTAATTGATTATGGTGAAGAGTGCACACATATACACACACCGCAAACACACAAACACTCACTCACGCGCGCGTGCGCGCGCGCACACACACGCATAATTTTATATAATATTTAATCTAGTACCACACTATAGTGAATAGTGAAGTTTCTTATTTTTCAACAGACCATGTCGACCCAGATATCTTCCTCATGTTTCGTGTTCACAATTTTAACGGTTGTTTCCCCTGAAAGCCAGTTTCTTCTCGATGGCGCCTTGAACTTTTCTTGATGATAAATAATTTGTATGATATTCTGTAAGTATTACAATTTGTAAAAGCGATTTTGCTAAGACAATTGTGCAAATAAACAGTCTCTTTACATGGTATATTTTTTCCTATTTACAAAGTTTTACTTTCGCTAGTTGTCTAAAATGAAATATTCAGCAATGATACCACTTTGGTTCATTTCTGCATTCAGTTTTTGTAAAAGTAAACTTATTTTCCTCCAGAAAGATATTACAGAGAAAAGGGTACCACGCCCATATAAACTTTAATATACAACTTTTGCAAATGTTTTATACATCTTATGAATACCTGAACCTAATCCTCCTGAAATATCTAGTAATCATATTTTTATCACGGTAAACCTTAAATGGCGTAATAGAGGGATCAATGAAAAAAACAACCTTTCAGTCGAGGAACACCCCTTTCAACATTATTCCAAATTGATTAAACCAGAGTTGTGAACATTAACAGCAATAGAGGTCGTAGATGAGGATTGACCTCCGATATTTAAAAGAGATATGTTTACCTATTTTGAGCCATCTTGTTCACAAACATAAATTTGACCACACTGTGGCCAAGTAACGCGTTATTCTACGTTATTTCAACGACCGGCTTATACAGTTTTGTTTTAAACCGTGTGTTACATGGACTTAAGCATGAACTGAGAAATAAAATCCTTCTCTCTCATGGTAGTGACGACTTGGTCGGAGTGTGTTGAATTGGGCCAATCTAACAAACTTATCTTGCTTAAATATCTCGTGATTTGAAGATGGAGCGTCTACATTGTTCTGGCGATACAGCTATATTATTATCTAGTACCTAAATATTTTACGGACACTTCCAATGAATGACGGACGTCTGTAATAGTATCGATGAAACAGAAACCAGATCGTACAGAGTTCTGGTTCTTGTACTTACACACTTGTCACTAAGCTCAAATTTGTTGAAAAGAATTGTTCAAAATAAGTGTCTTGTAACCAAACATAGAGCAGAGAATATCAATATTACGATCTGCCATACATGTCCACAAAGCGACTAAAGATATTGTGGAGGTAAATGTGTCTGTCTCAACCGTTTATCAACAAGGCGCAAAGCTATACTGAAGTAGGCTGTGGTTAGACAGAAATTCGCTCCTACCACAACCAAGCTGCAAGCAATGATAGAAGGTATTCCGTTCTCCAGACTATATCCAGATAAACAGTAATAGTGTGAAAATCAACACAGAAGAAGAAGTAAAGGCATATCGATAACTCCAATCTGCCTATAGCTGATTTCCATACTGTCAGTAGTTGATTTCCAAACAGTACTATAAGGTAAGGATAATATGCAAACAGAAGAAATCAAGGATTGACAACATCATAAAATGATCAAAACTCTTTATAAACTCTGTATTGTCTATTGTTTCCCCCCAAGTGATTTGTTATCCACTCATATCGCTAAGCGTAGTGGGGGTGGGGGGAGGAGGGGGCGGTTATTGAAGCTCAAGCTTGTGTTCCAAAGACAGATGTGTTGTCTCGACTGTGCTATGACCGTGTTTGTTCAAGGTGTCCCTCAGGTTTTCTATCCATCGCTTCCGTGGTCTTCCTCTTGCTTTGTACCCTGATCGTATTTGGTTACATGCCTAATGAGTAATTTGTCGTGAAGCATTCTCATAATGTGGCCAAACCACTTAATCAGCTGCCTTTCTATGTATTCTATGCAATGTGTTTATTTCACATATTTACACCTGCTGGTATTGATATATTGCCCTTATTTACACCTGATCTCATCTTGTTGGATTGATGTATTGCCCATATTCACACTTGTATCACGAAGCTTTTAATTTGGTTGGAAGCATTAATGAGAACATCAATCGAGTGGAAATGTATCTTTCGTCAGTTATACAGTCCTGCTGGCTCATCGTAGAGTATCAGTCTGAAGTGGTGCAATAGACTATTCTCTTGGTTTTCATTGGTTACTTTGTGTGTAATTTTTGACGACGGCTAATGAAAATTACTGGAAAAGTCAAATGGGTAGTGTTAGAAGGATGATTGTCAAATTAGGAAACATGTCTTATATTGGAGATGGTCACGGTGAAAGAAGTAATATATGGTGTCTATAACACCGCTGCTTCTGTACGTCACACAGATCCGGACTAAATACAATTCATATCACGTAGTAGTACAACGAATGTAAATGAGTGCATTATGACTTTGTAGACACCTTGTGACAATACAGCTGCATATATGTCACAGTCATAAGTTGTGATGGGATGTGTGCTATTTTCAAAACAATAAGTTTTGACAATAGATTAGATAGATTAAGTTGGTATCCTATACGATTCAGGACGTAGCGATCAATCCAGGAATTTCTTGATTGGTAGGTTGCTGATGATGATGTTCAGCCTTCGCAAGCGAAGATGAGCATGACATGCAAAAAAATTAAATGCGATGGGCAAAAAAAATAAAATAAAAATAATAATTAAAATTGGTAATTAACTAATTTGGTTTGTGAGTTCGCAGATGCCCGATGAGTCAGATTTGTGCACGGAAAGTTCTATTGCAGTGCATGCAGGAGTGCTGAAGGTTCGGGGTAGGAGAATTTACGGATTTGTCCTTCCGCTTCTTGCGCTTGTGGATTGCCCGCAGTGTTCTTTCTTTTTCAAATTTCGTGATGATAAGTGGGTTGCTATTGCTTTTTGAATGGTGATGAGGCACATTGCCTACGACGGGGCTTGAATCTGGCACATTGGCTGTCTGTGACGCGTTCTGTAGGTAGTAGTAAGCACATTTCCGTCCTTCCAGATGATAGTATTATTGTTGTGCTATAAGGAATATTATCTACTATACATGATGATGATGAATGTGACTCACAAGACCAATCTCAGCCATACAGAGTTTCCACAGTATGTATAAGGAGTCATTGACCTACTTGTACCATCGTGTGCTGTTGTGTGTATTCTGAGATGTGCGGACATTGAACTAAGTACTATCACTCAATGATACCACTTAGCCATATAAAAAAAATTTCAGGAAAGCTTTCCTTTCACTTTGTGAGTAAACTTCTGACTTTCTTTGCTAAGAAAATCTGTGATGTCACTACGAAGAAAGGTTCAACTTCAGCTGTGACACAACTTTTGATTTCAGCTTCTGATACAACTTCAGATGTGTAGAGCTTTTGATTTCGATTTCCGATACAACTTCAGCTGTAGTACAACTTTTGATTTCAGTTTCTGATACAACTTCAGCTGTAGTACAACTTTTGATTTCAGTTTCTGATACAACTTCAGCTGTAGTACAACTGTTGATTTAAATATCTGATACATCTAATAATGTCACTTTATGTCATGCAACTAATTTTTTCACTGTATGTCATACAGCTTATAATGTAACGTTATGCCATACAACTAATAAAATCTCTTTATGTCATACAACTATTAATGTCACAGTATGTCATACAACTAATAATGTCACATTATTTCATACAACCAATAATATCTCTTTATGTCATACAACTAATAATATCTTTTATGTCATACAACTAATAATGTCACAGTATGTCATACAACTAATAATGTCACATTATTTCATACAACTAATAAAATCTCTTTATGTCATACAACTATTAATGTCACAGTATGTCATACAACTAATAATGTCACATTATTTCATACAACCAATAATATCTCTTTATGTCATACAACTAATAATATCTTTTATGTCATACAACTAATAATGTCACAGTATGTCATACAACTAATAATGTCACATTATTTCATACAACCAATAATATCTCTTTATGTCATACAACTAATAATATCTTTTATGTCATACAACTAATAATGTCACAGTATGTCATACAACCAATAATATCTCTTTATGTCATACAACTAATAATATCTTTTATGTCATACAACCAATAATATCTCTTTATGTCATACAACTAATAATATCTTTTATGTCATACAACTAATAATATCTCTTTATGTCATACAACTAATAATGTCACAGTATGTCATACAACTAATAATATCTCGTTATGTCATACAACTAATAATATCTCTTTATGTCATACAATTAATAATATCTCGTTATGTCATACAACTAATAATATCTCTTTATGTCATACAACTAATAATATCTCGTTATGTCATACAACTAATAATATCTCTTTATGTCATACAACTAATAATGTCTCTTTATGTCATGCAACTAATAATATCTCTTTATGTCATACAATTAATAATATCTCGTTATGTCATACAACTAATAATATCTCGTTATGTCATACAACTAATAATGTCTCTTTATGTCATACAACTAATAATACTAATTTATGAAATAAATATGAGACGTCAATTGTGATACAACTTTATACATTACTTTGTAATACAATTTTTGTGTGATATTTTGTCATACAACTTGAACTGTCACTTTATGAGATAGCTTGTGAAGTCAGTCCGTGGAGATATTTATAAGATCGGTGTTCTTGAAAAAGTCAACAATAAAAGTGCTAACGATACATGACGCACACGGGTAAAACATATTTAGGCCTCAGCTCCACATTTATCTTTTTAAGAATTCGATCGCTAAGGACGTAGAAAGACAATCTCATGAAATTCATTTTCTAGACCAAGAAATTTGACAGTGTCAACACGGTAACGACGAAACTGTCATTGGAGTTGAAGGTTAAGTAATGAACCATGCACAACTGCAGAATATAAGTGTTGTTATCACTATACATGCTACGAAATAACTTAGATAATAAAACATAAAGTATTTATTAAAGTATAATATACTGCTGGTCTCTCTTTTTTCCCCTCTAACTTGTTCTATTTTCTGCACTTTTACGTTGACGCAGACGCCACTGACTTCACACATGAATTATATTAGCAGTCAAAAGTACAATTCAAAGTCTAATACATCAAGGTTAGTCTTAATTACAAGTTCTCTAACACAGATTGTGTCTGCATAATTATGTTGGATACACGAATAATTCTGATTACTAGTCACGTCTGATAATGACCTTCTGTGTCTTTACATACGGTTAAGAAGCAGTCCAGGCAGTCTGTACATCACACATGAGCTACGAAGCTCTCAAATTGCAGATTCTGTCGTTGCTGATTTTGCCGACTTTCGATATGAATGGAAGAGAACTAATGCACATTTAAATTACGGATGCAATTGTTTTTCGTTAACGTCTCTTGCCTTTTTACTTCTCCTACAGGCCCAATCAGACGTTTGGATGCTTCTGACTTCTCCCACAGGGAAAAAGACAATTGGATGCCTCAGACTTCCCCAAAAGGGATTAAAAAGACGATTAGATGCTTCTAATCATAGCTTATAAACATAGGAGCAAGCATTGGAAAGCGATAATGTAATTACTCTTGAAGATATTACAGCCGTACTGAAAAGATCAAGAAACTTTGCGCCAGGACCTGACAGCATTAGGTACGATGATCTCAATGGCAGGTCAGACGAAGACCTTAAGGAGCTGGCAATGTTGTTAGACAAGTTGTTAGAAAAGATTGTGGCTTGGAAATTGTCCCTACATCTAGAAAAGAATAATAGACTACCATCAACATTGGGAGGCTATCGTCCAGGTAAGCAGACTTGGCACAATGCCGCCGTGTTCGCGCAGGACGTTTTCGAAGGTTTTGACAAACGAATGGACATGCGCTGCTGCAATAGACCTGGAGGATGCTTATAACAGAGTGCCCTTGGATTTCTTGATGACCATAATGCTGCAACTCCAAGTAAGTCCATTTGTTGTCAGGTGGATTGTCTCTGCACTTTATCAGAGACAAGTTGTTCTTAGGTGTGGGAGTTGGTCTTCGCCACCAACAGTCATAAATTCAGAACTACCACAAGGGTCACCTCTGTCCCCAGTACTATTCAATGTGTATACAGTTCAAATTACAAGCTGTCAGATTGCAGGACCAAGGAGAACCATGTTTTATGCTGATGACATCTTGGTATATAGGCAGGGCAGAGATAGAGAAAGAATTGCCAGAAATTTGCAGAGGGAACTTGATCGCATAGGATAATGGTGCAGTAATTCTGGAGCTTTTGTTAATCCATCAAAGGCATCGATAACATGGTTTTCCATAAACAATCACATAGTGAACACGTCCACGCCATCGGTTACTTTGAGAGGGGATGTCCTCGAGAGAACCAGCACAATGAAGTACTTGGGGGGGGGGGGGTCATGTTGGACCGAAGTCTGAGTTTCAAAGATCATGTTGACCACATAATTGTAAAGGTCTTGTGGCGATGAAAGTTATGGCTGCTGCTCAATGCGAACAGCGACTGCTATTTCTGCTGTATCAGGGATTGGTGGTGGCGGTGGTAGAGTACGCACTGGCAATTCTGACACTGAGTCAAACTCAAACAGAAAGATTGGATAGAATCCAAAATGAAGCAATGCGAATCATTTTGGGGTGCATGAGAGATACGTCGGATTGGGCTATGCGATACCTACTTAATTGCCCAACTGCGGAGCAAAGGATACAAATGTGCAGGGCGCGGGACTACCTAAAAATCACCGCTGATAAAGAGCACCCTCTACATCCAGAAATTATCAAAGTGAAAGGCAGTCGACTAAAGAGAGGAAAGTCGTGGATGGTGCGCGCAGAGGACGTTATACAGAGTGTCTGCAGATTGGAGGATGTACTACCTGGTGCCGAATGGAGTCTGGCACCCTCGGATTACCCAACAGCCTTCGAAGGAATAATAACACTCAATAGAGAGTGCAGGGAATGGTGTCCGACAGTGGTCGAGTCGGAGGTGCTCACTCTGATCAGTGAGAATTCCAGGGAAGGTGATATAGTTATATATACAGATGGGTCGGTTGAGAGACACATCAGGAGTTCCTGGGCTTTCACAGCTCAAAGGTGGGGGGAGACTATCAGAGAGGAAAATTGTGCATTCGTTCAGACGACAAGCAGCTTGACAATGGAGATTCTGGCGGTGACCAAAGCTGTGCAATCGTCTGCTCACAGACTGTCTGCGAGCATGCCTGTATCCTCAGTGACTCCATGAACATGATTGTGAAAGTTCAGACGGGGTACGTTCGAGAACAGTGGCTGAATGCAGTGAATAATTCCTGTGTGCGTACAGTGACTATTATTTTTGTGCCGGGACACGCGGGAGTCCGGGGTAATGAAAGAGCAGATAGGTTGGCCGCCCACGCTGCTACTACGGCTGTTAGTGGAGCGATGGATCGGGCAGACATTTTGAATGCCCTACTGGAAAATGCACGAACAAATGACTGTACAAGTGACGATGACTCGTGTTCCATGATTAGAATAAAGGAACTTGGTTTGAAATGTGGTGTCGCTAGAAAGGAGAGTTTTCGTGGGCGAAAAGATTGATGGTCAATCAACAACGTACTGGGACTGTCAGTCAACGTGTAATGGCGGATACACTCAAGGAAAGATCTGAGCACCTATGGATATGTCCGGAGTGCAATGACGATGATCCAACGACTAACTAACTAACTAACATGAACATATTCAAACATTAGTAGTAAAGTGGCATCTCTATATGAACATATTCAAATATTAGTAGTAAAGAGGCTTAAATTATCAATTCTAATTCTTTCTAAATAAAATAAATTTCTTGTGGCAACCCACACCAGCGGCTCGTAAACATTTTACTTTCACGGACCTTCTTTAAATATTCTCCTCTGTAGCAGACCTAAAAATATTAGTCCATTAATCTTGTTATTGTAAATTTAAACGTTTATAATTCGTCAAATCTTCGCGAACTCAATTGTAGGAGTCCCGAGGACCATAAGGTGTCTGTTGGCTACAGTTTAAGAGCCGTTGAACTACCACAATCAATTAAAGTGTTGGACTTGAGCCAACCGTGCACTTCTGATAATGTGTGGATAATGTTACGTTTTACACTAATCACGTGACAGTCTGGTGTAACGAAGTTGTTTAATGGTTATGTTAAATACAACAAGTTTTTTTTTGAGTGAGAATTACTGTGACATCAACTGTATCGTTAGAACAATTTATGCAAATGACGTTCCAGAATCGAAGATGAAAATAGCATTGATGAAGTCAAACCGGGTTAGTATTTATGAATCCTCAGATGGTTGAGTAGTCAAATCCGAGGTTAAGTCTTTATGAATCCTCAGATGGTTGAGTAGTCAAATCCGAGCTCTGACTAAAGAGTCCAATCCAAACTCTGAAATACTCGTTAGGGTATGAATATAAATGAGGAGATTCTTACACAAAGATAATTGATCATTTACTGAAGAAATTTAAATATCTTGGGTACATGTACACAGACGATGGAATAATGGACAAAGAGATCGAGACAAGAATTCAAAACACCAGATTAGTCAATTATGAACATACCGAATTTCGAAACAAAGTTATCTCTATGGAAACCAAAAGACACATAGATTCAATCGTCGTACCAAAATTGTGACATCAATGTCAGACATGGACACTAACAACAACAACAACAACAAAAAATACACCCAAAAAACCAAAGAGAAAGCTTATCAAGTGTGTAATGAGATGTCTAAGAAAAGCAGCAGATAGAACAATATAAGATCATGTGAGGAATGAAGCCATTACTAGAGCTGTTGGAACAACATCTGTTTTGAAATATATTGAAAAACATTGAAATAAACAGTTTGGCCACCTGATGAGAATAAGACCATACTGGCCAGCAGCAAGTACATACACCATGAAACAGTAGGATACAGATGAAGACCAAGAACAAGGTGGATTGAACGGTTTGCCAACAATCTGAGATGATACAATATTCATCATCATCATCAGGTGATATATTCTTTTCAGAACGTAGTTTTCCCTATGGATCTCTTGAATTTTCGCGGTCTTGAGCAAGTTGTCCCGCCGTTTTTAGTGACATGCGCAAGCATTCTTGAACGTCTTTTGTCCAACGGCGTCTTGGTCGGCTTTTGCCACTTTTGCTTTCTATCGTCCCCTCTAGTAACATTATCTCCATGCCGCCCTGTCTCTTAATGTGACAGAATAAAACTAGCTGTTTCTTTTAATATGATGTTCAGAAGGCAGCCTTCCTGGTATGTTTTCCTTGCTGACCATGGTATTCAGAACTCTTCTATAGCACTTTAAATAAGATGATGATATTATCTTGGTCACTGTTTTATTTAGTGTCCATGCTTCACATCCATATGTCGCCACAGGAAACACATATGTTCGTAGTAAAAAATAAGGTTCTTATATTAATACTCTGCCATAGTTTCTTTAGCTGTTTTAATTTTGACAGCTCCATTGCTGTTCATGCTACCATATTACTGCATGTCAATTGACCAAACGTGCATTAGATTGAAAACCGATCGTCATTCAATCTAGCTACGTCTTACAGCTAAAGCAGAGACAAGATAATAGATAGATTGGGAAGAGAAAAAAATGTTCTATCTCTTCGCTCGTTTTTGTCTCTTCCGAATCTGCTATAGTGTTCTACTCTGTTCAGAGCTTTTAACTTTTATACGGACAAAATGCCGATATATTCGAGATTTGAAGAAGCTCTCCTGGACCAATAAACGATATGTCACTTTCTGTTTCAATAACAATCTGATCAGTTTATACTTCGAATAGATCAATAAATAAATAAATAAATAAATAAATAAATCAATCAATCAATCAATCAATCAATCAATCAATCAATCAATCAATCAATCAATCAATCAATAGATCAATCGGTCGATCAATCAAAATAATAGCTCAATAAAATGATCAATAAAATCAATCTCACCCAAGCATGTATTCAACCAATGAGTAAACCAAACAATCAATCAACCCAACAATCTCAACAAATCATTCAACAAACCATTTAACCAACCAACAAATCAACAAACTAACCAATGAACAAACCAATAAATCAAACAAGCTAACACCTACTCAATCAGTTAATCAAATAATCAACTGTCCAACCAATCAACTAAGAAACAAATCTACGAAACGAACAACACATCAAGCAAATGATAAATCAATCAATCGATCAATCGATCAATCAATCAATCAACCAACCAATCAATCATTTAATCAACAAATAAATCAATAAATAAATCAAGCAATCAACAAATATCAATCAATCAATCGACATTCCCTATAATGTAGACCAGCATGTTTCTAAATAACGTGGTCATGACAATAATAGAAACCTTATATCACGATTATCACATTACAAGGGAGGTAACTGATGAAATTATAAGATGTACTTGGAATATTCAATTATGTCCCATGACGAATTTTCTCATTTAATCACATAATAGATCTGTGGTACTTTGGTTGAGAGAAGCTGTGAATCATAAGACAACACATTGTGTTCTTCGGATCGCATCTTCTTAGCAGGCAGCAATTTGATACAGATATCATAGAAATCATATTTTTTGTGAATGACAGTACATATTTTGATGATTCTCCAATTAGTTAACAAAATATGTATGGTATAGTCAACTACAAAAGATGCTAATGCATACATTAGGTATTAGGTTGTTGATTAGGGTGCAAAGGGTACAACACTGATCTCGGCGGACCCAGGGTTAGCAGATAACCAAGATCCCAAAAGTACTCCCTTGTGGTGCACCCTGGAAACAGAAATACAGATGCTCGTGCTGACTCTGGGCAAACCATTTAGGGATCGTGTCCGTGAATATTGAGGCAGCAGATGGAAAGAGAATTTGCTGCAGAGGAGACAGTCAATATCTCCGACACCACTGCGCCAACACATGCAGTTGCACTGTCGACACATAGGGACACTAGTTAGATCATTCTGTGCATTGGAGGGACGAACAATGCAATTGGCTGGAGAAGGGAGATGCATGGCGATAGACGAAAAGATAAAATACTGGGTACAATGAGAGGGCAGCACAGCGCCAGAGGGCAGCGCTATGTGCTATTAGAAAGGGCAACTTTACAGGTAAATCGGTACTACAAGTTCTGTTAACTAAGACAAGGTTCTAGTTACCGGTGTTCCTTACTGGCTGAGACCCAAACGTGGGCATCCGGAAATGAGAACAGTCTAGCCCAACTTTACTGTCGAGCTTTCCTATGTCGGAAACTTTCTCGCGGTGATAAAAGGTTCCATATCTGATGAGCTAAGGCACAAATGGGACAAATATCGTCCAGCTCGAGAACACGCTTCGCTTTCAAACTCGTGGTGAACCTCAGACTTAAGCGGAGGGTTCACGATGTCGGTGAATGACACCTCGGCTAAGAAGGCGAAAGAGCCAGGGTCTAACTCTTCTGTTGAGTTCTTCCTAAATCGTAACCGGGCTCGCGTATAAGAAAAGGCGCAGTACCCGATGGGAACAGCCACGAAAGGTCCTATTACACGAGGCAAGTCCTCAGACACCTCGTGCTAGATATACGTGAATGACAATTGTCTTAGCTATGAGTCACTACACACCAGCAGCCCGTAGACAGATAGGCATGCTGTTACAAACTAGGAAGACCGCTACTGATATCGCTGTCATCAATTTAATGCGATACAGTGCACATTTTACTATTTCTCAAGATTCCCGTATAATATTCGTTTAAATTGCAGACGCACTTCAAATGGATAGACATATGCTATACAGATACATAGATAGACAGATGATATACAGATACATAGATAGACAGATGATATACAGATACATAGATAGACAGATGATATACAGATACATAGATAGACAGATGATATACAGATACATAGATAGACAGATGATATACAGATACATAGATAGACAGATGATATACTGATACATAGAAAGATAGATATAGACATGTAGATCGACAGATAAATAAACAGATACATAGATAGACAGAAAGATAGACACACAGCTATATAGATAGAAAGATAGACATATCATTAGATAAACAAATAGTTAGGCGCATAGATAGGTACATGGATGGATGGTGGATGGATGGATGGATAGATAGAGTACAGTTATTTAGATATTTCCGTTGGGAATGTGCTGGATGGAATTATTATATATAGAAATTGATGCCTTGTGTGGTGAAGGCGCCACCCCCCCCCCCAACTCCAAAGAGAATTAACACTCTACTTTCTTGTTCTGCCTCTTTAGTTCTGAAACTCTAACTAACAGATGTAGTTTAGGGAATGAAACGTATTGTGTCATGTTTTATATCTTAGCTGAGATATGTATGCTTTAAGTCCAGACACATCTGTCTTCCGCATAGTTTTTCATTCATTTTGCTATATTTAACAAGATAGTCAACTTCACCCCAATATGCCTTAGTTGTCTACTCATACTCTATCAATCAAGTGTCATGCCGAGTGGCGTATCCTATTATGATTCTCCACAACTCTCTGTCTCGGGTGTTGTTAATAAGTTCAGTTGGTGACATTCTTCCCTACCACTGAAACAATTTGTGCTCCATAGAAGGTAGTACTGCTAGTAGAACATAATTGAAAATAATACTCACGTGAGAGACAGGTAATGGAGTTCTACTTGATGACGACTGACACACTATCACTGACGAATGTCTACATAAATTAATATGGTATACAGAACTAAACACAGAATATTTCACTATCATATTTTACTCGAACACGCTTGTTGTAGTGTATTCATTTCTACTTGTAGTATTTTTATATTTGTATGTTATGTGTGTATCTTGAAAAAGGCCTTTTGTTCCGAAACGTCGATTATGTCCTGTGTATTGTCATTTGTATGATTATATTCTGTGTGTATACCATATTAATTCATGTAGACCTTCGTCAGTGATTATGTCCTGTGTATTGTAATTTGTATGATTATATTTTGTTGTGTATACCATATTAATTCATGTAGACCTTCGTCAGTGATAGTGTGTCAGTCGTCATCAAGTAGAACTCCATTACCTGTCTTCCACGTGAGTATTATTAACAATTTGTGCAGCAATTTCAGTCTTTGTCTTCCACTGTCTCGTCTACCCTTTAACTTTCCGGTGTTTACTAATTGTTCAAGTTTTCACTTCAACATATGTCCTAAAATCTCGTCTGTCTACTACTAATATTTACTATAATTTATGTTATTGTTCGAGTACATTTGAGAAATTTTATCTTTCTAGATATTGTGGCTGTCCTTGGAATTTTCATAATTATTCTCGAAAAAAACTATCTCAGATTCCTCCAGTTTACAATTAACTCTTTAGCTTACATCCATGCTTCACAAACATAACAAATGAATGGTTCGATATAATATCATAACACTCGAATTCACGTATGCACTGATAGTACTCTATTGCATTAGAATGTGTCTCATTTATCAAAATGCTGACATGGCATGTGCTATCCTGAGCTTTATCTCACTGGAGCGCCGGTCATCTGATGTTACAATGGTGCCAAGATACTTGACCTTATCCACTTGTTTTAAATTTTGCATCATTGATATTACTGCATTTTAGTGATGTATATTTCTTTGAAACAACTATGGAACAACTAAAACGATATGTATAGCAGATAATAGTGGTACTATTATTTACTTCACTCTACGATCCCAACAACAATCAGAAGCAACAGTTATCTTGAAATCACTCGACATAAACATTGAATCAGAAATGTACAACATCATTAAGCATCAAATCTTTATTACGTTTTAGAGTGTAATATTTGCGGAATACTGCACAAAATATATGAAACAATTAAATTTATTAGAACAAGAATGGTAGAACATTATTTTGTTGCTGAATTATCTGATAACAATATGATTGATCAGATCGATGATTGCTTTAAAAATTGATGCTTTCGTTGCTTTAAATTGATGAATGATATTTACTTCAGATCGATGATTAGTCATTACTTCACATCGGTATTCATGGAAGGATATCCGGCTCTTATAGAATCAGGTACAGGAAGGATATAGAATCTCTTTCTCTCAAGCATATTTTGTATTTTCCTATAATAAAAAGATAGTGGAAATATATGAAAATATTCAAACATGTTTTAGTTATTGATACGAGAATTGAAACATGTTTTAGTTATTGATACCAGAATTGAAACATGTTTTAGTTATTGATACGAGAATTGAAACATGTTTTAGCCATTTATACGAGAATTGATACTTGTTTTAGTTTTTTATACGAAAACTAAAGTATAATGTTATAAATTAAAATCTTACGCATGAAAAAGATATAATTTATTTGTAAATCATCATTTAAAGAATCATTAAAATATTATATACAATAAAAAACATCCTTTACAGATCATAACTATTGGTATACTAAAGCTGCATTTTTTTCACTAAACCAGGCCTTGGTCAGCTTAGTGTGTTCACACATCTTGATATGCTTTGGAGTGGTCATTGACAGTAAAGACAAACGAGCAGAATCAAAACAAGCCTTTATAAGTCAAAATAATATTAGTGTTTTTTATAGCTATTGTTAATAATAAATACTAAAGTACTAAGAATTACTAACCAACAGAGGAACAAGAAATTGTCCGCCATGTTTTAGATTATTTCCGTGAATTTTGTTGGTCGGTGTTGACATGAAACACAACGTACTGACTAAGCGACCAACATAATGCAGAGAAATATTAAAAATAATAACGTATGCAGGCTTATTTTGAATCTGTTCGTAGGCCTTAACTTAGGCCACATACGGAAATTGTCCATCTGTCTCAATATTTGTTTACCTTCTCAGCCTCATTCTAAGTCATTCCCATCTCTTTTAATTCATTCTTCTTCTTCGTTCATTCTCAAACTCCCGCTGGATCTCTCTTGTAGCAAGACCATTGTCCTACTAGATTTCTAGCAGGATGTAGTCATGCGAATGGAAATGTGTTGTGTCGCCGTTTTATTTGCGCCAATGACCCGACAAATCCATCTTCGGCGGGTAATTCATTCAAGGCGTACTTTATCCATGCTGTGCTACGCCTTCCGTGTTTCCTTTTACCCTGCTGGTTCCATGTTATTGATTATCTATATCTTTCATTGATTTACTAAGTTTGTACCAATTATATTTATCTACGTATGATTGTGAGTACCGAGATAACTCTAATAATATTATTCTTCAATATCCGTAAGAGTTGTCTTTTCTTCTTAATGGAAACAAGTGCCATCTCGGTGGTAGATTGGTTTGAATTCGCTGACATCACATAAGAACAACTCAGTCGAATATGCTGGTTGTTTTAAAGCTAGTTGTCCATATTGTGTTCACAATGCTATCGATATATTAGAGGCGCTAACAAGTTTAATTTCTGGTTTCTTCTGCATTCTTTCTCAAACTCTTGCAGGTATAATTATGACAAAAATGCGCTGTGTCAAGGTTTACAGCTTAGTGAGATATCTGCACATATCGGCCAGATACATTTAACTTCAGAATGTCATCTGTGTAATTTTGGGACTGTATGAGACTGGACAACCTACTTTCTCTCATAATCGACCTAGTTGCCTTTTACAACATGTATTCCAGGTATCAGTGTCGATATTCTTTGCTCTCTTTTTCAGTCCCCGGCAACACATAACCGAAGAATACAACAATACTTCTTATATAAAGTATTAAATATAGTTTTACTTGTTCAGATAGTGTGTCTGAAGCAGGTATCAGATGGAGTTAAGCGAACACTAGTTCAGTATGTCTTCTCCAAAATAAATAAATTGTTTTATTGTAACATCCATTATAAAATTGTATCAATCGCATAAGCCTGGTAATATTACATCACTAGACTAATACTCATTGCGTTTGAGGCTTGTTTTTTTCTTTTGTTGCCCTGCACAATTTTGAGTTACAAATATTTCGTTGATATGCCGCATCGAGAAACATGTTCAAAAATTCGGAGATATCTCATATTCAACGCCGTTTTGGGTGGTCCTTACCCCTGCTTCTAGTCTCTTTATATAGCCAAAATCTCTGTTTTCTTATTAAAACGGTGTTTAAAAATCGATTCCATAGAGATATCTAGAGATGTGATGTCAGTAGTTTTGGTCACTTGATGGCGCTGCTCTTCATTGCTCCAAGTATTATTCGAAGTCCCATGTTTTGAATTATATTTAGTTTTTCGGTGTTCACATTGACTGCATCAGCAAAACAGCTAGAGGCGTATTGTTATTGCCTCTGTATATATTTGTTGTAGTATTTTTTAGAACGTGTTCGCATAAAAAAAATCATTGGTAATATATCTTATTCAGGAAGTAGCCATCACGCACACATCACGTATTTGCTGTACTGACTTTCTAGTTCTGTAACTTCTGCACATTTTTTTTTTAAAGGTTTTAGTTTGAATTTTTACGAAGTTTGGTTTCCAAGTTAGTCTGCTGTCAAATGTAACTCGGAGAAATGTTGGTGAATCAACTTGGAAAATCAGTTGGCTATATAGTTTAGAATAATGTGTTCTTTAAGTAGTGAAAGAAAGCATATAGTTGTCATAGTTATTGAGATGGAGATGGGGAGGTTTATGTTGAAACCCCAGTTTTCTATAACATTTTCTATTGTTGTGAATGTCTGTATGGGAAAAGCAGCTATTGAGAGGGAGATATGTGGAAGTCCAAACTACAAAGTCATCAACTTACAGGATATTCAAGACGTTATAATGACATATAGTAGTAAATGTCATATGCAGATTAAGAAGAGTGTTATACGTCAGTATATTTCTTGTGGGGACAGCCTGTCTTAATGTCAATGTTCTGCTAAGATGGTTGTCTAATTGATATTGTGTTTTTTATATAATAAAGTAATAATTTAAAAAATCATTCTGTGAGTGACTGTTGTTTCTAAGGATTTTTAGCATTAGGGCCAGACTGTATCGAAGGCGTGTTACAAATCGAAGAATATTGCTGTAGTATTTATTTTAAAAACAATTCACAATTTCTTGTTTGAGGTGTGTTAGTTGATCTTCTGTGCTTCTGTTTTGTCTGTATCAGGATTTAGTTGGGGTCAGTATTGAGTTATTTTCCAGAAACCATGTTATTCATCTGTTTTCTGTTAATTAATCCTTCCATAAGTTTTCCTCTGCTGCTGAAGAGACTGACGAGTTTGTAGTTTTCTGGTGTTTTTTTTTAAATTTCTTCCTATTTCCTGGTTTCAGTATTGGCTATATGCTGATTTTTTTTCCTGATTGAAGAAATACAACTACCATATCAGCTTAGATTCAACATATTGAAGAAATATAATTACCATATCAGCTTATATTCAACATATTGAGGAAATAATTTTTCTCAAAAGGGACATGCTGTTTTAGAAATCCATGTGATTTGCTATTTCTCGGAAAGTACAATTAGCTGATATACATTTTGGTGGAAATGACATTTAGGTTGTAAAGATTGATTTCAATGGGAGACAACCGCCGAAGACGGATGTGTTGAGCCATTGGCGCAAATACAACAGCGACACAACGCATATCCATTCTCTGGACCACATACTACTATAAATCTATTACGATCTTGACTCTGCTATAAGAGAGATCCAGCGGAAATTTGAGAATTAATGCTGAAGAAGAAGAATGGGAGGTGGCGTCTGTAATCTGTTCTTTGCAAATTTGAATTTTACTAGATAATTTATATTAATATGCGAATAGATTGGCACCATATTTGTCGGCCATAATGTCTTTGTTGTTATCTAGAGTACTTTTTACTTGAGTTTTTAAGTCCATTTTAACAATTTTGTGGGAATTCAACAATTGTGATGTGTCTTTTTTCCCTAGATTTAATGAGGCTGTCTTTCGTATCAACTCTCCGTGTCTGTTTTTTCTTTTTAAATGATGCCATTGTTTTGTTGTGTATTATGACATCTGCGTTTGTACGGTTCTGTTCAATAATGTCCTGTCGTATGGCGAGTTACATGTGAAGTTTTTTGGGCATTAATATCCAGTATGGAGTGCAATCTGATCTTTTGTCTCTTGTAATACTCTGATTTGCTATCATGATAACTGCCTCTGATTTGCTGTCATGTGAACTGAGTGTTGAAATTTTGAACCTTCTAATTTAGATTTGTCTATTTTTTGTGTTAACTTCTTTCAATACTTTTTCTAACTGTGATGTAATTAATTTTTAATTTGCTTTCTTGCAGTTCCAGCCGGGGATATTTCTTTTAGTGTTTAATTTTTTAAATTTTCTATACTGATCACTATTGGTTTGTGCTGCCACTTAATTGATGGGTGTTATTTTTTCAACGTCTTCTGTTGATATGACAAGATCTGAAGTACTTATGGATTTCCAAGGTGGCGAGTAGAATGTTGGTGGAACGTCAGGTTTATTGATGTAATCCAGAAAGAGTGGTATTAATTAGGAAATGTTCAAGTTGTTTATCACTAGCAATTATTTGTGTATCGCCTGTTATCTTTGCATTTCCCTTGTTATGAATATGTTTTTGACATAGGCCTATGCTTGGATTACACATTTTGATCTAAGTTATCTATTTGGCTGAATATTTCATATCTTCTTAAAGAAAATCTGTGTAAACTGGCAAGGGGTGCGATTCATGAATACAACAGAAGCCCATGCTGTATTCCTTTAAGTAGTAAAGCGGTTTTTGTGTGTTTTTTTGGGGTGGGGGGAGGGGGGGGTTCTGATTGCCTCCGCGTTCTATGGAAATTTTGTAATAATATCTGTTTCCTGTAGTCTGTATTTTTTTGTTAGTTGTAGTTATTTGGTCTCTGATGTTTACTTTGTGTCCTAGCTCATGAACGACACTTTAACCGCTTTCTATAGGGCGCACGGATTCAATTGTGTAGTGTATACGTCCTCTTTCAAGTCCCATGTCCCGTGGGCACGTATTCTTCATCGGTGAGGAAGTATCTTTTTATACTTACATGAAAACTAGTTTTCATTAGCTTTCGTTGCAGATTAGCTTTCATTACAGATTAGCTTTCATTACAGATTAGCTTTCATTGCAGATTAGCTTTCATTGCAGATTAGCTTTCATTGTAGATTAGCTTTCATTGCAGATTAGCTTTCATTGTAGATTAGCCTTCGTTGCAGATTAGCTTTCGTTGCAGATTAGCTTTTAGATGAATACGAATAACGCATTGTAATTTCAAAAATGTTCTCACTGCGTCGCAATCTTGTTGCAACCAGAAGTCCCTTATCAATGGGACATGTGTATATACAGAACAATATCGACTCGTCGGCATATATATATATTTAAAATAACAAATTAAATAGCATATTGTGTAAACAATATATCTCTTATTTATTACTTACTGAAATACGCTTATATATTTTATCGGCTTGATCTTCGGTCAAAACATATTTTTTGGAGTAGAACGAAGCGGTAGGGTCCTTTGTCGACAGGTCCAACTCAGATTTAGCAATATTTGCCATTCCTATGGCGTACACTTTAATTGACAGCTTTAGCAATCTATCAGCAGCAGAAATCGCTGTAGAAGAGTAAAAATAGTTATCTCATTAAGTCAAATTTGGATTGTTAGTCGTTGTGCTTTAGGGAATCTCTGTCATTGGTTCGTGAACATTGCATTCTGGACACGTCGATAGATGCTCTGATCTCCACTTGAATGTATCCACCAATACAGAATCGCCGACTGTTGTAGTTGTTCATTGGTTGTCAAACAATTTTCTTGATCTTATGGATGGCAGTGAAAAACAACGTCAAGAACGTACTTCTAAATTTGATAAAACTTGCGAAACGTATGGAAATGAACGTCGAGTAATACAAAATAATAGCAAACCGAGATGCCAATACGACTCCCTCTAACTTTCGGATAAATGGACAAAAACTAGAAGAAGTTATACCTTTAAATACTTAGAACCTTGTATAAGCAGAGCTGAAAGCATTGACAAAGAAATAATTAGACTTGAAATGTCTCGGCTGCGATGTCCAGATTAAATACCATATGGAATAAGTAGTACAACAGTGAATATAATCTTATATAAATCTGTAATAATACCTATTATTCTGTACATATGTGAGAGTTGAACAATTACAGCGGAAATTGAGATTACAAGATTTTGAAAACAAATGTTAAAGACGAATATTGCACAACAATTATACAGAACATAAAACCAAAATATACGCGAGTAACAAAATAAATAATCTTGGGGCTAACAATGACATATTCTGGTGTTTTAGATAGATGGGCATGGGGAGAGATATTGTTGTCTCGTTTTATGTAGTCTTATATACTCAGGACATGTTGCACTGTTTCATATAGATGATGGTCTACAGTAAGTTAGGCATGCTGGATTTATTTTGTTGAGATTGTAATTTAGAGCAATGTCCCATGTTCTGAGCTGGAAATTGATGCTATAATCTTCGTCTTCCTAACAAGATTATATTGTCATTTGGTCTAGGTCCAGTCATTCTTGTAGCTGAGTTGGTCATACAATCATCTCTAGAATTAATTCTTAGTAGCTACTTCTCCACAGCAAACTACAGAGAATTCTATACAACTAAACTTTAACACCCATTCATCGGAGGTTGCTTTTGAGACTATTTTGATATATTAATAGACACACGTCACAAAACTACCCTCATGTCGCGTCACTTTGGGAGGCTACTCACGTGTTGACAATCAGTTGAAAGAACGAAGTAGTCTCTGTAGGGACGCGCAATTATGTTTTAAGGAGTGTTGCTGTTGATAGGTCAAGGAAGGATTTGATGAGAGGATATTTACAAATTAGTGGTCTCGTCTTGATAGTTAGCCGTGGTATTAATGTGTTGTAACTAACTTCTCTGTATACGTGCAACTGGGATGAACTTTTACTGTGTGGTAACTAGTTGCTCTGTATACGTGCAACTGGGATGAACTCTTACTATGTTGTAACTAGTTGCTCTGTATACGTGCAACTGGGATGAACTTTTACTGTGTGGTAACTAGTTGCTCTGTATACGTGCAACTGGGATGAACTTTTACTGTGTGGTAACTAGTTGCTCTGTATACGTGCAACTGGGATGAACTTTTACTATGTTGTAACTAACTGCTGTGTTCTTGTGAACTGTCTCAAAAGGGTTCAAAAGGTGTAGAGTATTGACTTAATTGTGCTCGTGTTACCCTATATGTACTCTGTTGCACTAAACGAAACGGTATGCCTCTTGCCGAGAGTACTCATAGCGGGTACTATATACCTTCATGTCATAATCACCAGTATCTTCAAAATAAAACACTTCACTTTATAAGAAATACGGATACTGATGTTCTATGTTTGTTGTTACTGAGGATAATTCAATACTTGTACGGGATGTTCGCTGTTGTTGTAATATCTCTTGCCTCCATTGGTCCGTTCTCAATTACTTGAATACACGGGTTGGATGTCTTGACGGGATCTTATATTTTGTTGGGATCATTATAAAATACAAATTTATTCTCCAAACATCAAGATACACGTCAGCCCGCATCTTGTGGTGGTCTTAAATGTCGAGTTCTCAGTGTATGCATGTATGAATAATGATAAATGGCTTCAGTTTCCAGTGAATATATTAGAATGTACCGTAAGAGTTTCTATATTGGCAATTTTACCAAGAGCGGTAGTTCTCAAACTTTATTGTCCCGTGTCCCTCTGTACGCTTTATTGCTATACTTCTTGTTTATAATCCAAGTGGTCACTTATCATGTCCCCACTCTCCCTTGATGGGTCTGTGGTCCTCGAATATAAAATCTTTCTTCATACCCACAAGGGAGAAGGGGCGTATGACACACATTAACACACATAACTGCATAAATGTACTTTGTACTTTGTGATGTATTGTACTTTGTGAACATTAAAAATGCATAATAGCTGAAAAACTGTACTCCACAGACAAAAAATGGAAAATCGGGTAGTGATGTTTTCTTATTTAACTACAACGCACATGATAACACACACAAGATCGAGGAATTCCTATATATATGTTTATCTCATATAGCAATTTTGACATGAATATAGACAGCGCCGTTTCTTACTCGTCGTATGTTATGTTGTGCTCTTGATATAGAACTTCTGTTCGAAACGTCGGTTTTTGTATGTTAGTACGTGTGCTACCATTGATTAGCAAGACTTCACATCACTTTTCAAGTTTTCCTCGTCGAGAAACATTTGGCTAGACGAAATTTTTGTTCGGATTCCTCTTAAACTCCCACATGATCTCTCATACAACAGGACAAATGTTCTACTAGATTTTAGGTCAAAATAATTCATAGCTGCGCAGAGCAGCTAGAAAGTCACGGAAAGTCACGGATAGTCAAGATCCTTCTGCTGTCGCCATTCCATGTCTGAAATGCCCAATGACATTTACAGCTCGAATAGGGCTCATTAGCCATCTACGAACTCATATTAAAGGACATAACTCAAATTGAATTTTCAAAAGTGAATGTAACAAATGGTCATCATCACTTGTGATGGACGAACAACAACAACAACAAAGATCAAAATAGAAGCACACTGCTTGTCGAGGTTGCTATTATCATGTAACTCACATTTCGAAGTGATAATCCTCAGTGCCTCGGAAAATAATGCATTTATAAATAATCTCGACCCACCATCTATGACCTATTGAACGCACTGGAGAAATATCTTAATCACTACACTTCAGAAAACTCGACAAAATGCATGGTGTCTATCACGTCACAGTGCACTCATTTACATTGTTGGTGAAACTACATCATATGAATTGTTAGTATTTAGTGCGGATCTGTGTGACGTTACTGCACATCCACTCTATGTGTACTCTATATATGATTAAAAATCTACAAATGAGAATTATAAAATACTACATCTATTCTACATTAATGAATGACTCAGAAACATAGATAACGAAAGAACACATAGGAAACAGAATTGATGCCTATTACATATCGGTATATAGAATAATAAGGATAACTTTATGGAAAGAGAAGAAAACACAATGAGGTTTTGGCAACACTGTGTATAAAAATGAACTATTAATGGGCACACATATGAAATAAATTAAATACTCTGGATATACTAAAAATCCTCCCATATTGTTGAAGACCTTATTTGAAGATAGAGTCCAGGGTCGGAGAGGAGAGTTTGGGGTAAGCACATAAAAGTTGGAGAGAACATCGTAATATGGACAGGATAATGACTAGCAGAGTGTAATACCAAGGCAAGAGCCATATGCGTGGTGTCTATTGTAGTTAATCTTCGATACTGATATGTCGTCATGCTATAAAGAGAATATCACACTATGAGATATACGAATCGCAAAAAAAAATAAAAAATAATACATATTTAAACATTATTGACACAGAAATAAATATTATAAGAACATATAAGTCTTGAGTTTCTGGAAACTAACCAACGTACTAAAGATGTGAGGGCTGGGGCAACATAGGGCAATAAGGGAAAACAAAAGAAATATGTAAACAGTGTTGCCGATAATAGAATACATAATACACTAACAACACAAACAACGAAGAAGTTTTTAACTAAAAAGTCTTCTACCTATCTCTATTTGCTAAACCCTTTGTTGCCTTTCAGTGTTAGGTGTAGAAGAGTTTTCTGGAGATGGCATGTGTTTGCTAATGGAGTTTATCGCCTCTTTTATTTCGGTGGTCCATCGTTTTCGTGGTCGGCCTCTAGGTCTGCTTCCATTGTATCTGTGCAGCGTAGCTTTCTGTGGTATGCTGTCTGATGGTAGTCTGCAGATGTGTGCAAGCCCATTTTATCTATTGTCTCTTAGTATATTCCAAGATTGGACCGGTACCTGTTTTTGTCTAATGTCTTCATTTCTCACTCTGTCTCTTAGCTATATTCCTATGATTCTGCGCAAGCATGCCATTTCAGCTGTCACAAGTTTACGTTTATCTTGTGCTGTCGTTGTCCATTTCTGGCATTGGTAACAAATCAGTGGTATAAAAATTCTTTTGAATAGTGTTATTTTGGTGTTTAAATCTATGTTTTTTTTTCTGAAGATTGGTGCCATGTGTCCTACGGATTGGTATGCTTTTCTAAATCTATTGTGTAGTTCTATGTTGCTCCTGCCGTCTGTTGTTATATTGCTTCCTAGGTATGCGAATTCTGTCACTTGTTTAAGTCTGTTGTTTCCAATATATATGTTGGTGTTTCTTTCTGTTCTTCCTATCTTCATTACTTCGGTCTTCTCTATATTTATCTTCATATTAAATGTTTGGTATATTTGATGTAATCTGTCTAATTGTCTTTGTAGTTGGTCTTCTGATGATTCTACTAGTACTTGATCGTCTGGAAATAGCAATTCGTTTAAGCTATCCTTCAAATTGTTTTCTTCCGTTGTCTTTGCTACTTTGCAAATGTGATCTATGTATTCTATGAACAATAGGGGGATAGTACACATCCCTGTCTCACTCCATAGTGAATTTGGAAATTATCCGATGTACATGTTCTCGTTTGTACTCAGCATTGACTATTGGCGTGTATGCTCTGAAAAAGTCTTCATCAGTACAAAAACAAGAGGAAAAAAAAAGAAACCTTACAAAAAGAGACACATAATATGATAGGGTCTGAAGACCACATATAGATAACATAGGAAAGAGGACGAGAGAAAGAAAAAGAAGGCGGGATATAAGTACAACATGTTGAGAAGATAGAATAAAATAAAAAGTAAAAGAAGAAGTATAATATAAAATGATCTCATATAAATTAACGTGTTTAAAATATATTGTACAGTGGAGTTGAACTGAAAAGATGAACGAAATGACACTTAAAATAATAATCAGGAGAATAAAGAACTTGAACAAAATTTACAATAAAAGTAGAAAAAAGATTGACGTAATAACTATAATATATTTACTTTTGTCAAGATCAAGGGATGGTGCATATTGTAGTAGAATGACTGCTTTGCAAGCCGTAGCCCTGCCCTTGCGGAACATATTAGAGTTAACAATAAAATTCAAGGCTCTATAAGTAATCCTCTTTTGTGCAACATGAGCAATATTTGCCAATTTCTGAAAAAAAACACACATATTTTATTACAGTGTCATCATTAGAATAAAATGGTAACGATGATGTATGATAGAAGTTGTGAGCAGGGCCGTGTGGTAAATTTTCTCAGTATGACGCAAAGCTTCGAAATGCTTCGGCCCTGAAATGGTGTTTCTTCGAAATTCCGCGCCCACAATGCATTTAATGCGTCACATATCATTGGTGCTACCTTATACGGCCGTCTCTCGACATCATAGCAGGGTGCTCGTTGTGAGAAAATTGAGCAGAATATCAATTAATATCGCTTTGTTCATGAACAATGCATACAAAGGGAAGCTGTGGTCAGTATCAGCTCTCTTGCTATTATTTTTCCGTATAAGTTTGAGCAAATTTCCATTTGTTAGAATTACGCAACAGATGTTGAGGGCTATCATTGTTTCCGTAGCTGAGAATCCAACTTTGGTTCAACCGAAATGGAAGCCAGTTTACTATAACTAAGCTAATGTTTAATAAAAGATAAGGCTAAGCTCTGATCTTTTCTCTCTCACGGTAAATAACCATGTACATGTTATAACAGCTTCTATGGAAAAGGAATTTATAATTCAGGTTCTAAAAATCTTCCATTATCTTATATGAAACATTCAGCCACGAACAATGTTATCGTTAAAATCGAGTATATAGAGACGATAATCAATATACGTTTACTGCGTCATTCGTGGAAAACTGTTAGAGGAGAAATGGTAAAGGAGGAGAAAGAATACTGAGAGTCAGTCATGGTAACAAGGCGATACCTTTTTTGAATTGTGTACACTCAAGCCTTCTGGACTCAATTCCGACCACTCTGTCGTCTAGTACTTTATTAATTTTGTTTCGTCACATTTTTGTTTGTTTCGTTTCCAGCTATATTTATGTTTTTTTATGTACTTCTTGTCCTTCCGGCATCTCACTTCCATATTTAGGTTGGAGACGTTTTTGTGTGTTGTGATAATTTCCATTCGAGATCGTTTGATGTTGTGTGCGGATCTTGTTAAAGACCTTTTGGTTGAAACGTTGAAAATATTTTGTGTATTGTAATTTGTATGTTTCCACGTTTGCTATATTATAGCCGTCTAGGTTTAGTGATAGTCCGTCGTGTCTTAGTGGAACATTTTTAAAAACGTGTATTTTACGTAAGTACAATTATATAGAGACGATAACCTATGTATATATAGTATCTAGAGACGATAGGTTAAAGTATATATGTATTATATGATTACGATAGCTTAAATATATACAGTATATCTATACGATAGCTTAAGTATATACAGTATATACAGACAATGTGTTAAGTATATAGAATATATAGAGGGCAGATAATTATCTGCACAATGTGGACATATTTTTAAAGGCAGATAATTGTTTGAAAAATCTGAACATAATATGGCGATAATTGTTATGTCATCTGTATTCTTATTCGGTGACTGAAAAGTGATTATGTTAAACTGTGTCGTATTTTATAATCAAGTAGTCATATCGCAGCTTTTATTGGTTCCAATAAAATTCTGACTGCAGTCTTTGATTCTGTTAGCTTAACGATGATAGAGCACATAAGGAAGTACGACAAAGAAACATATGATCTTAAGAAGCTAACTGCAACAATGAGCATAATCCACAAGGAATTCCCCGAAAAATCGCAGATTCATGAATTTACTGATAGATCGACTACAAACGCAATCTGAAATAGAGGAACTGACATCTATATAGCATATCCTGATCATTTCCCTGAGAAAAACTCCATCCCTATAGGAAAGTTCTGCTCTAATTACACTGCTAAGTTTCAAGCAATAGAACAAGCTGCCATCATACTACTTGACACTATCTCTGAATGTCAACAGGTGGTCATTTTTACAGATGCACTATCTGTTCTTCAGGATCTAAAGGGTGGTAAACTACAACATGTAAGAGACAAACTAAAAAGCATAGCGAGCAAAAATAAAAGTAGAACTGTACTACAGTGAGCACCATCACACTGTGTGCTATCACGAGAAATGAGAGGACCGATGAGTTAGACAAAGAAGGAGGAGCGTGTATGCAGGAAGACAATGATGATGATGACTCCTTCGCAAGCGAAGTTGAGTATGTCATGAAAAACAATGTTTTGAAAAAATGTGATGAACAAGTAGAAAGCAACACAGCATTTGTGATTATCTAATTTGAGTGATCACGGTATGTAGTCTCTCAGGAGAGCTACGATCAAGTGGCACATGAACAAAACGAAGATTAATACAAACCATCAGACGTGAACATAGCTTGAAAAAAAACGCCCATTACTATCTAAACCGACAGGGACAAGTCACCATACTTCGCCTGAAGACAGGACACAATAAACTAAGTAATTAAATGCTCAAGATGCGACTGTGTGCCACGCCATTGAGCACTTGTGGAAAAGATGAACAGACATCTGAGACCATTCTGCAGAACTGTCCCCAGTATGAATAACTGAGAGACATGCTAGCCAAAATGGCACAACGCTGCAAGAAAAGATATATGGAACCAATGAAGAGCTCTAGGCAACTGTTGAGTTCACCCGTGAGACTTGTCTGACGTTGCAGACATCAAGTAGCGAACAAAAGCATAAATGAAAGCAAGGATGGGTCATTCTTGCAGTGGGGTTTTGCTTCGGCTAGAGATTTGTTTTCCCTGGAATTATTTCTTGAATAGGAAGATATTCTGGGATTTTTTACGATCATCTGCGCTCGTTCTCAAACTTCCTTTGCTTAACAGGATGCAGTCTGAAGAACCAAACACGTTGTACCATGGTTTATCTAGAAATGTAAGGGGAATGCACACACCATATTTTGCCTCCAAAATTCGAAGTGAGAATTAATGTTCAATTTGAACTGGTGCATCTACTAGTAAAAAGCAAAACATTTACAATCGGATTCAAGTTGATTCAAAAACAGTTGATTGTCCTTCCATATATATTGAGATTTGGACTGTGTTTTATTTTTTCTCAAGAATTAAACCAAAAGACCTGTATTTTCATAGAAGGTCAATATAAGTCTTATGAAAACGATGGAACCGCTCATGAAAATGGGCTAATGAATTGAGTTTGCTTTTATTTTAGGTATATTACCTGCGCCCTGATCTCTTTTATATTGAATTGCCTTGGGGTTATCTGGGTCTTTTTTCAGAGCGATCTGGGGTTATATCTAAAACATCATGGGTAATACTAAAGAAGGTAACTTCACGAAGATCACCTTGAAAATAGAAACTGGAGTGTAGAGGATTCAATCACTTCTCTGCAGGTAACTTAAACACAAATAAACGTAAGTGTGTTCTGTTGATTTTATATTTAAAACATTCACTCAGTTGTAGACAAGCACATAAAAAACGATTTTATGATGTATAAGTCTCGCGCACCATTTAATAAACGCTTGATAAAGAGAGTGAAGAAAGTAAGTAATTATCAAGTGATTAGATCTATAGTGAATATCTTTTATGATACAATTTAAAAAAATAAATATGCAGGATCAAGCTTCTCCTCTTTGTCAATATATAATTGTATAAGAAGACACAAGGGCGACATCTGAATAATCATCATAAATATTATTTTACATGCATCAAAAGTGAAGACATTTTCTGCAAATATTCAAATATGGATATACTCATGATTTGGAGCGATGTTTGTGCATCACCGATGTTTTGGATATATTTCATAATTTGATAAGTATACATAGTTTATCATAAGTTTGTTTGGTTTTACTATTTTGGATTAATTGCATACTGATTTGCATGTGATCTTTCTTCTCTAAACATTTTGTTATATTGTTAGAAGACAGAGTATATGTTCCAAATAATTGTATGCATCAAACTTATTAGCACAATGAAAGATAACAGGCATATGATGAAATATATGATGACGTCTATGTGTGGAAATTTCCAGTGAAAAACAGCTTCGTGAAATTATGGGTTTCGTCTCTGCGGGCTGAGAGTTGTAAAGTTGTGCTCTGATATCGGAGCTTCTGAACCTGATACATCCGACTTCATCACATTGTCTGGGATACATTGACAAACGCCCTATATCGTGAGATGGCTAACTTAATCTTAAACATCCCTAGTTGTCCACGACATGCACGGCAGGTAACAATCATAATATTCTTTTCTCCCTTTTCTGGTCTCAACAACCCATTGGGCCAATTGTAATCAATTAATATTATACACATTGTTCTCACTCGAAGATCATGGATTCTTCTTCTTCTTCTTTCTGTCCTCATGTACCTTTCGGTGTTGAGGGGAGAGTGAGTGTACGGTCTTTTGCCCTTCTATTTGCCTCCTCTGCTGTTATATTTCCGAGTATCTCTAATACACTATCTATCCACCTTTTACGAGGGCGTCCAATAGGTCTCCTGTTTTCGTATCGTTTGTTAAGTGTTTTTTGGATAATACTTTGCTCTTTCTGTCTGGTTATGTGGCCGTACCATTTAACTTGTTGTTTCTGTATGTATTCTATTGTTGGTTTGATCCCTAATTGTTTCCTTAGTGCTTCATTCCTGAATTTGTCTCTCAAGCTAACTCCAATCATACGTCTCACACATTTCATTTCAGTGGTGTTAATCTTATGTATTGTTCTAGAATCTAATGTCCAAGTTTGACACTGATAACACAATGTTGGTAAGAAAATGGTGTTGAAAAGCGCTTTCTTTGTTTCTAGTGTAATATCTTTGTTTCTTAGTAAAGGTGTTAATTGACCAATGATCTGACAGGCCTTATTACATCTTGCGTTTATTCTGCTTCTTGTTTGTTGTCATATCTCAATGTGCTGCCCAGATATTTGAATTCATCTACTTGTTTTAGTTGTTTATTATTTATCTGTATGTTGATGTTCTACTTTTCTCTTGCAATATTCATTACTTCTGTTTTGTCTATGTTGATTTTCATTCCAAATTGCTTGCCTGCTGTGTCTATTGTGTTTAGGTGGTCTTGCAGGTTTTTAATGTTGTTGTGGAATAAAACCTGGTCATCTGCAAAAAGCAGTTCATTTGCTTCATAAGAATTTGCTGTTTTGTTTATATGGTCCATGTATGTAATAAAAAGTAGTGGGGATAATACACATCCCTGCTTTACTCCTGTGCTAATCAAAAAGTCCTCTGTGTAGCCTGCAGCTGTTCTTATAGTGCAACTGCTGTTGTTATAGAGACTTCTACAAACGTTAATTAAATGTTGGCATACTCCCATAATGTTTCCCATAGTTTTTCTCTGTTTACTCGGTCAAATGCTTTCTCTTGATCTATGAAGGATATGTATACATTTTGGTTGCATTCTATTGACCTCTCTGCCAAATGTTTCAGAATAAATATTGCATCAGTACATCCTCTGTTTCTTCTAAAACCCATTTGTGTATTGCTAAGTTGTTGTTCTATTACAGGTCTCAGTCTTTTCTCTACTATTTTTGCATATAGTTTTCCTGCATGGCTTAACAAGGAAATTCCCCTGTACTGGTTAGTCTCTTTTGTTGCCTTTCCTTTTCCATATTGGCACTATCATAGCTTTTCTCCAGTCTGTTGGTGTCTTCTGTTGCCTCCACGCTGTGTTAAAAATTATGTATAGCCAATATAATCCTGTTTCTCCTGCTGCTCTTATAATTTCTAGTGGTATGTTATCTATCCCTGGAGCTTTGTTATTTTTTGCCTTTTTTATGACTTCCGCAATTTCCTCTATGAGAATATTTGGCTCTTGTTCATTACAACTCTTTATGGTTTCTTTTGCTGTATTATTGCTTGGTGTTGTATTTAGTAACTCAGAAAAGTATTATTTCCATCTTTTTAATGCTCTTTGCTTATTTGAAATGGGATTACCTTCTCTGTCATTTATTAGTTCTGTAGGATCGTGATTTTCTGTTCTGGTTCTCTTAACTTTAATTGTTTTGTAGAAGCGTGTTGTAGCTGTTTTGTAATCCTTATTCAAGTTCTTGCCAAAATCAGACCAGATCATGGATTGGGGTAGTCAAAACGTAATTCGCGATCTCTTTATTAGTCTCTGCATGGCTGATGTAATTCATCGAAGACATAGTAATGATTTGGGCAGCATCTTGCTTTCTGCCTTCATTCTACCTATCGGGTGTCCATTTTTTAGGCGCATTCGAACTGATAGTGATCTGTATTTTTCTAACCTGTACAAATACGTGCTATCATGACCCTTAATAAAAATCTGACTTTCACTGTCCATCTTTTACCATGTTGCCATAATGTGCATGATCATTCGATGAAAGGAACTGTGACGAGTCGCTGCATCAGTTAAGTTATTGCACTGTTTTATTCTCATATATTACTATTGTCTGCTCATATTCTCGTCCTGCTGTCTGTTTTTCCTCGTCTGTTTTTTACCTCTTTCTCTCTCTCTCTCTCTCCCACCTGATCCCTCGTACTATCTCATTTTGTTCTTCCCTTACATTATGATTGCTTGTCTGTAGCATTCATTCTCTGTTGCCACATTTGAGGTAAGTATTTTTAATTTACTTTCTCCTCCCTACTTACTACTAACTTCTCCCCATACGTTTTTCTCACCTGTCATGCTTCCACATCTTTGCTTCCTCTATTACCTATCTGCTATTGTCCTCCTCTCCTCCTTATTATAACCCTATTTGTCTCCATGTAAGATTTGTTTTATTGTGGTCGTTTTTTTTGTCCTGATGAAGGCTTTATAGTCGAAACGTCGTCTGTCCCTGTATCTCGTTGTTAAGTTGTTTTATGTTTTATTTTGGTAACACGCTTACCTATTTTTGTATATCTTGGTATTCAAACTGATAGTTGCTTGCGGTTTAAAAAATATATCCATTATTATTACTGTTGTCTACTCATTCAAACAACAATAATACAGGAATGGCTGTCCTATATGAGTATATTTGTTAACCGCAGAGATCTCTGGTCATAGCTGTATTAAACTTAATTTCCTGTCGTCATAATTTTTTGCCACTGGTTTCAAATGAGATCAGACAAGAAAGTGAAATCAATACTTTCCACAAATCTTCTTCAAGTAAATAAAAATCCCTAGTGCAAATCATTTTTACAACTGCTATGATACATGCACACATGCGTTGGGCAGCCATGTGGTAGGTATGCCATATCATCGCTTATCAACAATACTTCTCTATTGCGAGTTGCAGAAGTGCATACGTTTTCAAGGTGATCAAAAGAAGCGCTACAAAGACTCGTAAAAGAACTCACTAAGGACTTTAAAATAAATCAAGATGCATAGGAAGACGCTGCACTAAATACAGCTACATGTTGTTCTACGGTTAAAAAAAAAGCATCTTGTAAAATAGAGGAGAAATATAGCCACACAACAGCGAAGAGTAGCTGGAAAGTCACGGGTAGAGCAACAACCATCTACAATACTAATTCTCGAACTATCCAAAATCATTTGTGGCAGAATATAGCTTATCATTATTACGTAACAAACTCAATCTCAAAAATGAATTTTTATGAAAGGACATTATCACTTGTGATGGACAAAAAAAACCAGCTGAATCACACAGAAGTATGTAACTTTGGGGACTACGTAGCGCAGTGCTTAGTGCACTGGCTTTACATATGAGTGGTTCTGGCTTCATACCCAGTTTAGGTGGAAATGTTTTTCCGATTGCAACGAATCCCGAGTCAACCAAGCCGGAATTGGGTATCGGATCTTTCCAGGAGGTAAAGACTGCGAGGGAGAGAAGATGGCTACCGCCTTCATATAGCTGAGCCACTCAAATGAAATATCGCTAGCGTCTCACACAGCTACGGCAGTTAAATGATAATGTGTTAATGAAATTTTCTCTAGGAGATGCACATGAAAGATCTGACGTAATGTACAGTGTTGTAATTAACCACTATTTGATGGAAAACCTACAAAGTACTTAGGTTCTAAACTATTGTTGTAAAGGCTGTAAAGTGCATAAAATGACGTCGAGGATTGACTTCCTTTTACACTGAACACTTTATAGGTAATTCATCGTTCTCAATAAATAACACAGTCTGGCCAGTGTAGAACTGAGGTAACGTAACTGCGAAGTCTCAAGTGATAATCCCCTGGAATCTCTGAAAAAAGTACAGTTTAAACAAGCCATCTTGAGCGGGATGTGAACCCGCGAACTTTTGAGAATAATACGAGCGGCTTAACCACTGAGCGCGAGATGTTTAAAATCTGTTGTTAAATTTCAAGACACTTTTGTTCATTTTATTAATTTTTAGGATATTTCTATATATCTTTTATGACATAATTTATAGAAAGTTATGACATTTTTCCATAAATGTTTTGTAAATGACATAAAAATGTAATTCTCCCACCTCCCTTTTCATATTAAATTTAATTTTGAAAATTAAATGAACAGCACAGTACCTGTTCAATTTCAATCCGGCTCGTTTTCAGATCAAATTCTTTGTTAGGTTGTTGGTTGAAAGAAACAGCAGCAAACCTATAGTCCGAAGGCTGAGTTCCAATTGAGAAGCGTTTAGTTAAACGGATGGTCGAATTGATTATCAGTCCAAACACTGCGTCTCCAATGCAATCAGAGTTGTCGATGATGATAATAATGTCTGTGCCATGCTTCTGGCATGTGTTGGGTGGTGGAGTTGTTGGTGGTCTTTGTGTAGTTTTTGCTGTTCTTGGTGTAGTAGTTTTTGGTGGTCTTTTTGTAGTTTCTGTTTTTCTTGGTGTAGTAGTTTTTGGTGGTCTTTTTGTAGTTTCTGTTTTTCTTGGTGTAGTAGTTTTTGGTGGTCTTTTTGTAGTTTCTGTTTTTCTTGGTGTAGTAGTTTTTGGTGGTATTTCTGTAGTTTCTGTTTTTCTTTGTGCAGTAGTATTTGGTGGTATTTCTGTAGTTTCTGTTTTTCTTTGTGCAGTAGTATTTGGTGGTCTTTTTGTAGTTTTTGTTTGTCTTGGTGTAGTAATTTTTGGTGGTCTATTTGTAGTGTTTGTTTTTCTTGGTGTAGTAGTTTTTGGTGGTCTTTGTGTAGTTTTTGTTTTTCCTGGTATAGTAGTTTTTGGTGGTCTTTTTGTAGTTTTTGTTTTTCCTGGTGTAGTAATTTGTCGTGGTATGTGTGTAGTTGTTGTGTTACTTGGTTTAGTTATGATTGTTGGTGGACCTGGCACAAGATGAAACCATATACATAATATATTAAAGTCAATGCAAATCACACAACCAACCAATCAATCAATCAGTCAATCAGTCAATCAATCAATTAAATTAAATGAATCAATCACCAACAAATAACGTAATTATTCAATGAACCTTTCAATCATCAATCAATAAAACAACCAATGAGTCAATCAATTATAATAATCAAGTAATCAATCAATCCATTAAATATCTGATTGATGAAAAATGTATCTATGCCAGAGTTCTTAAGAATGTGAGAGTTGTCGTACCGTATTATATCATATAAAATATTGAGCCAAGTAGTATTTAGGATATTATATATAGTATTTGTAGATGAGCTTAGAGATATAGAATAGAAATGGCTCTAAGGGATAAATGTGGCTCGTGGAACGTATGTTCCCACCCATGATATATATGACGTTTTATTAGTCTTTCATATCCAGAATTCATTTCATTCATTCATTTTCATTTTGCGCTGAAGTTAGCTCATAGGGCAAAGGTCAGATCTCTCCAATTCTGTCCGTTCAAAGCTACCCTGTGCAGTTCTTGAATATTAATGTCCAGAATGTTAATGCTTTTAAACGGGATGTCAATATAACTGACAATCGTGATGGTTTCGTGTCTTAATTCAGCTCCCTTTCTTCAGATAAGTGTCATTGTCTGTCTTGCTAGCCATTGCCTGTCTTATTTGCTAGTGCATGTATTTTGAGTATTCGTTTGTCTTCAGAGTCGCTTCTATTATTAGCGTGTGCCTGTCTTGTTAGTAAATATCTGACGTATTAGTCATTAGTGTTAGTCATTGCTAGTCAGTGATTTTTTTCTGTTAGTAAATGCCCATTATTTTCATCAGTGCCAGAGTTATTAGATAGTTCCATTCATATTAGTTAGTGCCTGTCTTAGTCATTGTATAAGTTTATAGTCAATGTCCGTCAATTTATTCAGTGCATAATTTATTTGTCAATGTCCTTCTTGTTAGTTAGCGCCTGTATTGTTAATCAGTCCTTTTCCTGTTAGTCAGTCTATATTTTACTGTTGTCTGTCTTGTTAGTCTGTGCCTATATTGTTAGTCAATGCCCACTTTGTTACTCAGTATCCGTGTTGTTAGTTAGTGTCTATTTTATTTGTCGGTGCCTGTCTTGTTAGTTATTATCTGTCCTGTGAATCAGTGTTTTCTTGTTAGTTATTGACTATCTTATTGGTCAGTGATTGTCTTGTGAGTCAGCGTCTATCTTGTCAGTCATTGGCTGTCCTGTGAGTCAGTGTTGTTGTTGTTAATTAGTGCCTGTATTATTAGTGCCTGTTTTGTTAGTCTATGCCTGTCATGCTAGTCAGCTCCTGTCTTGTTAGTCAATACCTGTCTAGTGATTCAATGTCCGTTTTGTGATTTAATGCCTGTCTTGTTTGTCAATGCCTGTTTTGTGATTTCATACCCGTCATTTTAAATAACTTCTGTCTTGTAATTCGATGCCTGTCCTGCTAGTCAGAATCTATCTTAATATTCAGAGCCTTTCTTAAGTTATTGCTTGTATTGCAAATCATCATTTGTTTTGTTAGTAAGTCACTGATCTATTAGTAAGTGTCTGTTTTTCTTGTCAGCGCCTGTTTTGTTAGGAAGTGTCTGACCTGTTGGTTAGTGCCCGTTTTGTTAGGCAGTCACTGTCGTATTAGCCAGTAACTGTCTTGTTAATAAATGTCTGTTTCATTAACCAATTCTGTCTTGTTAATAAATGTCTGTTTCATTAACCAATTCTGTCTTGTTAATAAATGTCTGTTTCATTAACCAATTCTGTCTTGTTAATAAATGTCTGTTTCATTAACCAATTCTGTCTTGTTAATAAATGTCTGTTTCATTAACCAATTCTGTCTTGTTAATAAATGTCTGTTTCATTAACCAATTCTGTCTTGTTAATAAATGTCTGTTTCATTAACCAATACTGTCTTGTTAATAAATGTCTGTTTCATTAACCAATTCTGTCTTGTTAATAAATGTCTGTTTCATTAACCAATTCTGTCTTGTTAATAAATGTCTGTTTCATTAACCAATTCTGTCTTGTTAATAAATGTCTGTTTCATTAACCAATTCTGTCTTGTTAATAAATGTCTGTTTCATTAACCAATTCTGTCTTGTTAATAAATGTCTGTTTCATTAACCAATTCTGTCTTGTTAATAAATGTCTGTTTCATTAACCAATTCTGTCTTGTTAATAAATGTCTGTTTCATTAACCAATTCTGTCTTGTTAATAAATGTCTGTTTCATTAACCAATTCTGTCTTGTTAATAAATGTCTGTTTCATTAACCAATACTGTCTTGTTAATAAATGTCTGTTTCATTAACCAATTCTGTCTTGTTAATAAATGTCTGTTTCATTAACCAATTCTGTCTTGTTAATAAATGTCTGTTTCATTAACCAATTCTGTCTTGTTAATAAATGTCTGTTTCATTAACCAATTCTGTCTTGTTAATAAATGTCTGTTTCATTAACCAATTCTGTCTTGTTAATAAATGTCTGTTTCATTAACCAATTCTGTCTTGTTAATAAATGTCTGTTTCATTAACCAATTCTGTCTTGTTAATAAATGTCTGTTTCATTAACCAATTCTGTCTTGTTAATAAATGTCTGTTTCATTAACCAATTCTGTCTTGTTAATAAATGTCTGTTTCATTAACCAATTCTGTCTTGTTAATAAATGTCTGTTTCATTAACCAATTCTGTCTTGTTAATAAATGTCTGTTTCATTAACCAATTCTGTCTTGTTAATAAATGTCTGTTTCATTAACCAATTCTGTCTTGTTAATTAGCGACTGTCTTGTTAATCATTGTCTATATTGTTAGCCAATTCCTCTAGTGGTAGACAGAGCATGTAGTAATAGTTACTTTCTGTCTTGCCAGTAAGTGTATGTTTTGTGAGTCAGTGTCTTTATTTTTAGCTAATGCCCGTCTTGCTAGTGTCTGTTGTGTTAGTATCTGTCTTGTTAATTAGTGCTGGTCTTGTTAGTTAGTGCCTTTCTTGCTGATCAGTGACTGTTTTTCAAATCAGTGTTGCTTTTTGAGTAAATGCCTGTCGAGCGAGTTATATGAGATAATGTCTGCCATGTTAGAGCCTGCCTTGTTAGTAGTTGTCTGTTTTGTTAGTTTGTACCTGTTTTGTTAGCTAATCTTCTAATAAAAGTAACACGATAGACACCGATTAACAAGACAGTCACTGACTAACACAACAGTGACTGACTAACAAAACAAACACTAACTAACAGGCCAGACACTGTCTTCTTTTGTACCAGGAATTAGTGCTGGAAGTGGTGGAGTATGCACTGGTAATTCTGACGCTTAGCAAGAATCAGGTGAAACGACTGGACAAAATACAGAATGCAGCTATGCAAATTGTTCTGGAATACACAAGGGACACTTGGGTTCGGGCTATGTGATACTGGCTCGACTGTCCGAAGACTGAACATAGAATATGTTGTAGAGTACCTTCAATAAAGGCGGATAAAGAACATCCTTTGCATTCCCAAATTCTTTTAAAATGAAAGGTAGTAGACTGAAGAGAATAAAATCGTGGACCGGACCGGCAGAGGATATCATTCAAAGCGTGTAGGCCACAGGTGCGGAATGGATACGTCCGCCCATGGATTGCAAAACTTTTTTCAGTTATAATAAAATTGATGGTGCAAGCAAGGAATGGGCGATGGAGGCTGAGGTGCAGGTGTTGGTAAATGAAAACTCAGGTGAAGTGGATATGGTTAGCGTGTTGCCAGGGCCCGAAAGGGGAGCAAAGAATAGCAACACTGTTTATCTTTCATCCATGTCGTAAAAGGCGACTAAGGAGGTTATGGGTTGGAGTTGGCTGTCCCATACCATATAGGATCAGTGACCTAAGCCATGCTGATGTCGGATGTGTCGGGCCGAACGGTGCAGATATCACAGCAATGATGTAAACTATGACACAACGCATTCGTTCTCCAGACTACATCCTGCTAATCTGCAGAAGTTTGAGAACGAACGCAGAATAAGAAGAAGTTATATACACAGATGGATCGGTGGTTTGACATATTTGTAGTGCTTTGGCATTCACAGCTCAGTATGCAGGGAAAGTGTTAGGGAAGAGAGTGGAGCTTTTGCTGTGACTACGAGAAGTATGATCGTGGAGATTATGACGGTGACTATGGAATTAGAATGGGTCAGCTCACAAAGGGCTGAACGGACCTGTATACTGAGTGACTCGATGGGTCAGCTCACAAAGGGCTGAACAGACCTGTATACTGAGTGACTCGATGGATCAGCTCACAAAGGGCTGAACGGACCTGCATACTGAGTGACTCGATGGGTCAGCTCACAAAGGGCTGAAGGGACCTGTATACTGAGTGACTCGATGGGTCAGCTCACAAAGGGCTGAAGGGACCTGTATACTGAGTGACTCGATGGGTCAGCTCACAAAGGGCTGAACAGACCTGTATACCGAGTGACTCGTTAGTGTGTGTTTGTTAGTTAGTGTGTGTTTGTCAGTTAGTCTGTGTTTGTTAGTTAGTGTGTGTGTGTGTTTGTTAGTTAGTGTCTGTATGTTAGTTTTTGTGTGTTTGTTAGTTAGTTTGTGTTAGTTATTTAGTATATTTGTTAGTTAGTGTGTGTTTGTTAGTTAGTGTGTGTTTGTTAGTGTCTATTTGTTTGTTAGTGTGTGTTTGCTAGTGTCTGTTTGTTAGTTATTGTCTGTTTGTTAGTTATTGTGTGTTTGTTAGTTAGTGTGTGTTTTTAGTGTCTGTTTATTATTTAGTGTGTGTTTGTTAGTTAGTGTGTGTTTGTTAGTTAGTGTGTGTTTGTTAGTTAGTGTGTGTTTGTTAGTGTCTATTTGTTTGTTAGTGTGTGTTTGCTAGTGTCTGTTTGTTAGTTATTGTCTGTTTGTTAGTTAGTGTGTGTTTGTTATTTAGTGTGTGTTTGTTAGTTAGTGTGTGTTTGTTAGTTAGTGTGTGTTTGTTAGTTAGTGTCTGTTTGTTAGTTAGTGTCTGTTTATTAGTATGTCTTTGTTATGTAGTGTGTGTTTGTTCGTGTCTGTTTGTTAGTGTGTGTTTGTTAGTGTGTGTTAGTTAGTGTCTGTTTGTTAGTTAGTGTGTGTTTGTTTGTTAGTGTCTGTTAGTTAGTTAGTGTGCGTTTGTTAGTGTCTGTTAGTTAGTTAGTGTGTGTTTGTTATTTAGTGTCTTTCGCTTCAACTAGTGTCTGTCTTCTTAGTTAATGTTTGTCTTGTTTGTTACTTTCTGTTTTGTAAGTTAGCGACTTTCTTGTTGATCAGTGCGTTATGTTAACCAGATACTGTCTTGTAATTTAGTTTCTGTCTCTTAGGCTTTGCTTGTCTTGTAAGTCCTAGGCTGCTTGTTAGGCAATGTCTGTATTGTTAATTAATGCAGGTCTTGTTAATCAATGTCTGTCTTGTTCCTCAGAGTCTGTCCTATGAGTTAGTACTTATATTGTTAGTTAGTGTTTGTCATGTTAGTCAGTTTCTGTCGTATGATCCAGTGCCCGCATTGTAAGACTCAATGTCTGTCATGGTAGTTAATGCCTCTTTTAGTAGTAGAAACTGTCTTTTTAGCTAGTACCTGCCTTGTTAGTCAGTGCTTGTCTTGTGATTCAATTCCTGTCGTGACAGTTAATGCCTGTCGTGTTAGTTACTGCCTGTCGTGTTAGTGTCTCCCTTGTCACAGTATCTTTCTTGCTAGTTAAGATCTGATTTGTTAGTTAGTGTCTATCGTATTACTTAGTGTCTGTCTTGCTAGTTAGGATCTGACTTGTTAGTTAGTGCCTGTCTTGTTGATCAGTGCCAGTTATGTTATCCACTTCCTGTTTTGTGAGGCATTGCCTGTCTTGTAAGCCGTCGTCTGTCTTGTTAGTCAATGACTGTTTTGTTAGTCAGTTCCGACATTGTTAGTCAATGTCTATCATGTTCGTCAGAAACTGTTCTATGAGTTAATGCATGTCTTGTGAGGCAATGTCTGCCATGTTTGTCAATGCCTGTCGTGGTAGTCAGAATCTGCCATTTTAGTCGGTGCCTATCTTGTTAATCAGTGCCTATATTGCTAGTCAGTGCCTATATTGCTAGTCAGTGCCTATATTGCTAGTCAGTGCCCTTCTTGCTAGTCAGTGCCTATATTGCTAGTCAGTGCCTATATTGCTAGTCAGTCCCTATATTGCTAGTCAGTGCCTATATTGCTAGTCAGTGCCCTTCTTGCTAGTCAATGCCTATATTGTTAATAAGTGCCTATCTTGTTAGTCAGCAGAATCTGTCCTACGAGTTATTGCTTGTCTTGTGTGCTAGCTCCTGTTTTGTTAGTCAGTTTCTGTCTATTTAGTCAGTCTAACCTGAGTCAGTGTCTGTTTTGTGTACTATTGCTTGTCTTGTAAGTGCCTGTCTTGTGAGTATGTTACTACACCAACAGCATATACTCTTCACGTCCTTTGACTTTCTGAATCATACAAATTGAGAAATATCACCAGTATGCATGCATGAACATATGTTTGCGATTTCAACTAGTATAAGGCATGAGATTATAAGTATAAGGCAAGCATCTCCATCGTTAGAATACGTTTTATTGCCACGAAGACATCACTGGCTTCGTGACATATTTTCTATGTGATACCGCGGTATAGACTAATGTGCACTGTTGCTGGTAGATAATCGAACCATCTGTGTAAATCACAAAACCCGTGTCATCCCTATGTTTAACATAAGTACTCTGAGCTTACTCGTGACAGTTCCCATTTAAGACTTAATGGTTAAATGGAAATCCAGAGCCTCCTATAAACACCAATTTAATTATTCATGTGATTTTCACTGGCTGTTGCATAAAGTATAGAGACCAATGAAAATTACGGAAACATTCAAATTCGTTATTAAAGAAGGCTTAATTTCTCATTAGCAAGTAGGTTTTATATTATGGAAGGTCATACCTGTGTCCACACATTACACTTCCAAAACCATTAAGTGTAATAATGATTTTAAGAAAATCCAGAAAAAACAACTTGGACATGTATCAATTCCTCGCCTGCATTAATGATTTCTATATTAAGTCGTGTATCAATTCCTCACTTGGATTAATAATTTCTATACGAGGAGTCATATTTTTTCCAGAATGTTGTCTATGGATCTTCGAAAATCCTTACTATTCTGGACGAGATGACCAGCCACTGACAAGAACATATTTAAACAATCTGAGATGTTCCATATCTATCGTTGTCTTGGGAGGTTCCTACCCCTATCTACAGCCACAACACCTTACATTTTTATTTTTATCATGCTGCTATGTCTCCTCAATTGGCCCACAACAATTCACTTTCTTGACATAAGAGAAAATCTCTTTAACGCTTAATATTATTTCTTCTTGATTAATCTGTTTCACTGTCAATGGTGTTCTAAATATTCTTCTGTAGCACATAATATTGAAAGCAGCTATTCTCTTTGTCATTGTGTTATTAAGTGTTCATGGTTCGCAGCCATAAAATGATTTCTGGAGCACAAAAATGTCCGACATTTCTCATTGCACCCCTCCCCCCCCAAACATGAATTGCCTCTCTTAAGCTAGATACCCATCACACGGTGTAGCTCTATGTGTAGTAAATTCTCTTTATCAGAACTCAATCTGAGTTAGGGGCTTATAATAACCACAGAGGATGTGTATCTTCTACAAGCCAGAATGATGCTCATAGCTTCATCATAATTTATTTCTTATTTTCAACATGAGCGTGGATTGAATGCGATGATGGCGCTTGCATTTCTATAACTTTAATTACAATTTATGATATGAGTTTCGTATGCTGATATTAGTTTGCAATGCCTAATTTCTGTATTATATTTCTCACCATCTTTCTGTCTGTCCAGAAGACAATATTATTGTTGTGCGATAAGAAATATAATCTACGATCAATGGCGATGATGGATGAGATTCACAATACCAATCTAAGCCACGAAAAAACAAAACATCCTTCCACAGCATGTACAAGGAATCATAGTTCCACTTGTACCATCTTGTGTCGCTGTGTGTCCTTTTAGACGTGCATCCCTTGAGCTATCTGCTATCACTTTCTCCTTTGTCATTATAACATTTCTGACCTTTCCTCTTCATGAAACATGATTCATATCACATTTTTTCCATTATTCCGTGTCACTGTCTGTATTAGGTACCTTACGTTTGTATTCATCTTTGTACGAAGAAGATGTCAATCCTATGATCTTTTTGCAGACTGTAATTCTCCATAAAGATCCTTCGGAATTCTGCCCTTTTCCATCCTCTTAGTGTTTCCCAGCCAATTTGAGCAAATACATTACATCACATTACATGTGTTCATGTTACATTAGTTGTTTTATATTACATTACATTATATATATATATATATATATATATATATATATATATATATATATATATATATATATATATATATATATATATATAGCTCTTTATTTTTGCGCACTTTATAAGACATAGAGGTATGGAGAAAAAAGTTATAACAGGCACGATAGAAGGACAGAGAAGAGAGATCGAGAACGAGATTGTGGCTTGGGAGAGAGTTAACAACGACACTTATAACTAATACTTGACATAGACAATTGTGGAAATACATGCTCTCCTACACCAGTCGTCACGGCAACTTCATATATATATATATATATATATATATATATATTATACACATACGAACATACAGAATAACCATATACAGATAATGTAGCTGAGATCTGCAAAAAAATGTCGTTTTTGTATTACCTGGTGGACTGGTTGTGTGAGCTAAAATGAAGAAAAAGATCACATGTTACATGCTTACTTAGATTATACATTTTCTACATTTAATGTGACACAAATGGTAAGTTGAAAAAAATTGCATTTACACAACATTAACAAAAAAATAGATGATATAATTAATTCCTGTGAGATGTAGATCTATAGAAGAGTAGGTAAAACTCCAAGAAAAGAGAAAAAAAAGAACAAAAATATTCTATAGTTTGTTCACAAATTGGTCATAACCGTTGGAGGAGAATATCTACGAACTTATCTATTAGATCGCAGAGATTTTTAGAACGCTACTGTTGATTCACACCGACGCTATAATGTTTTTTGTCTTTCTAAAAATGTTAGCAGTATACCACGTTACCTCTATAACTTATAGGCATATCTAACACGCCTCTGATTTTGCATTGAATATAATGTAATTTACAATACACACCCGAGTCTAGCCACAGCAAAATAATGTCCAAATAATCGCAACAAATTGTCATTGGTGACGTTTCGTTTATATTTTTTATGTTTTTAATTTTCTGTGATGGAATGTATAAATATATTGACCAATTGAAGACCAATTGCAATAAAATAAAAACGTCACCAATCACAGCGTTATCCCTTACTACATGTAGAGCTATGTTGTCGTGTGACACGTCTTGTTCTAAAAGCAGACGGTTTTGTTTGTGTTAAACGTGAACTAGATACTTTAATTTCTTGTTTCGCACGGCAATATCGCCCATGTTTCAGATTTGCAACACGATTTCCGGAGTGCAAACATTTTGTTTTGTTTAAGATATCAATACAATTTGACGCCAGAAGTCACTCACATTGACACAATTTCTATTCAGTGGTTACCGCTGTGTGTTCTCAACATATTGAAAAATAAATGTCATAAAATAATCAATTGGACCAACAGAAATGATGACAGTAACATGTTTACTGCAACATCTAACATTTGACAACACTTATTTACAATGCAACAACATTTTCAAAGGGTTTTACCGATATACAAAATCTAGAGCAGTTGTGAACGAGGTAATAACAGTATTTTTGCATTGCATAAAATCTAATATTACCCGTCATAGATCTCTGCATTCTAATAGACAATTTCTGAGATATTCGCTTGAAAGTGTTATTACGAATGTATGATCTAACTATAACAACATTTAGTATTAAGAAAAAATTATTAAAGGAAATAGGTATCAAACAAATACAACTATTTTGGATATATTAGAAGACATGACGCCGTGTTGAAGAATTTACTTGAAAGTAAAGTTGAGGGGAGGCGAGCAAGAGGTTAGTGATATTCCAGTGATATGAGGGTAGTAGCCATCTCATCTACCTCTGCAGCACAAATATGATTCAGAAGGCTAAATTAGGGATCAGTATTTTAAAGGTTATGGCGACCATCGACATGCAGAAGTGGGTACTGTTACTGCATCTAAAAGTGATGATGCTATCTGTCATAGATTATGGCATCGGCCTACTAACACTGTCACACACAGAAATCGATAGATTGGAAAAAGTCCATAATGAGGCAATGAGAACGGCACTGGGGTGTACTAGAGATACACCCATCTCTGCTATGAGATTTCTGCTTGATTTCTCCAGTATTAAAGTGCGACATCAGGTAGCACAAATAAGGTCGTGCCGTGAAGTCAGTTTCTAATCAAGAATAAAAAATAAAGAATTTACACTTAGTACAATGGTTCAAAGTATTTTTATAATTAGCTGAACAGATATTTCCATCTCTCGTTTACAACTACAAATAATTTCCATGTTGTTCGGATGTAAAATATCTGGCACCAAAGAATATTATTATTAATTAAATCTAAAATGTTTATATTTCTAATTGTTACACTGGATGTAGTTAATCCTTCAAGCGATGTTATAGATCGTCTTTCTTTAAAAAAATTAAAATTCAGAGTTGAAGCTCGACTTTCGCACATATCAGATCTATTTGCTAAGGGTAAAATTCAGCCCTTAATCTCCTGTTTGACTAGCCCGTGATTGTTATTGGTAACTAGAATCATACTATATGTAAACGTCAATACAAATCACGGCAATAGTTATATCAATCTATTATCTTTTCTCTGCTTGTTGTTTAAGGCGTCGCTGGAGTGAATGTTGATCGGTTTTGGGGCTTTGGCACGTTCTGTCGCTTGATATGCAGTACTATTGTGACGTCTCAGAATGTTCTCCTCAGAATGAACTCCTTAACTCCACATTCTTCTTAGTCTTCCTCTGCCTTTGATGTTTCCATTTTCCTGTTGTATGATCGTGTTCAATAAGGGTTCATTCTCATTAACTGGTCGAACCAACCATTTGTGTTGTTTGAGGACGGATCGGTACTTGAGACCTATGGACTGTTGTTATTCTAATCTGTGATAGATTTTCGAATTTTCTTAGATTCTTGCACAATATCTAGAGTAGGTAGGAAATAGTTAAATGCGTCATTTTAAAGGCTGGGTGTTCCGTTAGCCAGCTGGTCTCCTGACGTCAGTCACAATGGAAAGCATGCATAATAAATCTCGTATATTTATATTTCTACACAGGAAACTCCAGTATTATAGCTACTTTTTTTTCAATAGAATTGATTCACAATACTTCATTAACTTTGGTTTTATATGTGCTTCCAAATAAACTAAGAATTAAACAAAATAAATACAGAAAATGTACTTGCAAAATATGTACACTCAAGAGAGATACATCTTTATATTTTATCTTACCTGTGCAGATTATGTATGCAAATCTCTGTACTATATCTGTGAGTTCAGTAAAAGATTCCAAAAAGAAAGCTCGGCTGTTGTTGTGAGTGACCTCCCTGAGGAAATCTATGTTAGGATGACCGGTCCCAACAGCCAACACGCTGATGTTGTTGTTTAATAAATGTTTAGCTGCAGAAATGGCTGTGGACGAAAATATGTGAATAATTCACAAATAATTAACAAATCATAGGGCAGGGGATGAGGTGTTGTGGAAGACACACATGTTGACTAAAGTTGAGAGGCGAGTAGGTACCATCTTAGCGGACCTGGTTCAAATCCTGTTTGCTGCATTATGATTTTTCTTAGGGGAACAAATTGAATGTGAATGAAGTATGTTGAACTTGCACCTATCCGCCTCGCAATCTGAGTCAACACGTTATCCTTATTCCACTAATCCGCACCCCTAAATAAAAGCTGTGGTTTCAGGCAAGAGTTCCAACGTATATACACTCAAGCTACAATGGATACTGATATGTGAATCGACAAACGGACAATAGCAAAACACACGCTACATCGATTAAATTACAATCAAAGCTGCATTTTGACTAGTCTTCTTTTAAGTTCGTTCTCAAATTCCTACATATTAACAGATGTAGGAAGGCAAATAAAATGAGCGGTGTTATGGATAACAGCTTGCCTGTTATATCTGCGCCTCTCGGCCTAACACATTTGGCTTCAGCATGACTTCTGGGTCAATCTGACACTAATAAATAAGCGGAAAGCTGTTCCGAAAACCTTCCTATTGGTCTCCTACGTCGTGCATGGTAGGTAAATAATGTTGCTATTCTTTACTCCACTTTCAGGCCCCTTCAAACCAGTGATTTTCTTGGAAATATTTTATGTAGTTCGTTTTCACCATTGTTCTGTAAACGTTACGATCGCCCAGATACCGAATCCTCTAATAAGCAATGTCGAAACTAGACAGGGACGATCGGGCACGATGCGCCAAAAGGAAAACCCTCTGTTCTGTTCAAGCTGTCCAGCTTCTTCCAGTGTCATGTTCAGAAGGTCTTCGATGTTTTGTTAATTGTAGTCTTAGTCTGCCTCTTCTTCTCTCCCTGGAACGTTGTCCTCATGATTAATCTTTCTAAACCATTGTGTTTCTTTATATGACCTACACAAAATATTTTAAATTTTTTGTTAGTTTTGAAGAGCCATTCCTCTTCTATGTTCAGATATTTTCGGACATCTGCTTTGGTTCCTCTTTATGTTCATGATATTCTTAGCACCCTTCTATAACATTTAATTTCGAATGCCTATTTTTCTTTCCCTTGCACATGTCATTGCCCATGTCTCACAACCATATTTTGTCGCTGGAAAGATGTAGCTTCTTAGTAGTTGTAACTTTGTTTCTGTTTGAAATTCGTCATAGATTTTTCATCTGTGATGTTTTGTGTAGGGCCGTTGCTAATCTTTTTCTTATCTATGCAATTCAATCTCCTGTGTTGTTGATAGTTGACCCGAGATATTCAAAGTTGATTGCATTTTCTAGGTGCTCCTCTTCAATGACTATTGCAGGTGTGAGTTCATATCTGCTGATATGCATTATTTTTGTCTTGTTTTGCATTGATGAAAAGAAGTTGCTCCTAGCTATAAAAATCAACTGGCATAATCATATGTTCTGAGCCTGTAAGGCTCCTTGATATTAGTTCTAACATCTTGATTAACATCTACGCGGAAAGTATAATGAGGAATGAGAGAGAAGACATACACAACGCCCACTTTCACGCTTTAAACATAGGTGGATTCGTAATCTCTGATCTACGCTACGAAGACGACACATTGCGTCTTTCAAATGATAAAAAAGGATTGGAACAACTAATTAACAATACAAAGAAACATAGCGAATCCCAAAACTTGTATTTAAACACGCAAAAAAACAAAAATCATGTCAACAGATATAACAACACAACAAACAAAATCAAAATAGACAATGCCAAGATAGAATGTGTAGATAAATTTGAATACTTAGGAGCAAACATCAACGGTGCAGGAGACTGCAAGGCAGAAATAAGAAAGAGATTTGCAATGGTATATTGTAAAATAACACGGTTGCAACATACGGCTGGAAAACATGGACCGTAAGTAAAACAGCGGCAAAAAACATCAATGCCTTTGAGATGAAATGCTACAGAAAGATACTTAGAATATCATGGAAGAAATAAATCAGAAATTCAGATATTATAAACACATTGAAGATTCCAGAGTGTTGGTTACTAAACACAATAACATAAAGAAAACTACACCTGTTTTCTCACATAAAGAGGCACATCTGTTTAGGAAAACAAATAATGGAGGACAGAGTGCCTGGGTGTAGGAGAAAGGACAGACGAAGAAGACGATGGACTGACGACAGTAAAGATAACATGAATACATAGCTGGAAAATGCAAGCCACATCGCTCAAGACAGAGAGAGGTTCAGAAATTTCATAGGGAAGACAACGTTTTAAAATAATACATCACATGAGATTGACAACAGAAATGTGAGTGACCAGGAGTGAGAGAAGAAAGTGTCCCTTCTCTAGAAAGATCCGAAGATCACATAATCACCATCTGACTACGACTTTGAGTCTACATTGTACTAATTCGAAAGCTAAAATCTCCTGGGAGTGAAAGAAAGCTTTGAGAAACAACCCCACTATACACATGAAGTAAGAGAAAAATTGCTCGCAATTCCTGGGGATAACAAATAAATAAATTACACAACAATAACACTGTAATACTATCGTGAATACGAAGTGGATACTCACTCCACCCGCATAACATGGTGATCCCACTGGACAGTAGTTACAGGAAAAAAAATCAGGTGGAGGCGATTGCAGAAGTCAGGGCACTCATTGACAATAACACTGCAAAAAAATGACGTAATAATCTAATGATAGGTCAGTCATTCGCCACCAACGCTGTGCTTGGGTTTTTCTCCCCGGTCCGGTGGGAACACTGTAAAAGGATTCAGTTGTTCATTAACTGCAACCACGAACAGTCTTACGATGGACATAACGATTGTGACGAAGGTAATGTCATGGGTGAAGTCACAACACTATTCGCATGCATACATCTTTACTGACTCAGTGAATAAGACAAAGTTGACGCGAAATCGTCCGTCATCAATGGGTGAATTTGTAAACATAATCTAAGACCAGAAATATTAGTCTTATATTCGTGACAGGACATTCATGTGCTGAAGCCAATGAGCGAGCCGATACACTGACAATAAATGCAGTGGCAATACTTTATGTTAGTGGATCTATCTGATATAATTAATTCGTCCATTCAAAAATTTATTTGCAAGTGTGAATCATCGTCGCTTTCAAGATTGTACGGGATTAGTTTAAATATTGAAACAAGAAGTAAAGAGAAATATAAAAATATACAAAGATACTGATAAATCAGCAGAAACTAGAACTGTCGGCCGCTACACTCTGATGGATTTATTGAGACGGGAATAGAAAAACGTCTATGAACATGTCCGGTATGTAACTAATAGCTATTGTCGAAAATGTAACGAAAATGTATGTTCTTACAACTACTACAACTGTGGAGAAAACTGAAAAGCAATGGGACGGTTCGACATACAGATGATGTCTGTTCATTATCAGTAGCCAATAACTGATAATAGAGTAGACAGACAGTAACTATGGAAAACATTATCGATATACGGAGTACCAGAACATTTAATCAACATATGCAAGGGCATTTATGCTAATAGCCAATGTGCTGTAAGAACAAATGCAGGTGTGTCCGATAAGTTCCAAATTCAATCAGGAGTTCGCCAGGGGTGTGTCCTATCCCCTCTACCTTTTATAACATATATCGACCACATCTGTAAACTAACAGGTACCAACGCAGAAGATAACATAAAAGACAAATTGAACAAACTACTCTTTGCAGACGACCAAGTACTAATAGCGACATCAGAAGAACAATTGCAAGAACATATAAACAGTCTCCATACAACATGTCAAAAATTCAACATGAAGATCAATATTGAAAAGACCGAAATAATGGCAATAGCAATCAAAGAAAGAAATACCACATAGATTATATACACCGTAAACAGGTAAATGAGTTCAATTACTAAAGAAGCATTATGTCGAGGGAAGGGAAAACCAGTAAAGAGATACAAAATAGATGCAACAAAACATAACAAATCCTAGGACAGATGACACGTATTTTCAAGAACAAAATGTAAACATAGACACTAAAGTTGCATTATACGAGACTACTATTATTCCATCACTGTGCTACCAGTGCTAAAGCTGGACAATGACAGCACCAGACAAAAGAAAAATAGTGACAACAGAAATGACATGTCTACGAAGAATACTCGGAGTGTCATTAAGAGATAGCATTAGACTGTATGTCGACAGTGTCGCTGTATGTGGTGTTGCTGGTGGTGTCGGAGATATTGTCTGTCTCTTATGCAGTTAAATCTCTTTCCATCTGCTACCTCAACATTCTCGGACACGATCCCCAAATGATTTGGCCAGAATCAGATCGAGCTGTTGTATTTCTGTTTCCAGGGTGCACCGCGCGGAGGTACTTTTGGGATCTTGGTTATCTGCTAACCCTGGGTCCGCCGAGAACAATGCGTTCCCTTTGCACCCCATTATTCCACGTAAAATGTATATATATATATATATATTAAAAATTTTTTCTATGTTAACTTACCTATTTGTTCACAGTTTTACTATAGTCTTCCGTTTATTAAGGAAATAAAACGCAATGATTTTAAAAATGCCTTAACTCACAATATAATACGCTCAACCTATTCTACAGTAATATATGGCCCAGAAACACGGAAAATACACCAAAAAACCCCCCAACAAACTATAAAACAAAATTGAGATGCGCATATATAGAATAATAGGGGAAATTTATGGAAAGAGAAGGAAGCAAACGAAGAGGTTTTGACAACACTCATGAGAAAAAAAAATATTCATGGAAATACACAAGATGAAATATATACAAGAGTTATAGTGCATTTGAGAAGACATGATAACTTCTTGAAGACATGATAACTTCTTGAAGACATGATAACTTCTTGAAGACATGATAACTTCTTGAAGACATGATAACTTCTTGAAGACATTTCGTGTTGGGAGGGGTGGGGAGGTGAAAGGAGTAGAGTTGAGGGAAAGCAAGCAAAATTATCGAAAATGGGAGAAAAATATCACGAGAGGACCAGGATAGAGTCTCGCAGAATGCATCCCCAAAGCAAGAGACAGATGTCGTTGGAGATCTGTTACATCCAACATCGTTGCGAAGTCGGCACTAGATGGTTACTATGATCCTCACAATAAAAGAAATAAACTTACTTTTGTGAGGTTTCGATGACTCTCCACTAGTAATAAGGATCACGACTTTATTAGCATCTGATCTTCCTTCATTGAACAAACGATGTTTAAGGATGAAATCGAAGGCTTCGTGAGTGTTTGTTCCTTCTTTAGAAAGCTTTATCTCAAGGATAGCCTGGAAAGTATATTTATATAATGAATATAAATTTTAGTGGCATATTAAAGTAATATCTAACTATCCATCTATCCATCTTTTCATCTTTCCATCTATTCATCCATCCATCCATCCATCCATCCATCCATCCATCCATCCATCCATCCATCCATCCATCCATCCATCCATCCATCCATCCATCCATCCATCCATCCATCCATCCATCCATCCATCCATCCATCTATCTATCTATCTATCTATCTATCTATCTATCTATCTATCTCTATCTATCTATCTCTATCTATCTATCTACTGACAGACATGCATGCCTGTCTGTCTGCCTGTATATCTGTCTGTCTGTCTGTCTATCTATCTAACTACCTATCTATCTATATATATATATATATACATACATATATATTGTGTATCTGTTGATTTGGTCCCACTTGGTGGCGGCGCATCAAAGTACGCGATAGTGTCGACCACGGTTCGTATCCCGTCGCAGGCAATTGTGCATCCGGACATTTCAGAAATAATGATTGACAACTAAAGTATTTATAGTGCCTAAAATATACAATGCAGTCAAAATCCTTCTGTTTTGATGACTAGTTCCTGAATAAGATATTCTTCCAATTTATATTGAAGTGAGTCAGTTGTTTCTTAAGAGTGTCATTAAAAACGCCTTTTCAGTACTCCGGTTTTTCCGGAGCCATATAACAACCATTTTAGTGGACAATGATATTTTATGCGGCCCATTTGTCCAGCTCAACGTGTCCTCATCTATTAACATTGTGTTATACGTTTACAGATATTCATTTCATCAGTACTCCAACATCTGGTATATTACTTCACTGTCTGGTATATATTACTTCACTGTCTGGTATATATTACTTCACTGTCTGGTATATATTACTTCACTGTCTGGTATATATTACTTCACTGTCTGGTATATATTACTTCACTGTTTGGTATATATTACTTCCTTGTCTGTTATATATATTACTTCTGTTTTCGGTATATATTACTACACTGACTGATATATATTACTTCCCTGCTGGGATATATTAGTTCAAGTATATATTACTTCACTGACTGATATATATTACTTCACTGCAGGGATACATTAGTTCACTGCAAGCTATATATTACTACATTTTCTAGTATATATTACTTCATTGCCTTGTATATATTACTTCACTGTGTGATATATTTTACTGTTTGGCATATATTACTTCACTCTCTAGTATATACTACTTCATTGGCTGTTATATATTACCTCACTGTCTGGAATATTTTATTGTCTGGTATATATTACTGTACTGTCTGGTATATATTACGACATTATATGGTATATTACTTCATTATCTGGTACATATATTACTTCACTTTCTAGTATATGTTACGTCACTTTCTTGTATATATTACTTGGATGTCTGTTATATATCATTTTACTTCACTGTCTGTAATATATCACTTTACTACAATGTCTGGTATATATGACTTTACTGTCTGATAAATATTACGTCATTATCTGATATATATTACGTAATTATCTGAGATATATTACTTCATTGTCTTGTATATTTTACTTCACTCTCTGGTATATATTACTTAGTGTCTGCTATTTATTACTCCACTGTCTGGTATATATTACTCCACTGTCTGGTATATACTAATGCTGATAATGTATATCTGGTAGAATATTATGGGAAGGATCTCAAATGATTATAATGTTTTCAAACTTCTGCTTATTATGAGACAACCTCGCATCTTCTTTGAGGGTCATGTGCATGTGGTCTGTGATATCCTGTGCCCATCTATTTCTTCATTCGTGACGTTTCACAGACACCACTGAATTTTATTGCCTCCCCTCATCTCTTCCCTTAAGTAAGATCTCCGACAAGGTGTCATGTCTTCTAGTATGTACAAAATATTGCCTATGTTTTGAAAAAATAATTTCCTTTGACAGTTCATTTTTTACATAATGTAGTCAGAGCATGTTTATTCTCTTTCCATGAAATGTAGTCAGAGCATGTTTATTCTCTTTCCATGAAATGTAGTCAGAGCATGTTTATTCTCTTTCCATGAAGTTGTTCGTATTCTTTTATATGCTCGTATATTACAAACAGTAATTACGTCTTCTAATGGTTTGTTATACTTTTCGAGTCATACATTAACGTTGAGTAGATTGAGCACTTTACAATTATCATATTAATTTGTTGATAACGTGTTAGTGTATTAGTAATTTCCTGAGGTCATTTAAAGTATTGCTGCGTTCTTATTTATCTTTTAACGCTTGGTACGCTTCGACCATCTCTTGTAAGAATAATTCATCTAATGCTGTGGTTCTCACTTTTGGCCACACCATCCTATTTTTCAAGTGCAAATTGCCTGTTATGATGATGTGTACGCTCTTTGCAACAGTCGAATTGATCCCAATCTAGTTGTATCAGATCATTTTGGTGTAAAAATAATGGAAATCGTGATTCGTTGAACCAAAATCTCCGATTTACAAAATTAATTATTAAAATACATAACGTACCCCTGGTGGTCATAGAATTTGCTAAGGGAGGGACACTCTGAATTATTTGAAAATTGGTGGCCACGTACCAGTCTTGAGAGACCGCATAGCAGTAAGTATTTTGACGATATTTAATAAAGTAATAATTTAATAATATTTCAGTATTTAGTAATAACATTTGCAGAGAGATTTATGTCTCCCGAGATGGTTGCGACAGAAAGTTTATTCTATAAGTATGCCACCGGGTAAAAAAGACTGATAATCACTGATTTATACAGATGGCTTGGAGCCGCGTAGCGCAGTGGTTAGCGCACTTTCTTCACATATGAGTGGTCCTGCGTTCATTCTCCAGCTGAAGCGGAAATGATTTTCAGATCGCAAAGGCTCCGAGGTCGACGCAGCCTTTAATGGGTCCCAGATTAATCCGGCAAGTAAGGACTGCGGCCGCCCTCATGTGAAAAGCCTCTGAAAAGTGAGATCGCTAACATCTCACACCACTACGGCATTAATAAATGCCATGGGTTACTTTACTTTTACAGATGGCTCACCGGGAAGGAGCAGTGAGAAATAGTGGTGAGGGAATGTATATGGAATAGTAACATGGAAGCAAGCTGGAGGAATAGTCATTGATATTCACTTTATAAATTTCAAGGAGAGTGTGAAGCTATCACAGAATGAAACCGATTTGCAGATGGAATCATCCTACATGCAGGAAATAAAGATAATGAGTCTAATCCATGCCAAACCTGCATTGTACGGATTTTAGAAACCATTCACATTTCACATAAACCATTTAAAATATGACTCGGGAAATGAGATTAAGCTAAGACTCTAGATGGCGATGACTGACATGGCATGGTTGAAAACGGTCTGGAAAAGAAATAGTATTACAGTAAAGATCAGTATATTCAGATCGTTAGTGCACAGTATACTTTTATACGAACGTGAAAGTTGGAAACTCAATATAAACATGAAAAGAATGTGTCAGGCTTGTAAAAACAAGTGCTACAGAAGTTTGTTGAGAATTAGCTATATAGGACACACGTCAAATATATTTGTCCGGCAGAAAATAAACAAAATTGCAGGCCATCAAGAACAACTTTTTGCAGTAGTAAAACGTCATAAGCTTGTTTATTTTGGATATTTAACGAAACATGACTTACTTTCTAAAACTATTTTGCAAGGAATAGTCGAGGGTGGAAGGATAAGAGGGGGTAATCGACAATCTTAGATTGATAACATTAAGGAATGGTCTGGGCTTGATTTTTCTACACACCTCCCAATGGCTGAGGAAAACGTTATTTGGTGAATTTTTATGCTCTCTTAAAGGTTATTGGTATTATTATTATTATTATTATTATTATTATTATTATTATTTAAAATAACTCCTATATCATTCAAACAAACAAGCAAAATAATTACTTATTAAATGTCTTCCTTGTCATTCTAAAATCAAAGGAAATGAGATCTGATCTGCTAGCCAAAACTGAATGTCACTGTCATCAGCAGCAGATAGAGGAGTCAGTATCTTTCCATAATGGAAAAGTTGTTTGTGATGTGGTCCATCATGAAAATTTCATAATCGAGAAGTGGAAATCAACTCACCCATACAATAGAAAGACGATGTCATTCACAAGTTTGAGAGAAATAAACACTAATTTTTAGATTAAGAACATTACACAGCATTGGCAAACAACACATGTATGGAATGTTTGGATTTGACGACACAGATAGGTGTCCCTGTGGAAAATCTGTAGAAAATACAGAACATAGTTTACATAATTCCTCACTCGATCACAACACAAGAATGAACTGTATCGAGGCTGTCAATCACAAGTTGAGATAGTTTAAGAGTTTTATATCAGCTTTTGTCCCCTATGCAGATCGAACAAGTAGCAGTTGTACTCATATGTACGTGAACAAAACATTACCTTTTCAAGTGTTTCTGCAGTGCAGAGAGTATTCAGATCAAATTCCTTGGTTACTTTTTCTCCATAGGAAATAGCGCCAAATTGAAAATGTGATTCCTCGACGATATCTCCAATAGTGAATCTTCTTGTAACATTCACGATGAATTTCTTTTGTATCTCAAAGTCAGCAGTGCCATAATTGCCAGAAGTGTCAATGACGAAAATAACATCTTGTCCTTTCTCGCGGCATGAATGAGCTGGCCAAATTGAATAGTCATGTAGTTTAATTTATATAGTTTAATAAATGCAAAAAAAATACTTCATTAGATGGAGAAAGTTGTAAAAATGAAAATTTTTTCTAATACGAGCTTGATTCTCTTTGTTTGATGGAGCTGAATAGTTGTTAAATAAATTGTCCGTCTATGAAGTTAATTCAAGTGGGGAGCATGAAGATAAATGAAAATAATTCTTACAGCTGACGGGAATTGAACCAGGTCCGACCTAGCGGCACCGAATCGCAGTGCAACTCAAGTAAACAGGTTTTACGTACTTGACCAACCATAGCCCCATTAAAAGATGTGATCTGGTCGAGATATTCAATATGTATACTTAAGTCACCGAGAATTGACCAATCGAGACAAAGACTATTACAACAACAGCAGCAGTCATCACATACAAGTATTGAACTATCATCAGAAACACAAACATAGAAAAGCAGTATTCGTATTACAGGGACCTAAAGGCCTTCTTGTAAACATTAATAACATAGAGACAGAACAATGTTGCTATGAAGCTAGCAGTCTATCATATGCAGTCGACCGTCTATCCTATTAAGTTGACCATCTACAATATTAATTTAACAGTCTATCATATGAAATTGACCGTCTATCATTTGAAGATGACCGTCTATCATATCAGGTTAACAGTCTTTCTTATGAAGTTGAATGTCTCTCATATGAGGTTGAATGTCTCTCATATGAGGTTGAATGTCTCTCATATGAGGTTGAATGTCTAACATACAAGGTTGAATGTCTCTCATACAAGGTTAAATGTCTCTCATATGAGGTTGAATGTCTCTCATATGAGGTTGAATGTCTCTCATACAAGGTTGAATGTCTCTAATATGATGTTGAAGGTCTCTCATATGAGGTTGAATGTCTCTCATACAAGGTTGAATGTCTCTCATACAAGGTTGAATGTCTCTCATATGAGGTTGAATGTCTCTCATATGAGGTTGAATGTCTCTCATATGAGGTTGAATGTCTCTCATACAAGGTTGAATGTCTCCCATATGATGTTGAATGTCTCTCATATGAGGTTGAATGTCTCTCATACAAGGTTGAATGTCTCTCATACAAGGTTGAATGTCTCTCATACAAGGTTGAATGTCTCTCATATGAGGTTGAATGTCTCTCATACAAGGTTGAATGTCTTTCATACAAGGTTGAATGTCTCTCATACAAGGTTGAATGTCTCTCATACAAGGTTGAATGTCTCACATATGAGGTTGAATGTCTCTCATACAAGGTTGAATGTCTCTCATACAAGGATGAATGTCTCTCATATGAAGTTGAATGTCTCTCATATGAGGTTGAATGTCTCTCATATGAGGTTGAATGTCTCTCATACAAGGTTGAATATCTCTCATACAAGGTTGAATGTCTCTCATATGAAGTTGAATGTCTCTCATATGAGGTTGAATGTCTCTCATATGAAGTTGAATGTCTCTCATATGAGGTTGAATGTCTCTCATATGAGGTTGAATGTCTCTCATACAAGGTTGAATGTCTCTCATACAAGGTTGAATGTCTCTCATACAAGGTTGAATGTCTCTCATACAAGGTTGAATGTCTCTCATATGAGGTTGAATGTCTTTCATATGAGGTTGAATGTCTCTCATATGAGGTTGAATGTCTCTCATACAAGGTTGAATGTCTGTCATACAAGGTTGAATGTCTCTCATATGAGGTTGAATGTCTCTCATATGAGGTTGAATGTCTCTCATACAAGGTTGAATGTCTCTCATATGAGGTTGAATGTCTCTCATACAAGGTTGGATGTCTCTCAAACAAGGTTGAATGTCTCTCATACAAGGTTGAATGTCTCTCATACAAGGTTGAATGTCTCTCATATGAGGTTGAATGTCTCTCATACAAGGTTGAATGTCTCTCATATGAGGTTGAATGTCTCTCATATGAGGTTGAATGTCTCTCATATGAGGTTGAATGTCTCTAATACAAGGTTGAATGTCTCTCATACAAGGTTGAATGTCTCTCATATGAGGTTGAATGTCTCTCATATGAGGTTGAATGTCTCTCATACAAGGTTGAATGTCTATCATATGAAGTTGAATGTCTCTCATATGAGGTTGAATGTCTCTCATACAAGGTTGAATGTCTATCATATGAAATTGAATGTCAATCATACGAGGTAGAAAGTCTCTCATAAGAGGTTGAATGTCTAACATATGAGGCTGAATGTCTATCATATGAGGTTGAATGTCTATAATTTGAGGTTGAATGTCTCTCATATGAGGTTGAATGTCTCTCATATGACATTAAATGTCTCTCATATGAGGTTGAATGTCTATCATATGAGGTTGAATGTCTATCACATGAAGTTGAATATCTCTCATATGAGGTTGAATGCCTATAATTTGAGGTTGAATGTCTCTCATATGAGGTTGAATGTCTCTCCTATGAGGTTGAATGTCTCTCCTATGAGGTTGAATGTCTAACATATGAGGTTGAATGTCTCTCCTATGAGGTTGAATGTCTCTCCTATGAGGTTGAATGTCTAACATATGAGGTTGAATGTCTCTCATATGAGGTTGAATGTCTCTCATACAAGGTTGAATGTCTCTCATATGAGGTTGAATGTCTCTCATACAAGGTTGAATGTCTTTCATACAAGGTTGAATGTCTCTCTTACAAGGTTGAATGTCTCTCATACAAGGTTGAATGTCTCTCATATGAGGTTGAATGTCTCTCATACAAGGTTGAATGTCTCTCATACAAGGTTGAATGTCTCTCATATGAAGTTGAATGTCTCTCATATGAGGTTGAATGTCTCTCATATGAGGTTGAATGTCTCTCATACAAGGTTGAATATCTCTCATACAAGGTTGAATGTCTCTCATATGAAGTTGAATGTCTCTCATATGAGGTTGAATGTCTCTCATATGAGGTTGAATGTCTCTCATACAAGGTTGAATGTCTCTCATACAAGGTTGAATGTCTCTTATACAAGGTTGAATGTCTCTCATACAAGGTTGAATGTCTCTCATATGAGGTTGAATGTCTCTCATATGAGGTTGAATGTCTCTCATATGAGGTTGAATGTCTCTCATACAAGGTTGAATGTCTGTCATACAAGGTTGAATGTCTCTCATATGAGGTTGAATGTCTCTCATATGAGGTTGAATGTCTCTCATACAAGGTTGAATGTCTCTCATATGAGGTTGAATGTCTCTCATACAAGGTTGAATGTCTCTCAAACAAGGTTGAATGTCTCTCATACAAGGTTGAATGTCTCTCATACAAGGTTGAATGTCTCTCATATGAGGTAGAATGTCTCTCATACAAGGTTGAATGTCTCTCATATGAGGTTGAATGTCTCTCATATGAGGTTGAATGTCTCTCATATGAGGTTGAATGTCTCTAATACAAGGTTGAATGTCTCTCATACAAGGTTGAATGTCTCTCATATGAGGTTGAATGTCTCTCATATGAGGTTGAATGTCTCTCATACAAGGTTGAATGTCTATCATATGAAATTGAATGTCAATCATACGAGGTAGAAAGTCTCTCATAAGAGGTTGAATGTCTAACATATGAGGCTGAATGTCTATCATATGAGGTTGAATGTCTCTCATATGAGGTTGAATGTCTCTCCTATGAGGTTGAATGTCTCTCCTATGAGGTTGAATGTCTAACATATGAGGTTGAATGTCTCTCCTATGAGGTTGAATGTCTCTCCTATGAGGTTGAATGTCTATCATATGAAGTTGAATATCTCTCATATGAGGTTGAATGTCTATAATTTGAGGGTGAATGTCTCTCATATGAGGTTGAATGTCTCTCCTATGAGGTTGAATGTCTCTCCTATGAGGTTGAATGTCTAACATATGAGGTTGAATGTCTCTCCTATGAGGTTGAATGTCTCTCCTATGAGGTTGAATGTCTCTAATTTGAGATTGAATGTCTAACATATGAGGTTGAATGTCTCTCATATGAGGTTGAATGTCTAACATATGAGGTTGAATGTCTCTCCTATGAGGTTGAATGTCTATCATATGAGGTTGAATGTCTCTAATTTGAGATTGAATGTCTAACATATGAGGTTGAATGTCTCTCATATGAGGTTGAATGTCTAACATATGAGGTTGAATGTCTCTCCTATGAGGTTGAATGTCTATCATATGAGGTTGAATGTCTCTAATTTGAGATTGAATGTCTATCATATGAGGTTGAATGTCTCTCATATGAGGTTGAATGTCTCTCCTATGAGGTTGAATGTCTCTCCTATGAGGTTGAATGTCTATCATATGAGGTTGAATGTCTCTAATTTGAGATTGAATGTCTATCATATGAGGTTGAATGTCTATCATATGAGGTTGAATGTCTCTCATATGAAGGTGAATGTCTCTCATATGATGTCAAATGTCTCTCATATGAGGTTGAATGTCTCTCATATGAGGTTGAATATCTCTGATATGTCCAGTGCGTTGTACTAAAACTCATAAATTTCCAGTACAACATACAATTATATATTTATGTCAAGATGATGAGTTTATTCAAGAGACAGTGTTATATTATAATAAGGAAGCTTAGTTAATATACAACATACTGAGAGTTTTTATACAACATATTGATTGTTAATATTAACATACTGAGAGATAATATACAACAGGCAGACAGAGAAGTAATATACAACAGAGCGAAAGGTAATATACAAAACAGATATAGCTTTAATATACAAAAGACATACAACAAACAAAGAGTTAATATTCAACAGATAGACCTTATACACAGATTGGTAATATACAATTGACATAGAGGTAATATAGAACATACAGAGAGTTAATATATAACAGACAGACAGAGAGATATATACAACAGACAGGTATACAACAGACAGACAGAGATACTATACAACAGACAAGTAAATTTTTTAAGTAGCAAGCCAGAGGACAATTTTTAAAAATTCTTGAGACTAACGGGAATTGAACCAGCCGGACTGGTTCAATTCCCGTTAGTCTCAAGAATTTTTATACAACAGACAGAGAGGTAATATACAAAAAAAGATAGGTAATATACAACAAGTCAAGTTAATATACAGCAGACAGAGAGTTAATATAAAACAGACAGGTAGAGAGGTAATATGCAACAGATGCAGAGGTATCAAAAGATACAGCAAACAGAGAGGTACTACAAAAGCGACAGAGACGTAATATACAACAGACAGTTAATATACATAATATTAACTCATAATATTAATGTAGAACGGTGATATATATACAGAGAGCTAATATACAGCAGACAGTTAATATACATAATACAGAGAGCTAATATACAGCAGACAGTTAATATACATAATACAGAGAGCTAATATACAACAGACAGAGCGCTAATAGCATGAAAAGTGTAAATGGTAATACAACGGTGATATATAATTGCATTATGCTGTTTACACACAGTTAACAATACAAGTAATAAAAGTAATATCTAAATGCAAAGAAGCAAATACATGATGACTACTGATGACTGATGACTGCTGATGGCTACTGATGGCTGATGACTGCTGATCGCTGATGACTACTGTTGACTGCTGATGGCTTTAGACTACTGATGACTACTGATGACTGATGACTACTGATGACTGATGACTACTGATGACCGATGACTGCTGATGGCTGATGACTACTGATGGCTGATGACTACGTCCAGAATAAACTACAAGTCTTCTTTGACCTACCTTCGCGTTACAATCGCCCATCACTATTAGTATGTCCTGTTTGTTTACTTAAAATATATATTTTTGATTGCCTCGTAATTGTTCATAAAACTCGTCTAATTCTTGATTTTGCGCACTGAGCGCTGAGAGGATTGAATCCGATGACATTAATCGCTTCGACAAAAGAAAACCAACACCGCTCTTTCCTTTATGTTATCTAGATGAACTATGAACGATTATTCTGTTGTTATACTACTATGTCCATTTCCTGACCACTGATGTTCAGAAATTTCGAATTATTCTATACTAATCGTGTTATTTCTATCGATACAATGTGTAACTTATCTTGAAAAAGGCTTCTAAAGTTTTAAGTCCCAAATTTGACACTATGCTTTGGGTCAAAGGGTATGATCCCATGGACCTTTGGTTCAGCAACCAACCCGAAACTATGCTACTTTTTTCAGTTCATAACTTTAACACTAAACTGAAGCAGTTCACACACGCTCGCTTTTCATCAACAATAATGATGTTTGTTGACATGATCACTTTCGCTAGCTTTTTTCTATTGGACTTCAGACTGCTTGTCTGCTTGTAAGCTGAAATTTCATATGTTTGTGCTCACAATATCCATAAATGAATCACTAGGCGCTGTACCACAGTAGTTTGCCACTGAATTCACAAGGAAAATCCGTTTATTGAATAGTACTGGGAAAATAGGCAGGCAGGCAGACAGAAATATAGACAGACAGACAGACAGACAGATCAGACCAGACCAGACCAGACCAGACCAGGCCAGGACCAGACGAGACCAGACCAGACTAGACCAGACCAGACCACAGACCAGACCAGACCAGACCACAGCAGACCAGGACCAGGACAGGACAGGACAGACAGACAGACAGACAGACACCAGATAGATAGATAGATAGATAGATATATAGACACCCATTTAATATGTAGTTATACAAATGTGAACTTACCGTAACTGCCTTCTGAAAAAAAGAAAGTAAAATATCATAGATGAGTCAGATGAAGAAACAATTTTTGCTTGACACAATGAAATATATCAAACATTACTTCTTAATGTCTTTTTTTCCCGTTTATCTGGGTGGCGTCCATATTAACAATTTTGCACCTTTAGTAAGTTTGATTGTTACAACAGCACGTAATTGGTTGATAACTGGTATATCACCACACTTTGGTAATACTCACAGGCTCTAAAAGCATGCTGCGCAAGATAGAAAAGTACATGCTGAGAAAGGAATTGTGGGAATTATTGAATAACAATTGTTCAAACGACATGGATATACTGCACTGGCAATGCTTGGGTCAGAGGAAACGAGGGAGCAGACGTATTGGCAGGCAATGCAGCAATAGACGGCACAATACCCAGAAGAGATACAGCAGACTTGATCTAAACAGTAATTATTCATTTCTAGATGAATATGTCAAGGAGGCTGAGAACATACACATACAGAGAATGTCAGAAATTGGAGTATCTAGTGGGGATGGAAGGATTTTTTATAGTCCAAAGATCACGTAATCAACACCTGACTCCGAGTCTATATACACTGGGATGCCTGCTGGAACGGACAGCGGAGAACTTATGGGAGTGCCTCACGTACTGTGATGCTAGTTTTTAATTAAGAATCATAAACGTTTCTTAGTTTATAAAGAGAACAATAGAACTGTCTTCTAATGTAGATTTTCTGCGGCACAGTTTTGTCTTATGCTTCCTATTCTATGTTTGTTCTCAAACCTCTACTGATTAGCAGGAGAATGTTCAGAGAATGGAATGCTCTGTGTCATGGTTTATAGCTAGGTAGGTGTAGCTGTTCGCAGGCATTAAGACTGGTTTGACGAAAACGATGTACAGATCACAGCTATTCTGGACAATAAATATAAACCGCACAAAACTTATCTACACGACCCCACATCAACCAGCAAAAAGACGCTATACAAAAACTCAAAAACAAAAAGCGTGCAAGAAGAACTGCAGAGGATGCAAGACTTATGGTTTAGTAGCAAAGCCAAAGAGATTACGTTGACAGCAATAATATGCAGAACATTTATTCAGAGCTAACAGAAATTTATGTACCCCAGACTTAAGGAGTATCTGCTCTTCTAGGCGCAGATGGAAAGCGTACCATAACTGACAAAGAGGAACTTCTCAAAAGCTTGGCTGAACATTCTGAAAATGTACTAAATTGTCCCTTCAACATCAACGACGAAGCGATTGCGCTCATCACACAAATAACAATCAATCATTCATTATCGATGCCCCATTATCTTGAGGAAGTGGAGAAAGCAATCTCAAAATTGTCCGTAGAAAAAGCGTCAGTGTCCAGACTCCTTTCCAACTGAAGTGTACGCCGTCAGTGGTCCTATTATGACTATTAAACTCACAGAGCTCTTCCAAACAATGTGAAGCCTGGAGGAGATACCACAAGACTTTAAGGTTGCTACCATCATATATCTATAAAAGAGAAAAGGAAAACGCCTAGCCTGCGACAACCGCCGAGGCATATCGCTGCTCTATATCAGGCATGATCCTGGCTATGATCCTGTTAAACGTCAAGCCCATCTTAAGACAGATCTCCTCCCAGAGAGCCAATGTGACTTCCGACAAGGCAGAGGTACGGTTGACATGATATTCACTACCAAAAAACTACAGGAAAAGTGTCTCAAACAGAACATTAGTCTCTACACCACATTTGTCGATCCAACTAAGGCTTTCGACACTAAATCGCGAAGGACTATGAGATCATCGCCAAATATGGATGTCCCGAAAAATTCACCAACATGGTTCGCCAGTTCTATGATGGTATGACAGCATGTGTGCAAAATGTCTGCGCACACTCAAAGCTGTTTCCAGTAACTAATGGTGTCAAACAGGATTACGTCATAACGCTCTAACGCTCTTAAACATTGTGTTCTCAGCCATGTTAAATGATGCCTTCCGGGATAACAGTGCAGGAATTTAATTACGCTATCAAGATGATGAAGGGCTATTATATCTTAGTAGATTGAAGACCATGACCAAAACTAAGACGGACATTGTTCGCGATCTCATGTTCACTGACGATTGTGCACTAAACGCTACCATTCTGAAAGATATGCAGGACAGCATGGGCCTCTCATCTTTGGCCTGAGATGCGTTCTGTCTCATTATCAGCACCACGAAGACCTTAGTAATGTATCAACCAGCGGCAGGTATCCCGTACACAGAACCAGTAATCACAGTAAAGGGTCAAAAACTCAATACTGTCAATAAGTTTGTATATCTCCGCAGCACCCTATCGCAAACTGTCACGATTGATGAGAATGTCGCCCTGCTTATTGCTCGCACCAGTGAGGCATTCGGGAACATTCATGCCAACATCTGGATCAGACGTGGTCTCAGTTTGACAACTAAGTTAAGCGTGTGCCGCGCAGTGGTTCTACCAACACTGCTTTATGCTGCGCCATCCTGGACTGTTTAATACTTCTTCTTCTTCTGCGTTCATTCTCAAACTCCTGCAGATTAGCATGATGTAGTCCGGAGAACGGAATGCGTTGTGTCATGGATTACAGCATTGCTGCGATATCTGCGCCTTTCGGCCTGACACATCCGACTTCAGCATGGCTTTGGGTCACTGACCCTATATGGGATGGGACAGCAAACTCCATCCAATAATCTCCTTAGTCACCTTTTACGACATGCGTGGAAGGTAAACAGTGTTGCTATTCTTTGCTCCCCTTTCGGGTCCCGCCAATACACGGGCGTTTAATACGAGACACACTCGACAGATTAATTCTTTCTACCTTCGGTGCCTAAGAAATCTCATGGGAGTACTTTGGCATGATCGAGAACCAGAAACGAAAATCCCTCGAAAGTCCCATATGCAAAGTATCCAAGCCCTGTTGACTAAGTCCTAACTACGCTAGAATGGCCGCATCGCCCGTATGCCAGATAAGCGTCTTCCAAAAATATTATTCTATGGGGAGCTGTGCGATGAGACACGTTCAACGGAGGGCAGAAAAAGCGCGTCAAAGATCATATAAAAACTCTCTCAAGCACTGCAGTTTCGATCTTAGCTCATTGGAGACTACAGACCTTGATTGCTCAGCTTGGCACACCCAGAGCACTGCTGGCACCACTAAATTAAAAAGGAAGAGCACTGCGGAAAATTTACAAGAGACGGAATCGGAAGGATACACCCGAAACTTCTCCTACACCGAAACCTCTGGACTCCTATATGCACTGCAATAAAACTTTTCTGGCACAAATTGGACTCATATGGAATCTTTGAATTCACAAACATATTAGATAATCATAAAAGTTTTTTTTATACTTGTTCATCACATTTATTATTTTCATGTTCTTTTTGGATTGCAAAGGAGGAACACCATCATCATAACTGGGATAGGTTATTTACACCTTTCGACATTAAATTTCCAATTTCAGCATTCCTTCTAATCACTTTGACACTCAATGGAAGGGGACAGACAATTCCAATCTAAAATCATCTTTAGTAGCTTTTTACGATGTGCATGGTATGTTCCACTGCTGCTACTATATCCGCCCCTTTAGATCATTAGGAAAAACACAGGCTGATATAGAATGTAGCATTTGGTTATTCTTGAAACTGGCCTTTCTCCAAATAGTTCATGAGCGCTAGTCTCAGAAGAGAAATATCGATCACTCGTAGTTTACCAGGCTGTAGTTATATCATCACTTCTTTATCACTGCGAAACATGGACAGTACACGCTAAACTGGCTTGTTGATAAATCATATTGCATTAGCCTATTATTTCCATATTAAAAACTGTTGCCGAAAAATTCCAAATATTCTCAAAGGTTTTTGGGTACGTATGGACATGTTTTGTGTGATACTAACATGTGATAAGATGATGATCCAATTATTAACTTTATACCTTCGCCGATTGTAGCAACTATAGAGGATTCCTGATTTTCGAGGTCTTCGACAGTCGTAGTATAGTAAAGATCTTTTTCATCGTCTACTACATGTTGCAAGGGTATTTGATTGCTATTTCCAAAACCCACAACTATTATTCTGATGTTCTTGTTCCTCACCGCCACAACAGATGTTCGGGCTGTAGAAGAGAATATATAATTGATTATTACATCATTTGATAAGTCAATATTGAGAAATATATATATTTATATATATATATATATATATATATATATATATATATATATATATATATATATATATATATATATATATATATATATATATATATATATAAATATATATATATAAAGGGGATAAGTAATTTATTTAAGGCGAACAACACACAGCATGGACGTTTCAACAAAAATGTCTTTATCATGCAATGGACGAACAAAAATAAAATGGAACCACAACATCGAACGGAGAGTACATACACCACTAATGCAGTCTTATGCTATGCAGTAGTGGTGACCTGTGGTAGTCAACGGTATCTTGAACCATTCTGTTATGTTTCTTGTCAATTGCCTTATTCGGTACATTCCGTTGTTGTCAAGCATATAGATATAGAAATCAACAAATGGAGATGAAAATGGGTAATAATATCACGGACAAGAGATTATAAAAAGCATATATTAGTTCTTGTATCTCGTGACCTACGATAATGAGTGAATCAAAGTTGTTTCGATGCTGGTCATTTCCTACATTCCCCATGACGCTCTTTTTATAAATATCTATTAGATATGGTACTAGGACACAACCTTGTCTGACTTATTTTTACACACTGAATAAATCTGATGTTTTAACATCTACTATTGCGCCTGTATGTTGGTCGTGGTACACTTTTTTTTAATGCTACAAATTATTGTAGAGCAAAATCCATGTCTCTCTCATGATGTTTAAAAGTATCTGATGTTGGGTTTCGATGAGTAATCGAAGGCATTAGTATAATCAATGCAACATTTGTAGATATCAAACTGTTTACATTTCTCTACGATGTTTCACATCTTAAAATTCGATCTGTGGTGCCTCTGCCTTGACTAAAACCTGCTTGTGCTACCATTAATTCTTCTTTCAGTGTATACTGTAATCTAACCATAATCTTGTAATCGATAAACATAAACTTGTAATCGATAAAAATAAGCATAATATAGTATAACGTAATGGAATCTAAGATAATGTGCTATAAAATAAAGGTAAGCTCTACAAGTTTTAATGAGGTTTTTCCTTGATTTTCCGAGCATATCTCACAGTCTCACAAAATTAATATGTGTCATGCCCGTGTATACCTCAGAGTGAGTTCTGACACAGCCCACCCACTACACAGTGATCTCTCTTGTGTGAAGGGAAGCAAACTCAAGAGCGGCAAATCGTGGATGGGTCGTGCTGATAAGACCGTTAAACAGATTTTTGTCACCGAAGGCATAACTCTTAATGAGAAATGCATACATATTCTTATTTATTTCTAGTAGGCACGATCTCCACTACATTCAGTATATAGTGAAGGGACACAACTATGTGAACGTGAATGCTGAGGTCAATGCACTCATGTGCGAACATGCCGACGACAAAGATGTTATGATTTACACCGACAGGTAGGTCATCTGCCATCAATGATTTGTACGACCCTTTACTGGAAGATCAGAAAGATCATCAGTATACGAAGCCAGTAGAGTCTTTACCGCAACAACAAGCAGTCAAATAATGGAACTGTTTTCCGCAAGGCAGGGACTCAACTGACTGGAAAGACAATCCTATTCCCATGCGTGCAAATTAAATGTCTCAACATTTTCAGTTCTAGAAAGTCAAAATAGGTGATATTCGTAGGGGATGGGTGGTGTCATTAGAAAGAGATAAAATGCCAACATCACTGCGAAAACTCACACAGCTCATCTTTGTCCCTGGATACACGGGTGAGATAAACGAACGGACGGACACATTAGTTAGCCTCGCCACCATAGAATATGTCCAGCTCATTGTTCATCTACCCCGCACAATTAGATGATTTTGAGATAAATGAGCATGAGTCAATACAGAGAATGCACGAATTGGGAGTGAGAATAGGCGTGGCCCTTAGAGAACACACAACAAAGATTCCAAAAATTGCAGCGAAACACATACAACCGGAAACATCAGCCGCTATATCCTGAGAGGTTTACTGAAGCGGAGATCTGAGCACATATGAACATGCCCGGTATGCGAAGAGAATACTCAACATATCTAATACATAATACTTCATTGAATATATCTTGATGGAAATCTAGTATTGTCCTGCTATTGGGCTTCATCCTGCAAAAAATATAGTAACACCATTGACCTGCTATTGGATTACTTCCTGCAGAAAATCTAGTAGTACTATTGACCTGCTATTGGATTACTTCCTGCAGGTAGGACTATTGTCCCGATATGGACTACATCCTACTTTGCAACTTTTAGTATCATTGTTCTGCTATTGGACAAGATCCTGCTGGAAATTTAATAGGTCTCAAATCTAATAAAGTCCCGCTATTGGACTGTTGTTGTTCGTCCATCACAAAAGTGATAATGACCAATTGTTACATCCACTTTTGAAAATTCAGTTTTAGTTATGTCCTTGATTATGAGTTCGTAGATGGATAATGAGCCCTATTCGAGCTGTAAATGTCCTTGACCAGTTCGGACATGGAATGACGACTGTAGACGGATCTTGGTCTATCCGTGACTTTCTAGCTGCACTCCGCAGTTGAGCTGCTGCATTTCTCTTCTTTTCACAAGATGATGCGCTGTTTTTTGATTTTAGAACGCCATGTAGATCTATTTTGTGCAAGTTCTTCCCATGTATCGTGGTCTATTTCAAAGGCTTTCAGTGAGTTCTTTAACGAGTCATTGTAGCGCTTCTTTTGGCCACCTTGAGATCGTAAACCCTTCTCTAGCTCAGCATAGAGAAGCATCTTTGTCAGACGATGGTCTGGCATAAGCACCAAGTGACCTGCCCAACGAATCTGTGTCTGCATCCGGATCGTGTCAATGCTAGGGATACCAGCTCTATTAAGGACAGTGGTATCTGGAATATTGTCTTGCAATCTGATGTTCATAACCTTTCTGAGACAATTTGTATGAAAATTATTGAGTTTTTTCACATGTTTCATTAGCGTATAACAGCACTGGAAGTACCACTGCTCTATAAACTTTCAGCTTTATTGAAAGCGAGATTGGACTACATTCTTCTGGAAATCAAGTAGCACCATTGTCCTACACTAAAAGAAATGGTGGAAAATTGAGAACGAGAAAAAAAATCAACTTACTTTTCACATCATCAAATGCGTTGCCTCCTGTCATTATCACTATAACTTTCTCTGAGTATTCTCTTCCCCTGCCGAACATGTTTTCATTTAGAATGTAATCCAAAGCCAAATAAATTTGTTCCTTTTGGCCATCTCGTGGAATATCTAGTATGACCTAGAACATATAATGCATTTGTGACAATATCATGGTGCATACATGCGTATAGGGACCACATAAAGGTAACTATTTGTAAGATAAATTGTATGTCCTTTTACGTCTACAGACAGTCATTAATCAAAAAGTAAAAGAAATCCGTTGAATTTCTTAGGGATTGGGATTTTTCAATCGATCATATCACAGCAACGGAATATTTTTGTTTGCGTCTTTCTTTTTTTTTCTTTTAAAATTTACAAAAATATTATTTCTGAACAATGCTGCTCCTTAACAATGCTGCTCTGGTTCTGCCTCCAGACAGTCTATTTTTGGCCGTATTTTCCTAGATTTTGTTGTCTATGAAAAAGCCTCTAATTGGGAATATACAGATGTCTTTATACCTCAGCAGTGGTCTACCGTGGGGTTACTGGCCTTCAGTTAGTTCTCCAAAAAGTTTTTGCTCTGGGATGCGGCAGTTTGACATTCTGGGAACTTGACCCAGCCAACGGAGTCTATTTATTTTAAGTATTTCCATAGCAGTTGGTATCTGACTGCGGAGTAACACTTCTATGCTGGTGATTTTGTGCGGTTTAATGTTTAAGTTCCTGCAGAGACAGCATTGATGAAAGATGTTGAGTCTCTCATGTTTTTTGTTGTAGTCCAAGTTTCAGATCCACAGTACATTTTAACTCAGAACGCATACTTGATAAATCTGTATCTTTGTTTTCAACTTTATATTATGGTTTTTTCAAGCTCGTTTTGTTGTGCATTCCCCATTGTATTTCACTCCGATAAAGTTTTTATGGCGGGAGTTGGCGGTAGATGGCGGTTTTCTATCTCTGCCTGCCGAAAAGGAAGTAAAGTTTCCGTGTTTAAGTGTTTTCTTGATGGACTACATGATTTCCTTTCTTAATAAAATGGATTAGAACACGATTTAACCATGTGGAATCACTGAAACGACACTGTGACTGGCTTAGCGAACCTACAGTGTAGAAACTAGTACGTCTTCTTCTTCTTCAGTGTTCATTCTAAAACTCCCGTTGGATCTCTCTTGCAGTAGGACAATGGCTCTACTAGATTTCCAGCAGGATATAGTCCAGAGAATGGAAATGCGTTGTGTCGCCGCTGTATTTGTAGGGAATAACAGTAAAGCGATACAAAATAGATGCAACAAAACATACCAGATTCTAGGACAGATGACACGTATTTTTAAGAACAAAAATGTAAACATAGGCACTAAAGTTGCATTATACAAGACTATTATTATTTCATCACTGTGCTACCAGTGCCAAACCTAGACAATGACAGCACCAGACAAAAGAAAATTAGTGACAGCTGCAATGACATGTGTACGAAGAATACTTGAAGTGTCATTAAGAAAAGAAATAGAATTAGAAACGATAACATCAGACAGATAACCACAACAATACCAGATCATATCAGAAGACAACAGATCCAGTGGTTTTCACACGCTTCCAGACTACCAACAGACAGCATGCCACAGATGGCCATGACACATAGACATAACGGCTTTAAAGCCAGTAGTAGACCATGTAAAAGATGGATCACAGAAATCACAGAGGAGCAAGATTACAAACAGCACACAGTAATGTCATTTTCAGAGAACTCTTCAATCCATGACGCCGCAAGGCAAACAAGGGATACAGCGTATAGATAGATAGATAGAAAAACTTTTTAATTTAAGCGTGGACTGTAGCTGTATCTCTTTGCTATACTTTTGGTTTCTAGTATTGTTCGTGTATACATTTGATATGTAAATGCTGCTTCACACTGGAGATTATAGTTTAACTTTACTGAACCGTGATTCTCACTTCTTCCTAATGGTTTGTAAAACCAAAATAAACCGTCATAAAAATTGGACTTAACTGTAGAATTCACACAAAACAGAATAAGCCTTTTAAAATCGTGTTTCTCGATTATTTCCGTGCATGTCTTTGGTCGGAATTGTCAGGCGAGAAAACGTATATAAATAATGGCAAACGAAAATATAGGCAATATTCGCAAATATGCCATAACAACGCTAATTCTGCTGTAATTTGATTGTGTTATTAGAACCTATTTGGTGATTGGTCACAATTAAACTTAATCCGTAATTAAGTGGCGTGCCTCATTACAAAGATTCATATTATTCAAACATAATCAGTATTTAGCTAACTTCACTGGTGGGTTAAAGCAGGATTACTTGAACTTCAATCCATTATAATGTTAAAGTCATCTGCCTACAATCTAACTGAACTAATATACTCTTATTAATATATTCTTTAGATATGAAGATCAGATGGCAAGACAAGATTCCAGATAACCACTGTCCTTGATAGACCTGGTATCCCTAGCATTGACACGATCCTGATGCAGACACAGATTCGTCATTTGGTGCGTATGCCAGACCATCGTCTGCCAAAGATACTTCTCTATGGTGAGCTAGAGAAGGGCACACGATCTCAAGGTGGCCAAAAGAAGAGCTACAAGGACTCGTTAAAAAACTCACTGAAAGCCTTTGAAATAGACCACGATACATGGGAAGAGCCTGCACAAAATAGATCTACATGGTATTCTAAAATAAAAAATAGTGCATCATCTTGTGAAAAGAGGAGAAATGCAGCAGCTCAACGGCGGAGAGCAGCTAGGAAGTCACGGATAGACCAAGATCCGTCTACTGTCGTAATTCCATGTCCGAACTGTCCAAGGACATTTACAGCTCGAATAGGGCTCATTAGCCATCTACGAACTCATAATCAAGGACAAAAGTGGATGTAACAAATGGTCATCATCCCCTGTGATGGACGAACAACAAACAAAACAACACTCTTATTAAATGTTTAAATGACCTCCTGTACTAAGCACAGCTTTAATTATCAACAGACTAATCAGACTTGATATAACATATACATCTAACTCAACCCAATCAGATTCGTTGTAACTGAATTATATGAACTTTAACCGTCCATATTTTGACTATTGTGTATTCCCAGGTGGATGGTGACACTAATTAATCACATTTATCGCTAAGTGTGGGTTGGAGCTTCAATTTTAATTCTTCTTCTTCAGTATTCATTCTCAAACTCCTGCTGGATCTCTCTTATTTCTTGATCATTGTCCTACTAGACTTCCAGCAAGATGTAGTCCAGGGAATGAATATGCGTCGTGTCATGTTTCATTTTCACAAATGGCCCGACACATCCATCTTCGGTGAAGTTTTCATTCCTAGTCCAAATATGTCGTTTCGATTGTACTATAACATGTCTGTTCATAATGCATTTGATAGTATCAATCAATCTCGTTCGTGGTATGTTTTCCCTCTGTAATATGGCCGTTATATTATATGCACATATAGGAAGTTGGCTGTATTAAATTCTGAAAAGATGTCTAAGCCATAGTAGTTGTTGTCTTTGAATATACTAAATGTATAATACATATTCTATTGCTCATATTTTGTCATGATTATATATTTAAAACCATTGATTTCAGAAGTAAAACTATGAAAACTTGCATGGTTTGGACAAGTATGTCGACTGTATTCCTTGTCAAAAACAATACTACACTGACGGTGGAAGAAAATGAGAAGGGAAAATAAAAGCATGGAGAGGCACCACTAACGAACGACTGGACAAGACAAGATTTTATTTCACATGTCCACGTTGTTGAAGATAGAAATCACAGGAGGACTCGCTACTTTGATGATATCTAACGTTGTATCTCTATTACACTCTCACGTTTATAGATAATTTATATATATTTATATATATAATCTGTATATTTTAATGACCTTGTTATTATAGGTGAGAAAGAGAGTTCTACAGAATTATATAACTCTAACATATACTAACATATGGATGCGAATCTTGGACAATAAACCAACTCATCATCATCAGGTGCTATGCCGGCTGTTGTAGGCGGTCATGACTCTCCAGAGCTCTCTGTCCACAGTATTATGTATCAAAGTCGCTGTTGTTTCCTTGCCAGGTTGTCAAACTGTCTAATATTTTCTCACGTTGTCGCCCTCTGTCTCTGTTGCCTTCAATTTTGCCTATTGTGACTATGTTCGCAAAACCTATCTGTCTCATGAAGTGGCCAAAGAAAGTAGATTGCCGTTTTCTTATATTGTTGATTAAGGTCTGTTTCGCATTTGACTCTTTCGACACCTCTACATTAGTTTTTCTGGCAGTCCATGGTATTCTCAGTATTCTTCGGTAGAGCCACATCTTTTTTGCCTCTAATTTCCCACTTTCCAGTTTGTTTATTATCCAAGACTCGCACCCATATGTTAGTATAGAGGTTATATAGCACTGTAGAGCTCTCTTTATCACCTCTAAGGACAAGGCCATATTACACAATATATTTTTCATTTTTCTGAATGTTGTTTAAAACAGTGTTGAGGTATTATTAGACACAGAAACAGGAAATACGGTGAAGGGTTTCATGGCAATATCATATCGGGTAATATTAGTTAAACTAACAGGAAAACCATTGGATATCAACATTGTACAGGTATATGCACCCACATCAAGCAGTTCAGAGGAGAACATCGCAACTGTTTATGAAGATCTAGAAAACGCAATGAAACAGTGTAAAAATCATGAAGTAACTATAGTAATGGGGGACTTTAACACAAAAGTGGGTGAAACAGATATAAAAGATGTGACAGGAAGATTTTGGTTTAGGACTTGAGAACGAAAGAGGTGATTTATTGATAGAGTGGGCATAGGAACATAACGTAATAATAGGGAATACATGGTTCAAGCAACACATAAGAAGGCTGTGTACATGGATTAGTCCAGGAGATAATACACGGAACCAAATTGATTACATTTTAGTCTCTAAAAGACATAGAAAGATCATTAGATCTATGAAAACAAGGTCAGGTGCTGACTGACTGCAGCAGTGATCATTTACTACTGGTGACGAAATTTTGTATGAGATTAAAGAAGGTAAAGAGAGCACCAAGAAATATGAAATTAGATTTAGTATTATTGAAATCAGATGCTGACTTTAAAGAAAGATACAACATAATTGTACGGAGTAGATGCAATGTCACAGCAAAGATTTAGAGTATTGAAGATCAATGGGACATGCTAAAACATTCGATAAACCAAACATCTAAAGAGATAATACCAAAAGTAAAATGGATGACTGAAGAAATACTAGAATTGATGAGCAACAGAAGAAAAAATAAACACAAGATAGTGGAATATCAGAGAATACATAAGGAGATACGAGAGAAATGCAAAAAAGCAAAAGAAAGCTGGCTGAACAAGAAATGCATGGAAATAGAATTGCATTACAACCAATATACAACATTATTATATAAGAAAATTGAGGTGATAACAGGAAAGAGAACACACACACACAGTTACATGGTGTCTAAAATCTATGACAGGGCAGGTATTAATGGGAATAGATCACATAGTACAGAGATGGTCAGAATATATCAAAGAACTTTATGATGACAATAGACCAGAAATAAACATACAAGATAACGGCGAGGGTCCATCAATACTCACAGCAGAAGTAAGGGAGGCACTAAGACATATGAAATATGGCAAAGCCCCAGGTCCAGACAATATCACATTAGAAGAATTAGCAGCTTTAGATGGCTTTGGAGTTGAAATAATCATAAAATTGCTGACTGACATATATAACAGTGGAAACATAACAGATGACTTAATGAGATCCATATTTATAGCCTTACGTAAGAAACCAGGGACCACCGAATGTGAAGAACACCGTACAATCAGCCTCATGAGCCAAATAAACAAAATACTTCTCAGAATCATCATGAATAGAGCGAGAAACAAAATAAAGTCAGAAATAAATCCAGAACAATGTGGCTTTGTAGAAGGCAAAGTTACCAAAAATGCAATATATATTTTGAGAACACTAATAGAGAGGTCTATAGAGGTAAAAACAGATATGTACCTCTGTTTTATAGACTACACGAAAGCATTTGATAAATTTAAACATAACGAAGCTATACACATGATAGAGCATTTGAACATTGTCAGTAAGGACTTAAGAATCATCAAGATCATGTACTGGCAACAAACAGCAGCAATAAGAGTAGGTAATCAATTTGGCCCTTTTCAACAAAGAAAACAAGGAGTAAGACAGGGTTGCGTGCATTTACCAAGGACAGAGGGCGACAACGTGAGAAAATATTAGACAGTTTGACATCTTGTCATGGCAGGGAAACAACAACTATATTGATACATAATGCCAGAGATAAAGTTGCGGAGAGCCATGATCGCTTACGCCTGCCGGCATTGCACCATATGATAATGATGGTATATTAAACATGTATAATAGAGAATGAAATGATTTGGTCCCTAAAAGAGAATGAAGCCATATTGGTCAGAAGCAAGTGTACACAGCATGAGTTAGCTCAAGAATGTACAAATGGGTAAAAGCATACCTGCATAATAGAAGAGCCAGGGTACAATTAGATGGTCGCAAGAGCAAGAAAGTTCTACTGCGTCATGGAGTCCCCCAGGGAGGAGTCCTGTCACCCACACTTTTCTTGGTTTACATCAATGACCTAGTTGCTGAACTACCACACGGGATCAAAGTGGCAATGTATGCTGACGACCTGGTGATCTGGTGCACGGAAGAACATGCAACAGTGGCCACTAAACAAATACAAAGAGCTATCGATGCCCTAACATTATGGGCAAATATATGGTGCGTCAGCATTAACACAGATAAGTGCAGCACTACACTCTTTACCCTCTCACCAAAACAAAAAGCTGGTCATATCAAGATAGATGGAGAGCTCTTGAAAGAAGACAAACAACCCACATACCTCGGAGTTACTTTTGATGATAAGCTGACATGGAAGCAGCACATAAACAAAGCAACAACAAAAGCCAGAAGGAAGTTAGCTATCCTGAGAAAACTAAGTGGAACCACATGGGGAGCCAGTGGAAATATACTCAGTAAAGTTTACCAGCAAGGCATAAGACCACACCTGGAATATGGTTCAGCTGCGTGGTGTCCTGCATTAAACACCACATTACAAGATCTAGATAAAGTGCAAAACCAGGCACTTAGAATAATGTTGGGAGCAATGAAATCAACACCCATAGCAGAGATGCAGAAAATGGGAAGAATGCAAACACTTGGCGAACGAAGAGACACAAAAGTACTAATTCAAGCAGAAAAGTTCCAGTGTATTCCAAGTCATCCAATGAAGGAAAGATTCCAAAATCTAGCAATGGGGCGACTGAAAAGAAGCAGCTTTATCCATCAAGCTAAACGACTCCGTAGACAACTTACAGACCTACCTGAAGTTGATATCCCCTTAAGGTCTGTACCAGAACAAACCCCGTGGAGTGAAAGCCATGGAATGCCAATATACATTCAGACCCATGTGAAAGGAATACTAAGCGAGGATGAACAGAACAGTGTGCAGCGAATGACAGTCACCCTCAGTTTCCTGGATGAGGAATATCCACAAGATATATGGGTCAGAGTGTACACAGATGGGTCAGCACAGAATGCTGTGAGGAATGGAGGTGCAGGTGTATATATAGAATATCCACACAAGCCTAGAGATACAATCAGAACACCAACAGGAAAATTCTGCAATAATTATGATGCAGAAATCCAGGCAATTAGTGTGGCAGCTAAAAAACTGCTGAACTCCAACTCTGGCCTACAGCCTGTGGTATTCCTGACAGATGCAAGGTCAGTGCTTCAAGCTCTCCAGTCTGGAAAACTAACAGACTTAAAAAAACTACTTAGCGAATTGTCTTACCAGTATAGGATAACCATGCAGTGGATACCCTCTCACTGTGGAATACCAGGAAATGAAAAAGCAGACCAACTGGCTAAAGAAGGTGCTGCCGAAGACCAACCAGATATACCAATCACCTACCATCAGAAAAAACAGATGATCAAGTCAATAAGAAAGCCACAAACACCAACACAAGATGACTATCACATTATGAACAGACCAGAACAAGTTATAATTCTACGTCTCAGAACAGGACACAACCGACTCCGCAGTCACATGTATACAAAGTTCAAGATTGGCAACACGGCCATGTGTACATGTGGACAGGCAGCACAGAGTGCCAAACATATACTTCAAGAGTGTTCTGAGCATGAAACGCTGAGGCAGACATATTGGCCAGAGGAAACAACACTGGAATCAAAACTCTATGGGACACTGTATGAACTACAAAAGACAGTGAGTTTTATTAAGGAGACAGAATTACAGATATAGACATGTTTCAAGTGAACGAAAGAAGAAGAAGAAGAAGAAATAATCATAAAATTGCTGAATGACATATATAACAGTGGAAACATAACAGATGACTTAATGAGATCCATATTTATAGCCTTACGTAAGAAACCAGGGACCACCGAGTGTGAAGAACACCGTACAATCAGCCTCATTAGCCAAATAAACAAAATACTTCTCAGAATCATCACGAATAGAGTGAGAAACAAAATAAAGTCAAAAATAAATCCAGAACAATGTGGCTTTGTAGAAGGCAAAGTTACCAAAAATGCAATATATATTTTGAGAACACTAATAGAGAGGTCTATAGAGGTAAAAACAGATCTGTACCTCTGTTTTATAGACTACACGAAAGCATTTGATAAATTTAAACATAACGAAGCTATACACATGATAGAGCATTTGAACAATGACAGTAAGGACTTAAGAATCATCTAGATCATGTACTGGCAACAAACAGCAGCAATAAGAGTAGGTAATCAATTTGGCCCTTTTCAACAAAGAAAACAAGGAGTAAGACAGGGTTGCGTGCATTTACCAAGGACAGAGGGCGACAACGTGAGAAAATATTAGACATTTTGACATCTTGTCATGGCAGGGAAACAACAACTATATTGATACATAATGCCAGAGATAAAGTTGCGGAGAGCCATGCTCGCTTACGCCTGCCGGCATTGCACCATATGATAATGATGGTATATTAAACATGTATAATAGAGAATGAAATGATTTGGTCCCTAAAAGAGAATGAAGCCATATTGGCCAGAAGCAAGGGTACACAGCATGCGCATGGAAATACCAAATAGAAGAGGAAGACTAAGACAAATGTGGATTGAAGAACTTACCAACATTCTGAGGCGTCACAATATTATTGTATATCATACGACGAAACGTTTTGATTACAGTTGAAGATGAGTTATCTAAATCAATTTAGTTCGTTAAACAAATTTACATCTGCCATGTGAACGTTAATATTCCCGTTCTTACTCGTTGATTTTTTTGTGTTGCGATTATAATCTCAATCAGGCCTAATTGTGATAAAGGCCTTTAGGTCGAGACATCAATTTATATGTATTACTATGTGTGTTTCCAGTGACTAGCAAAACAACAGCAATAAGAGTAGGAAATCAATTTGGCCCTTTTCAACAAATAAAACAAGGAGTCAGACAGGGATGCGTGTTTTCACCAGACCTGTTCTCTCTATACAGTGAAAACATATTGCGTGCAATAGTAGATATCCCAGGAATATCAGTGGGACGACATAACATAAATAATTTGAGATATGCGGATGACACTGTTCTGATTGCAAAAAGTGAGGAAGACCTTCAAAACTTAATTAAAGTAGTAGTCACAGAAAGCAAAGAGAAAGGCCTATTCCTAAATATCAAGAAAACAGAAGTAACGGTTATTTCAAAGAAAGAAAATAACACACCTTGCAAGATCATAGTGAATGATATAGTATTAAAACAGGTTCACAAATTCAAATATCTAGGTACAATTATTACAGCAGATGGAAGAAGTTCAACAGAAATAAGATGCAGAATAGGACAGGCAAAAACAACATTCAGAAAAATGAAAAATATACTGTGTAATATGACCTTGTCATTAGAGGTGAGAAAGAGAGTTCTGCAGTGCTATATAACCCCTATACTAACATATGGGTGCGAGTCTTGGACAATAAGCAAACTGGAAAGTGCGAGATTGGAGGCAACAGAGATGTGGTTCTACAGAAGAATGCTGAGAATATCATGGACTGCCAGAAAAACTAATGTAGAAGTGTCAAAAGAGTTAAATGCGAAACGGACCTTAATCAACATTACAAAATAAGGCAATCTTCTTTTTTTGGCCACTTCATGAGACAGGCAGGTTTAGAGAACATAATCACAATTGGCAAGATTGAAGGCACCAGAAACAGAGGGCGACAACGTGAGAAAATATTAGACAGTTTGACAACCTGGCACGGCAAAGAAATAACAACGACTTTGATACATAATACTGTGGACAGAGAGCTGTGGAGAGCCATGACCGCCTACGCCACCCGGCATGGCACCTGATGATGATGATGAGCAAAACTGGAGTCGCCCTGTTCCAAGTTTCACCTGTTAGATTTCAGTTGTGCTGCAGTGCGTATTATTGACTACGACATTGGAAGAGATCGACAAACTTGTACAGAACTGATATACTTACAGAGTGGCAGTGATGACAACGTTCTTCAAACACACACCTGACACTATATAGATAGATACCCATATAATAATTGTTTAATTATTAATATATACATTGTTGTAATTGCTATAATTATTATCTGAATTGTTACCTGAAGTGCTTTATGACTTAAGTGTGTGTTGAGATCAAATACTTTGCTAACTGTTTTTGTGTAAGAAACGACACCAAACAAAAACTCATCTCTTCTGGCATCGGTTCCAATGTAGAAATGTCTTATTATCCTATACGCGAATTTTTTCAATTCGTGAAATGTCGCTGCTGATGTCGAGACACTGTTGTCAATGATAAAAATGACATCCTTACCAGTACCATGAAACATTTCCCCTGTAAGATACAATATGTTTATGTTAAGTTTTGAAAACATAACTAGAAGATTTAAAGTGTTAATATCAGTTAGTTAGTTAGTTAGTCAGTCGTCGGATCATCATCAATTCAAGCTGGACAAGTCCATAGTTCCTCTGCTCTCTCCTTTAGTGTATCCGCCATTACACTTCGGCTGACAGTACTGGCCCTATGCTGGTTGGCCATCATTCTTCTGCGCCCTCCATAATGTTCACTTCTAGCGACACCGCATTCCGATCCCTGATCTTTAATCCTGGCCATTGAAAAGGAATCATCAATGTTAATGTCATTGTTTGTAAACTGAAACATTCAAAGTGTTTATATCAATGTTTGTAAACTGACACATTCAAAGTGTTTATATAAATGTTTTAAAACTCAAAGATTTAACATTTTTATAATAATTTTTAAAAACTGAATGATTCAGAATCTTTAACTCATTGTTTGAAAACTGGAGAATTCTAATGGTTAACAACAATTCGTGAAAACTAAACGATTCAAATGATATATTTCAGTTTTATTAGTACTGGAAATTTACAATAATTATGACTATGACATTGGTTGAAAACTAATTTTCAATACTGAAGATACATTCAGGTTGAAGAAATACTGCTTGAAGATAACAGACTCAGGTTGACCAAATACTGCTTGAAGATAACAGACTCAGGTTGACCAGATACTGCTTGAAGATACAGGTACAGGTAGAACAGATCTCGAGCAAACATTAAGGATATGCAATAATTCCCTCCCTCCACCGAATAAGCCAAATAAATCCAACATTGAAATACAGAACGTTTTACTTTGAACGTGTTTATGTGTCAACTCTATCTCATTGTTAATAATCATGAATTGGCTTACTTATCACACATATATTTTGTATACATATTAACATGTTTATTTTTCGCACAACATAAACTAAATAAAGTACTGGTACTATGAGAAATCCATCGATGTATTAAATACGGATCAATGTTCTGTACCGATAACGGGACACGGATAAGTAATTCAAAGACGGTATTTTTATGGCAAATATGGGAGGTCCGGTCACCTTGCAAGCAATTTATAGAATTAATAAAAATGTATGATTTATGAATAATATAACCATTTCAGAATGTTCTCTACAGGGAATTCAAATAGTTTACAACAATTTAATTATGACGTTTCTAATAGAGATCAACTGTTGAATTATCACGTCCCTAACAGAGATCAACTGTTGAATTATCACGTCCCTAACAGAGATCAACTGTTGAATTATCACGTCCCTAACAGAGATCAACTGTTGAATTATCACGTCCCTAACAGAGATCAACTGTTGAATTATCACGTCCCTAACAGAGATCAACTGTTGAATTATCACGTCCCTAACAGAGATCAACTGTTGAATTATCACGTCCCTAACAGAGATCAACTGTTGACATATCACGTGCCTAACAGACATTGTTGAATTACTCCGTTGAATTACTCCGCCCCTAACAGAGATCAACTGTTGAATTATCACGTTTCTAACAGAGATCAACTATTGAATTATCACGTCTCTAACAGAGATCAACTATTGAATTATCACGTCCCTAATAGAGATCAAATGTTGAATTATCACGTCCCTAATAGAGATAAACTGTTGACATTCCACGTCCCTAGCAGAGATCAACTGTTGAATTATCACGTCCCTAACAGATATCAATTTGTTGAATTCTCACGTCCCTAACAGAGATCAAATGTTGAATTATCACGTCCCAAACAGAGATCAAATGTTGACATATCACGTCCGAAACAGAGATTAACTGTTGACATATCACGTCCCTAACAGATATCAACTATTGATTTATCACATCTCTAACATATCAACTATTGAATCATCACGTCCCTAATAGAGATAAACTGTTGACATTCCACGTCCCTAGCAGAGATCAACTGTAGAATTATCACGTCCCTAACAGAGATAAACTGTTGACATATCACGTCCCTAGCAGAAATCAAGTGTAGAATTATCACGTCCCTAACAGAGATCACCTGTTGACATATCACGTCCCTAACAGAGATCACCTGTTGACATATCACGTCCCTAACAGAGATCAACTATTTAATTATCACGAAACTAACAGAGATCAACTGTTGTCATATCACGTCCCTAACAGAGATTAACTGTTGACATAACACGTCCTTAACAGAGATATACTGTAGAATTATCGCGTCCCAAACAGATATCAACTGTAGAATTATCACGTCCCTAACAGAGATTAACTGTTGGCATATCACGTCTCTAACAGAGATCAAATGTTGACATATCATGTCCCTAACAGAGATAAACTGTTGACATATCACATCCTAACAGAGATTAACTATTGAATTACCACGTGCCTAACAGAAATTAACCGTTGAATTATCACGTTCCTAACAGCATGGACCATGTGAGGACAATTGCAAAGGAGAAAAGAACGAGCGGCTTCTCTTTAAATCAAACCTCGAATTAGTTTGAGTATGTTATCAGTGATAAACTAATTGACTAACCCCTCCAATAGATGCGAAAACTAGAATATTGTCAATTACTGGTTGTTCGTCGCCCAGGACAGAGAGAGGTTCAGAGAGTTCATTGGGAAGACAACGTTCTGGAAGGAATACGTCACATGACACTGGTTGTTCGTTGTGACCTAATGCAGGTGAAGTTCTCTCAGAACATACTCTTCTTATGGATATTCTGAACTCTTCACCTGTCGCAGCCAAGAACATGTTTATACAATATGAGGTATCTATTATCCAACGTCGTCTTGGGCGACCCTTACCTTATTACCAGCAGCAATACATTCCATTATTAATTTGTGTTTTCTGTTATGTATCTTTATGTGACCAGAAAGTCTTAGTTTTCTAAACAGCTCTCCTCGACTGTTGGTGTTTTTATAACTTCTTCAATCATTTTTTGCAGCTGTCCTTCATCACGACTATCGTCAAACAATTATCCCTTCAGGGTTGTAGAGGTACCATTATTATGAAAACATCAACTTACAGAAACCCGCTATGCCTAACTTTTGTCGGTACTTCGTTTTATTATAGATAATTTTAATTATGTCCAGTCTTTAATATTATCGTTCCATACTTTCGTTTGTCTTCTATTCCTGCTACCCTCAATTGTTCCATTTCTATAACTATAGAACATATGGATAGAGAAAGAGAGAGAGAGAGAGAGAGATCGATAGAGAAAGAGAGAGAGAGATAGAGAAAGAGAGAGAGAAAGAGAGAGAGAAAGAGAGAGAGAAACACTGGGAATGAGAAAATGTTAAACAACGCGATGTTTAATGATGAAATAAAGATATTGACAACACACAAATATATAACAATTCTAGAATGAAGTCAATACGAATTTTATCTTATCTACAAGGTATATATATATATTTGTATAAATAAATAAATAAATATATATATATATATATATATATTTGTATAAATAAATAAATAAATAAATATATATATATATATATATATATATATATATATATATATATATATATATATATATATTGGTGCTGTAACCTGATATCTGACTGAAGAACGATGAAGAAGAAGAAGAATATATATATATATATATTTATTTATACAAGCCTATATTGTATGTAGGCCTAGGCCTACTACTGGGATTTCCAGCATACCAGATTCAAATTAAGCCACAGGCAGATGTTCTTTTAGACAGGTCAAAGTATAATGGCTGTATAACATATTGGCTGGATATTCACTACAGCCAAAATTTGCTGGCTTTATCGTACGTCTTGAATAAGACATGCTACTATTTGTAATATGTGTATTAATATGTATCACGCCCAAGCGTTTAAGGGTCTGAAAGGGTTAAAAAAGAATGACAACATATTGTCACTTCCATGCATGTCACAGGCGTCTACTAATGATGTTATGGTGTGGCTTTCGCTGTACCATCCTATATACTGTCACAGTGACCCAGAATCCATGCTGAACGTCGATGTGTAAAGCCGAAAAGAATTTATATTAGAGTAAAGCTGTAAACCGTGACACAATACATTCTGTTTTCCAGACTGCATCCTGCTAATATGCAGGAGCCTGAGAACGAAGAAGTTCATATATTGATTTTCAATTAGATTCTAAACGCTTATCCACACTAACATTTTAGTTATTTCTATCTATTCGTTAAACCCTTTGTTGCCTTTCAACGTCAGGGATAGCAGAGTTTTCTGGAGTTGATCCTCTTGTGTGCTGAGTATATTGTTGAGTTTGTTGCCTCTTTTATTTCGGTGGTCCATCGATTTCGTTATCGACCTCTTTGTCTGCCTTCACTGTATCTGTGTAGCATAGATTACTGTGGGACGCTGTGTGATGGTAGTCTGCTGATGTGTCAAAACCATTTTATCTGTTGTCTCTTAATATATTCCCAAATTGGAGTGGTACCGTTTCTTTATCTAATTCTTCTTCTCGTTCAGAGTTTGACATGTCTACACAGCAAGTTCTGCTTTCCTAATAAATGCTGCTGTATTTGAAAGCTCCTCAGTTCTCCCATACATCTTTCTGTGGATATCCATCTCTGTGGGCCAGTGTTCTTCCCTTAACTAATTTAGTGTACTGCAGTCATGCAGTATATGTTCAGTGGTCTGTGCTGCCTACCCACAAGGACACAGTGGTGATGGGACCAATCTTAGCCTATTTAAGTGGCTGTTTAATCTGTTGTGTCCAGTTCTGAGGCGAAAGATAATAACCTGCTCTGCTCTGTCGAGATAGTGGTAATTGTCCTTTGGGTGGTCGACTTTCCTGATGGCTTTGATGAGGGTCTTCTTTTCTCGGTAGGTGATTTATTGGTCTTTTAGTTTCTGTGTTGCTCCATCCTTTGCCAGTCTGTCTGATTCTTCATTTCCTGGTATGCCACAGTGGGATGGTATCCACTGTAGTATTATCCTTCTTTGGATGCTCACTTCTCTCATGGCTTTCTTCAGGTCTGGCATTTTATCACTGTCAAGGGCTTGTAGGATAGACATAGCATCAGTAAGAAATACCACCTGCTGGCATTGGCTTGTTGTGTTTTTAATTATTTCTGCAGCCATGTTTAAAGCCTGTACTCTGCAGAGTAGTTGGAGCAGAATATTCCAGTTGGTGAACATGTGGATTCATTTTCTTTTTCTGGATATTTTATGTACACGCCAGCACCTCCATTCTTCACTGCTCTGGTTGCTGATCCGTCTGTATATACTTGTATTCATGCTTCTCTGGGGTACATATCTTCAATAATGTTGCATACTATTGTTTTCTTTTGGAGATTATTCAGTTCTATCATAGTGTGGTAGTTGTTTATGGTGGTTCTGATAGTGAGATTTGGGTATTGCTCCCACGGAACTGGAAAAAGTGTTGGTGATATCTCTTTTGTTATGTCTGGTAGTTCATCCTTATATTTTCTGTTAAGTTTTTTGGATCGGTGTATAAAACTGCTCCTCTTCAGTCTTCCACTGGCTAGGTCACTGTGTCTGGCCCTCATTGGATGTGATGGCATGCTCTTGTACTTTTCTGCATGTATCATGGTCTTAGTGTTTCGCCTGTATGATAAGGGGGTGATGCATGTAATTTTTTCCATTTCATTAATGGGAGAGGTTTTCATGGTACCTGTGATAAAACGAAGTGCCTGATTTTGTACTTTTTTCAGGGCTTGTAGATGGGAGTTGGCTGCTGAAGTCCATGCTGTTGATCAATATTCTAGTACTGGTCTAATTGCACCAGTATATACCTTCTTTAAGGTTGCCTCATTGCCCCCCCCCCCCCCAGATTGTTCCTGCCAATTTCCTAATGACGGCAAGTTTCTTTCTTGCCTTTGCTTCTATTTTCTCAATGTGAGGCCTCCATGTCAGTCTCTTATCTAGCGTAGTGCCCAAGTACACCGGCTCGTCTTCTGTTTGGATATGTACATTTCCGAGTTTTATCTCTCCTGCTTTGTCCTTATTTGATAGTGTGAAGAGTGTTGTTGAAGACTTTTCAGCATTTATCTTTATCATCTATTTATCTGCCCATGCTGCTATGTTGTCTGCTGCCTTTTGTATTTTTTTGTTGGCAATCTTTAGATGTTCTTCTACACACCACACCACCAAGTCATCAGCGTTCATTGCAGCTCTTACACCTTGTGATAATTCACAAATTATATCATTTATGAAGACAAAAAAACAGAGTTGGAGACAATACTGAGCCTTGAGGAACTCCATGTTTTAGAAGAACATTTTTCTGTTGTATCCTTCCATGGTGACTCTTGTTTTCCTATTGTGTAGGAAGGAATGGATCCACTTGCTCATGTTGCTCAAATTCCGTTTCTTTGCAGTTTTATTATCAGTCCATTTTTCCAGACCTTGTCTAGAGCTTTTTTGAAGATCTATCCATAGGGTGAAAACATTTTTCTTTTCTTGAAATGCATCTTCTATGATCTGGGACAGGAATGCTATTTGGTCTTCTGTGCTGTTAAACTCTCTAAACCCAGCATGTTCTGGCACCAATAACTTCTCTGACTCTAGGTACCACTTTAGTCTTCTGTTGACCATCCTTTCAATTGTCTTTCAGACACAACTCGTTAGACTTATTGGTCTATAACTGTCTGGCTTCTGTTTCTGCTTGCCTTTTTTAATAATAGGACACATAAACGCTTCTCTCCACGACTGTGGTACATTGCCCGTTTCCCAACTATGGTTGTATATCTGTAATAGTTTGTACATTTCTGCCTAGGTTCCTAAGCATTTCATTGGTGACACCGTCCGGTCCTGGTGATTTTCTATCCTTTAATTTCCCTATAGATGCCTTTAATATTTCTATTGTGAATAGTTTGGACATGACGTCTGGGGGGTTTGTGTTCTTATCATTGTTCATTTCTTGACGAATGCTTCGTTGTCTACATGTATTGATGGTAATTGTGCTTTCTTTTCTGTAAGATTCTGCAAGCTTGTCTGCTTCTTTTTTGCCACAGTGGAGTTTGCCTGAATCCTCCAATGTAATTTTTTTGTCGCTGAGTATTGCTATCATCATTTATTTGCTTGGTCAGTTTCCACAGCTTTCTCCCTTCCTTTTCAAAATTTAGTTTTTGAGTTTTTTCCCTCCAGCTTCTTCTCTGTATTTCTAGCTTTTCTTTTGTAAACTTTGCTTTGGTTTTTTTGTAGAGCGATGTGGTTCTGTTTTGATGGTTGCGTGTCTGCCATATTACGTGCTTCAGTGAATTCTTCCTGTAGTTTTTGGAGTGTATTGGTCCAAATATGGTATATAATTCTTCCTTGCTCCTCTTTTTATTGTCTCCTTATCTGCCTGAAGTATTCCTTTATTAAACTCCATGATAATAGTGTTGATGTCTCTCTTTGTCTAATGTCTTCATTTCTCACTCTGTCTCTTAGCGATATTCCTAGGATTCTGCGTAAGAATGCCATTTCAGCTTTCACAAGTGTACGTTTATCTTGTGCTGTCGTTGTCCATGTTTGGCATTGGTAACACAGCGTTGGTATAATAATCGTTTTGAATAGTATTATTTTGGTATCCAAATGTACATTTTTGTTTCTGAAGATTGGTGTCATTTGTCCTACAGCGTGGTATGCTTTACTACATCTATTGTGTATTTCTATTAATTCAAATACTGTGTATTTATATGCTGCTCCTGTCATCTGTTGTTATATTGCTTCCTAGGTATGTGAAGTCTGTTGTTTCCAATATATATGTTGGTGTTTCATTCTGTTCGTCCTATCTTCATTACTTCCGTCTTCTCTATATTTATCTTCATGTTACAGGTTTGGCATGATTGGTGTAATCTGTCTATTTGTATTTGTAGTTGCTCTTCTGATGACGCTACTGGTACTTGGTCGTCTGCAAATAGCAATTCTTTTAATTTATCTTGCAAATTGTTTTCTTCCGTTGTCTTTGCTACTTTGTAAATGTGATATATGTATGTTATGGACAATAGGGGAGATAGTACACATCCCTGTCTCACTCCCGAGTGAATGTGAAAATTATCCGATGTACCTGTGCTCGTTCTTACTGCGCTTTGACCATTGACGTATATGCTGTGAGATAGGCTTATCAGATGTGGGGGGACTCCGTATGCCTGTAGTGTTACCCATTGTTGTGCTCTATCTACTCTGTCAAAAACTTTCTCTTGATCCACGAAAGCCAGGTATAAGTCTTGGTTATGTTCTGTTGCTCTTTCTGAAAGTTGTTTGAGGGTGAAGATTGCGTCTGTACAGCTTTTATTTGTTCGAAAGCTTAATTGTTTGTTGTTGAGCTGTGGTTCTATATATGCGTGCATCCTTCTCTCCAGTATCTTGCTAAAGATTTTTCATATGTGGCTTAAGAGTGATATGGTCTATACTTTGTGCAGTCTCTCTTACTGCCTTTTTTCTTCCAGATGGAAACAATCACCGCTGTATTCCACTTTTGTGGTGTCTTCCATATCACATTGAACATTCTGTCTAGCCACATTATACCTGTTCTTTTAGTATATTAGTTCTTTAGGTATACAGTCTATTCCTGGTGCTTTGTTATTTGGTGCATGTTTAAATGCATCTTCAATTTCGGATTTCAGGATGTATGGTTTTAGTTCTTATTCTATTATTTTTATTGTTATAATCACTTCTCCTTCCTTAAGATTTAATAGTTGATTGAAATTGTTTTATTTTACATGTATAATTGTAGCATCCTCCAGCAATCCATAATTTCGTGAAACATAATCTCATCGTTTCAATTAGATAATCTTTCACGCAAACTATCTATTGCCGTTGCTATTTGTCAACAAAATTCAAATCACTTCGATGATGTCTTTCAGTTTACACAATAGGGTTTATTAATGAACCCAAAGTCTCTCATAGAACGATATTGTTTTAAAATGAAGAACGTGATTTAGTTAGCTAATTTACACACAATCAGGGGATATAACTAAAATACCGGCATTGAGCACTTGCACTAGCACATGCGCAGTGGTTAGCGCACTGGCTTCGCATATGAGTGGTCCTGGGTTCATTCCCCAGTTGAGGCGGAAATGTTTTTCATATCGCAACTGCTTCCAGTTCGACCCAGCCTTAAATGGGTACCGGATTAATCCGGGAAGTAAAGACTGCTAGGGAGAGGAGATGGCTACCGCCCTCATTTGTAGAGACTCTGAAATGTGAAATCGCTAACATCTCACACCACTACGACATTAATAAAAGCTATGGGTTACTTTACTTTACTTACTTACTACTATCACATGACAGCAGTGAAATTCTTTAGCGCCCATTTAATCCCACTAGATAGACTACACAAGAGAACATTACACACGGGGGCCAGGTAGCGCAGTAATTAGTGCTCTGGCTTCACTTATGATTGATCCTGCGAGGGAGAGGACGCCCTCATATAGCAACGTCATGGAAATATGAGATTGCTAACATTGTACACATCTACGGCAGTATTACATGCTATGGGTTCAAATTACTTTACTTAGGGGCTGTTGATACATACAAACTACAGATATTGAAATGTTGAACAGGTATAGAGGATTGACTTCATTGTACTCACCTTAAACGATATATGTACGTAGTATCAACGAAGTTACGCATCGCCTGCTGAGAAAACTACTCATAGCACGTAATTCCGATTCAACCTTCAGGAATCGTTGCTTCAAGCTTCAGGAATTGTTGCTTCAAGCTTAAGGAATTGTTCCTTCAAGCTTCATGAATTTTTGCTCCAAGCTTCAGGATTTATTGCTCCAAGCTTCAGGATTTATTGCTTCAAACTTCAGTAATTATTGCTTCAAACTTTCAGGAATTGTTGCTTCAAGCTTCATGATTTATTGCTTCAAACTTCAGTAATTATTGATTCAAACTTCAGTAATTATTGATTCAAACTTCAGGAATTATTGCTTCAAATTTCAGGAATTATTGCTTAAAATTTCAGGAATTATTGCTTAAAATTTCAGGAATTATTGCTTCGGGATCTCAGAAAAAAGTCCACTTTATGAACAAAACGATATGAGCGCGATACGATCCCGCGACCAGCAAAAAGCGAACGGATTGATGCGGGAGTCACCCTCTCCTCCCCGCCCCCTCCAATATAAAAATATGCGTTGCTATTGGAATGTTTCAAGTAAGAATTACTCACTGACAAAGGTATAAACATTACTTTGACATCCTAAACTTTTAATATAACTCTTCTGAGTTCTATAGTTCTATATGTTAATATAATAGATTTGATGTAATCTGTACTTACACTTATCGGGAACTGAAATACAAATGAAAAAAAAATGTTCATTAGACAACATCCAGTTAAAATATATGTTTTTTCCCTATTTTGTTAAGACCCCCCCCCCTTTTTTCCCCAAGTTGGGAAACAGTTGTTTTAGCACACTTTTTGCAATGATGATAAATGGTGGGTTTTTCCAGAGGTTTATTTCATACACGGATGACTTCATATATATTATTATGAGTAATATTTAGACTTTAGAGAATACTCAATTCACTTAGAGAGACATAGTAAACATAATTACATAGATCATGCGTGAATTTCGTCAAGAAGAAGACCCGTGTACAGAATTAATTAGGACTTGATTGGTTACTTGTTATATTTCTCTCATTATTCTCGATGGTCACTATTTATATACTTGAAGCCAACATGCTAAAAAATGCTGAGTCCGACAAACAAAATACACGGAAATTAAATGGCCTTCTAAATCATGTTTAGGTTTTCAGTGCACATGACTTAAACTCTGCTGAAGGACATGGATGAACTATCATGCAATTTGAGGCGCGTGAAATCCTCGCTGTAGTGGTGGCATATTAACTACTGGTAATTTGATGCAGTATGTAAGCTAATCTGATTGATAATTAGTCAGATCTTGAGACTTTAATTCTCAATGAAACGTTTATAAAGTGAGTTCAACTGTTGATCTTTCTCAGGTGAATTATGGTTAGTCGACTTAATGACTTGCCGTTAAGCGGAGATATGGGAGTCTCAGTTGTCGGACGAATATCATATATGTCACCCTGGTTGTGTTGAGTCCATATTTGTTCAAGGTTATCTTGATCAACCTTTTTTATAGTATACCTTTATTTGGACATGGATGGTCCTAATTCGGATATTCTAATATAACAGAGAAGTCTCTGAGCGTGTATGTCAGATAACTAGAGTGACAGTTTTCTTCTGTTTGACCGTAGTGAAACAGTGTGACAGAGATAATATTGGACGTTATAATATTTGCAGCAAATAGAATTCTAAAGTACGTCACAATAGTGTGACACAATGTTGTGACTACGTCTAAGACACGACACTTTGGTATTTCTTGTGCTGTGATGAGGTTTTGTTCCTGTAGTTGTCTTTGTACTTCAACAAAATATACAGACACTTCGTGTGACAAGTATATACAGACGTTTAATATTTGATTTCAAGGTCCAAATGTACAATTACAGCAACCATCATCTGGAGTCATGGCCTCTATAATGCATCCTAGACGTCTATGTGATATAACAGTTACTGCGTTATACAACTAGTTCTAACATATCCTAGTCTACGAATAACACTAGACTCGCTAACTAGAGAGACTTTAAACCGTCTCTCTTTCTCTCTACAGTCTAGTACTAATCTCATTGGTGCTTGACAAGATCTCACTTGTACTTAACAATTTCATCTGATAACTATCTTACTTCTCTCGATATTCTGATCTCGAACATACAGTTACTTGAATGGAAGTTACTACTCAAGCCAGAAGCTAAGTCTGAACTGCGCCACAGCTGACTGTTCAGCACTCTACCTCGTCCTGTCCAGCTGTGGACCCTTGAATGTCCACTCTTCAATAAAGAATCCCCCCGATTGTCTTTACTGGTAGATAATGAGTTTGACTTTCTTTTGGAGAGGCGTTCCCGTTGAACCAGAGGACAGCAAAGTCCAATTAAGTTATACCAGAACGCACTATCATAAAATATTAGAGGTAACAAAGACCCCTGAACATTATTTGTAACTGTCTTTACTATTTCCAAGTCCGCCTTTTTCAAAGTCACACTCTGGCCAATCAAGATTGACATTCCAGAATCTTTCACATCCGTTTCTTAGACCCGCCCTCCTCTTCGTATACCTAAACGTTATCACATCTCTCTCAGACCTTCCGTCTGTCACTTTTTTTATGTGAGCACGTACTTGCATTACCTGGAATGACAGGTCTGTTTCTAATTTATGCTTGTTTTTATATATTTATTATATTTATTGATCAGCCCGATTCTACTTGTTTCCAAGTGTGTCAACAATACGATCAACTTCTTTCCCGCCTAGTTGACTGTGAACTAATGTCGTTTGTCTCTTCGTGCAATTTCCTCGACCATGTTGATGGACAGGTCTGTCTCTTATGTTCCCTCGGCAACTCGATACCAACCCTTGATAAATAATATTGTTGTACTTCTGTGTCTGTAATGTAAGTTTCTCCAACTTGTGCCCGGCTTTTGACTAAAAATCGCCTTCTTGTTATTTTTACTTAAGAAGGCTGCTACCGTCGTAGACATTTCGTCTGACGTAATCCAAACATTTGTCTGTCATGCCACATTCTATGACAGTCGTCCAAACACACAATCTGCCACGTCACATGCTATTACACTAATAACTATTTGTTTTTGAGTTCATTCTAATAAGGTGATCAAACTATTTCAGCTGTTGTCTTTCGACATGCATAATACGTGATATTATACCTACTCTTTTCTTAATGTTGTTATTTCTTATTTTATCTACTTTAGTAACAATTGCATAGTTTCTCAGGCACTTCCTTTTACATGTAACGATTTTACTTTGTTGCGAGATTATTCAAGATAGTATTCATCATGAAATGTAATCCTATTATTCATTATTTGCATCTGTATAGATGGGTACACCGTCAAACTGTCCATATTGCATGATTCTCGCGAGAGAGTTGCATGAAGGCTGGTGTGATAACGGCACCATTCCCTTGCTGTCGCAGCGTCATGTATAGGGATAGTTATTTAATTACCCTTCCTACACAAAAACATTAAAACTCTCCCTATCGGTAGTCGAATCCTAGACCTCACGCTTGTCAGACCAACACACTATCCTCTTGTCCACGAACCACAACCAATGGGTACATGATCTGTGCTAATAGATAACGGCTTGTAAGACTAAGTCCCAATATGCATAGGAAATGCGTGTTTCTCGGAGTGCAAGATTATTCTGTGAGATATTTCGTAAAATCTATATAAGTATTTCTACATATTTTTAAATTTACATTTCTCTGAGAATTTTATATAAATTGTATTTCCATATTTAAACATTGTACTCTGTCGAATACGGATGCGTCGAGCCATTGGCGCAAATAAAACAGCGAGACAACGCATTTCCATTCTCTGGACTACATCCTGCTGAAAATCTAGTAGGACCATGGTCCTGCTACAGGAGATATCCAGTGGGAATTTGAGAATGAACGCTGAAGAAGAAGAAGAAAATATTGTAACACGTCAAAGTGACACAGAAGCCAAGGTTAAGTTAGATGCGTTACACCGAAAGGTGCAGAGATCGCAACATAACACAACCCATTATATTTTCTGGACTACATTATAGTAGGGATTGGAGAACGAACTCACCAGAAGAAGGATTTTGAAGAGGTTATTTACATATCTTGGTATCAAGGACACATTACAAATTACATTTGGGATCACTAAAATGTACAGGTGTTATGTTATTGACCATAGCAATAAAAATACCGGTATGTTATTAATCAGGGCAAGAAATATATAATTAAAATATAAGAGAGTAATGAGAAAGAGAAATATAATGTTCTTATTTGGTCAGTAGAATGTCCTCATGTGATCAATGGAATGTCCTCATGTGGTCAGTACACTGTCCTTATGTAGTATATACAAGGTGTTCATTTGATCATTGCAATGTCCTCATGTGATCCATACAATGTCCTCATGTGATCAGTACAATACCTCATGTGGTAAGTACACTATCTTCATTGATCAGTACAATGCCCTCATGTGATCAGTACAATACCTCATGTGGTCAGTACAATGTCTTCATTGATCGGTACAATACATCATGTCGTCAGTACAATACCTCATGTGGTCAGTACAATACCTATAGCGGCCAGCACACTGTCTTCATTAATCAGTACACTACCTCATGTGGCCAGCACAATGTCTTCATTGATCAGTACAATACCTCATGTGGTCAGCACACTGTCTTCATTGATCAATACAATACTTCATATGGTCAGTACAATGTTCTCATGTGATCAGTGTAATACCTCATGTGGTCAGTACAATGTCCTCATGTGGTCAGTAAAATATCTCATATAGTCAGTACAATACCTCATGTGACCAATACAATATCTCATGTGGGCAGTGCAATGTCCTCATATGGTCAGTAAAATACCTCATATGGTCAGTATAATGTCCTCATGTGGGCAGTACAATGTCCTCATGTGGGAAGTACAATGTCCTCACGTGGGCAGTACAATGTCCAGATATGGTCAGTACAATACCTCATGTGACCAGTACAATATCTCATGTGGGCAGTGCAATGTCCTCATATGGTCAGTACAATACCTCATATGGTCAGTACAATTCATCATGTGGACAGTACAATGTCCTCCTGTGATCAGTACAATACCTCATGTGGTCAGTACAATTCATCACGTGGGCAGTACAATGCCCTCATGTGATTAGTAAAATGTTATCCTGTGGTCAGTATAATGTCTTCATTGATCAGTACAATGTCTTCAAGTGGACTTTACAAGTATTCATGTGGGTAATAACATTTTCCAAATTAGTCATTTGATGTCCTCATGTTAACAATATAATGTTCTCTTCTTCTGTGTTATGAAACTCCTGCAGATTAACAGGATGTAGTCCGAAGAACGGAATGGTTGTGTCATTGTTTACTGCATTGCTGTGATGTCTGCACTTTTCGGCAGGGCATATCCGACTTCAGCATGGCTTTGGGTCACTGATCCTATATGGGATGGGACAGCTAATTCCATCCCATAACATCCTTAGTCGCATCTTACGGCATGCATGGAAGGCAAACAGTGTTGCTATTCTTTGTTCCCCTCTCGGGCTGCAGCAACAAACGGGCACCAATGTCCTCATGTTGACAATGCAATATCACATGTTGTCAGTGCATTGTTCTGAAGTCAGTAGAATGTTCTCATGTGGTGAATACAATGTTCCTTATGTAAACATTACATTTCCCTAAAGTAATAATGCAAATTCTTCAGGTAGTCAATTGACCATAATCAAATGGAGAATGCAATATCCTCGTGAGGTTAATACAATGTCAAGGTGAGGTAACTGCAAGTCAACCTTCGATAAGGAGATGTCGCTTGATGATGATGAATTATAATTTTCATCTTTTTTTCAGGGGTAGAAGAGTTCTCTGGAGATGGCGCTCGTGTATGCTGAGTATATTGTGGAATTTTCGCCTCCTTTATTTCGGTGGTCCATCGTTTTTGAGGTCGACCTCTAGGTCTGCATTCACTGTATCTTTGTAACATAACTTGCTGTGGTATGCTGTCTGAAAGTAGTCTGCTGATATACGCAAAGCATTTGATCTGTTGTCTCTTAATATACTTCAAGATTGGGGCGGTGGTTCTTTGTCTAATGTCCTCATTTCTCACTCTGTCTCTTAGCGATATTCTTAGGATTTTACTTAAGCATGCCAATTCAGCGGTCACTAGCTTACGTTTCTCCTGTGATGTTGCTGTCCATATGTTTGGTAACACAGCGTTGGCATAATAATCGTTTTTAGTTGTGTTATTTTGATGTTTACATTTTGGGATTAGTGTCATTTGCCCTAAGGCTTGGTATACTTTACTACATCTATTGTGTATTTCTATACTCGTTTTGCCGTCTGTTGTTATATTGCTTCTTAGATATGTGAATTATGTCATTTGCTTAAATCTGCTGTTTCATATATATATATATATATATATATATATATATATATATATATATATTCACCCATTCATTTTACTATTGCGCTAAAGTTAGCACATAGGGCAGAGATCAGATCTCTTCTCTTCAATTCTGTCTGTTCAAAGCTATTCTGTGCAGTTCTTGAATAGTATGACTATTAGTTGTTTTACTTTCTCTAAGTATTGTTCTTCTGAGTGTTTCTTTTGTTCTACCCCTTGCTCTTATGCCTGTATATATCCATTCAAGAGATTGGTGGTGTATTCTGTTGGTGTCTGCGCGTAGGACATGCCCGATGTAGGACCAACGACGTTTTCTGATAACATCTGTGAAGAAATTTTGATGTGTCTCTTCTATGATTTTATCATTCGATTTGAATTCACTCCAATAGGTGTTAGTTATCATACGAAGACATTTATTCTCGAAACTCATTATTTTATTTTCTGAAGATAAAGAGCTTTTCCAGCTCTCACATCCATATGATAGCACCGGAATAACGCAGGAATTAAATAAGCGCATTTTCATGCGTGTGCTAATTGACTTTAACTTCCAGATATTAGACCGTCTGTTAAATGCACTTGATGCTAGGGCAGTGCGAGCTGTAATTTCTGTCATGACATCACCGTCGAGTGTTAATTTGCTTCCTAGATAGGAGAATTTGTGTACATTTTCAAGTTGTTGTCCACTTAAAGTAATTTCATTAGTTGAATTGGTGAAGTCCATAATTTTTGTTTCTGATGAATAGATTTGGCGACCTATTTGTCCTGCGATGAGTTTTAATCTATCAGTTTTCGTTTGTGCATCTTGATGGTTTTCACTCAATAGTGCCAGCTCATCGGCAAAATCCAGGTCTTCTAGTGTTGTTTTATTTATCCATTTGATTATATATATATATATATATTGGTGTTTCATGATACAACATATTAATGAAGAAAAATATTCAAACACAAAAAACAAAAAAAAAACCACACACACACATATATAATGACAGAGACAGGAATACTTGCAAAAACAGGAACAAGAATGAGAATAAGAACAAAAAGTACAATAAATATAACTAAATTAATAATAGGAACTAAAGTAATAAAGAATAAGAAATAAAATAATAACAATATACAGCATGAACAAGAATAAGAGGATGCACAGAAACAGAAGCAAGAATTAAAGCAGGAACATAAACATAAACTCAGACGAGAACATAAAAAACAACTAGCAAGAACTTAATCTAGGACAATAACAAGAACGGGAGTATGTATAATATTAAGAATAAGAACGAAAATAATAACAATAACAAGAACAGGAACAATAACATGAACAGGAACGGGAACTAGAACAACAACAATAAGAAGAAATGGAACTAAATTTAAAACTATAATGCGAACGGGAATTAGAACAGTAACTTTAAGAAGAACTAGAACAAGAACAATAACAGGAGTGGGAACTAGAATAGTAGCAATAAAAATAAGAACCGAAACAAGAACAATAACAAAGAAAGAAACAAGAAAAGATATCGCAACGGAAAGAAGACTAACAGTAACTAGAATAATGGCAAACACAAACAAGAACAAAAGCTTAACAGAAGAAAATAACAATAACTGGTAATAGAAGAATAGTATAAACTATATCAAGAGGGGGAATGATAAAAATAGCAAAATCAATAACGAGAACGTGCATTAGAACAGTAACAAGAAGAAGAACGGAAATTAGAACGAGAACAATAACAAGAACGAGATCTAAAACAGTAACATGAAAAGAGCTGGAGCAATAGAATGAACAAGAACACAAACAAGAACATAAGTATTGACATACCCCGTGTCACAACGACTTTACCGTCCGGTCTTTTGACACATTGATATATGTTGTTTAAATCAGTAGAAATATTCCAGAATGAGTTCAGAGGTCTACATATTCCGTAATTGTCCACACAGGCTGTAAGCATAACTCGGAATATTATTGTCAGCAAATCTGTTAAAAACTTACTAAAAACGTGTTATATCTAATTTTTATTTTGCTTTTAAACAGTTACTAGAAGGCTGAAAAGAGTATAACATCTTATTTGAGGATCAAGGGCAATATTTCAGCTAACAGAAGATTTCTTTGAAGATAAGAAAACTGCTGCATCAAAGTGAAATTGTGAGATAACGTTATATAATATTATTCATTCTATACATCAATATGCAATTGTTAGATAATGTTGGAACATTATAAAATAAAATGTGACCATGTTGTAAGATAACGGAGAGGGTTGACCAAAGTTGACATTAATGATTTTTTTATACCACAATAAAATTGTTTAAATTATGTATCCATTCATTTGTTTAATCCATAAACTGTCAGAGTCATGGGATTGGCACTATGGAAACATAATATCTGAGAATCGAGGAGTTGCCACTCTGGAAACATAATATATGAGGAACCTCGCGTTGCCACTATTGAAACAGGAACAGGAGTTGCCACTCTGGAAACATATTTCCTCAGAGAAGTATTGGTCTACTATGTAAAAATCAACACAAGAAACTCCGGCAATGCTTCTCAGTTCGTTATGTGCGGGGACTGGAAATCATGTAGTCTTTAATATAGTCAACTCATACTTTCTTTTGTGCTCCTCTACTTAACCCTACTCCCTTTGATGTAGCTCACAATATCCTAACTAGCTCCAGCGTTAAGGATGAAATAAGGATTTGCCTAAAAATGGAAATATTAATTTCGACAATGTCTACTTGAAACCTGAATTATTACAGCCAGTGAAACAAAGACACTGGACTAAGATGTCTTGTGTTGACAAGTTAATTGAATCATAGGATCAGTCAAACGTCACTTCGACTTGCAGCTTATCATTCACATCTTAACCCGGTATAGTTAGTTTGGGCTAAAATCAAAGGAAAGTTTCTTGCCCAGAACACCACACGAAAATGTGATGTGCAAAAGGTATTACATATGATGCCCTGGGTAGTATTAAAATTAAGCGTAGGTTCTATAGCATCAACTTGCCATCCGGGATGAAGCTAATTCTTCATGTACTAAGCCGCAGCACCGATTTGTGGCTAGTTTCCTTCCTTACCGTTTTTACCTTCTCTAACTCATGCGTCAGGTTCCCATTTACAGTTGGGTCGGCTGGAGGAGTGGTCATTCCAGGCGAGAAATCACAACCTGGAATGTTTTTGCCCGGACGTGATTTCGAACCTGGCATACTGTAATATTTTTAAGGTCATAAAAATATAAGAGGATATTGAAACAGTTTGTGCATAAGAGAAAAAAATGTTCAAAAATGTGCATGAGAAAGTGAAATGACTAATACTGCAGTTTACAAGTCAATCTGCTTGCAAATGTGATGATGTTAATGCTTTAGTCTAAATCTGTAATTGATATTAATATATCGCAAAAGATATTTAAAAAAATATTTTGCAATTATTTCTGAATAAATCTTTATACATGTGTATTAGATTTAACGAGTATTCAGAACATACTAACCTGGACGGATAACGATAATTCGACCGTCATTGCACTGACTAATCTGGCAGCCTCGATTCTCGTATATAATCTCCAGATGGTTTAATTTGTAATGATCATAATGACAAGGGATGTATTTCGGAACAATAACAACCACTAATGTTGAATTTGGGTTTTTGATACACTTGTATATTTTATTCTCATATTCCCACTCTCTGTTAACTGTATAGCACTTGCGATTTTGGTGAAACTTACACCCTGTAAAGAAAACATATATACATTATAAACACTCTGTGGAGAAAAAAATATACATTATAAACACTCTGTGGAGAAAAAGATATACATTATAAACACTCTGTGGAGAAAAAGATATACATTATAAACACACTGTGGAGAAAAAGATATATATTATAAACAAACTTTAGAGGAAATATATATATATATATATATATATATATATATATATATATATATATATATATATATATATATATTATAAACGCACTGTATAGAAAAAAAAGATATACATTCAGTGCAGGATTTATATATAAGCAAAAAAGCTATAGCTTAAGGCCCGACTGTCTTGGGGGCCCTATTTTTTTTAAATTTCACTATCTTTAAACTTCTTAATTGTTAAAGTTCTCCATATCTCAAATAGCTTAGGGCCTTATCGCGTCTAAATTCGACGCTGTATACATTATAGATACCCTTAGTCATCGGGCTGTTTTGGTGGGTCTTATTGCTATATATTATCATTAGACAATACCGGATGTGGTTCATAGGTGATTGGATCACAATATTAATATATCAGTCAGACTGTTGCAGCTGACAGTTTCAATTCGATGCTCATACATTAATCTTTTCGTAGGGGTCTATGTCTATTACACATTATTGAAGATCTCACTTGAGAGTAGAGTAGAGGACAAGCAAAGCAAGAGGTAGGCGGAGATACAGGTGGGAGAGAAACAGCACGCGATGGACATGTTACAGTCAAACACAGTACACAACCAAAGCAAGAAATATATGATTTTGGAAGTCCGTTATAGTCAACTTTCGTTGAGAATACATTTCGTGATGATGATAATGATAAACATACATTTCGTGATGATAATGATAAACATACATTTCGTGATGATGATAATGATAAACATACATTTCGTGATGATGATAATGATAAACATACATTACGTGATGATGATAATGATAAACAAACATTTCGTGATGATAATGATAAACAAACATTTCGTGATGATAATGATAAACAAACATTTCGTGATGATAATGATAAACAAACATTTCGTGATGATAATGATAAACATACATTTCGTGATGATAATGATAAACAAACATTTCGTGATGATAATGATAAACAAACATTTCGTGATGATAATGATAAACATACATTACGTGATGATGATAATGATAAACATACATTACGTGATGATGATAATGATAAACATACATTACGTGATGATGCTGATCATTATCTCTATTGTATTTCTCTTACATAGCCGGTCTAGTCCTTACTTCAAACTTTTGAAATCTTGAGAGCAACAGTGATTCACGCACCTGAAAGATTGTGAGTGGGGAAGGTCTCGCAATGCATTCACTATGTCAGAACGATCCATTGATGCACATTTCAATACTCCGACCGTGCTTTCAAGCTTTTCAGCTCACTGATTGCCCTCAACACCCGCATGTCTATGCACGAAAATGAATGCAACCTGTCTGGTCGCAGATTGCTCCAGTTGTTTTAGGGATATGGTTACGAGATTTTGGTTAAGTCACGCACATTGTTTTATAATGCCAGTCATAATTTCGCGTCGTGACACAGTATTTACGTTTGTTATACCTTTTTTCGCATATCCTTGATGATTTAAACTACGAACTTAGAAAATGTGATATATCTCTCGTCATTTCAACGATAGTGAGTGGGGTTAATTGTAAACAGGGAAATCCGACTACAATCAAGTCAATCTTCTACGTCTCAAGTTCTTTTGAGTAAGAGGCTTCTTCTCAACGCATTGAAAATTATAGAAAATCAAAATCTGGAAATTTAGTCTCTTCTATCAGCTTGATCGTGTTTTGTAATTCGTAGATAGATTATGATGAAATAATAAAATGTGCTGTGAGAAGGTAGCTTCTAACAGTGCATCATCTTTCTGACAAAAGCACACATCCTTCTCGGTTGTGTAACTGAGGCTACACCAGTAGTATACAATGTACACTATATGAAACTATACAACAGGCATACACAATGTCTACATAAAGTATAAAGTTATTATTAAAGTATATCTATGAATTTAAAAAAATAATAAATAGCTACAAACAAAAGAGCAAGGATTACTTTCCATGTTCCGGTCCAACTGCGACCTTTCTCAAGAAAAAATAAACATTGAATAAGAAACATCGACATGTAAATGATCATTTGGAGGCTTCTTTCTTACAGCACGGCGCTCCAAGTAATGAGAGAGAGGCTCAAGTATATGTTGGATTATTTGTGTTTAAAATGATTACACATCATCGGTACACACAAATTCACATAGATTCATGGTAATGAGATACCATCAGTTTTACAAAATCATCTGCTAATGTGATAGATCAGATCAAATGAAAGTAAAACGTAAATGAGCTAAAAAAAACGAACACAAACAACATACAAAAACTGAATATTGTGTATGTGGAAAGCAACATGATGACAAAAGCAAAGTTGGGGGCCACCAATGAGAAAAACCAAGGTGTGGAGGAGAGAGTTATTAAAATAAAAAGAGGGGGAGGCGAGAGAGAGAATATGGAAACATTTGAGTTATATGCAAGACATTGGTAGCAGAGAGGTTGCCAATAGACAACGCCGAGACTATAGAAATAGATAGGGGGATCCGTAGTTGGCAGTGCCTGATATAAATGATGAATTAAAGAAAAAAAACAGTACGAAAAAAAGCTTGTTGATTCATAAACATACACATACACACACACACATGTATATATGAACATATCCACGTATATTTACACACTAATCACAGACATATGCATGCACATGTGAATATAAATATGAAAACCTATATATATATATATATATATATATATATATATATATATATATATATATCTTCCTGGGTAGAGGAGAAGGGGCAGACCAAGAAGACGATGGACAGACGACATTAAAGATAATATGAATACATCGCTAGAAAATGCAAGCCACATCGCCCAAGACAGAGAGAGGTTCAGAGAGTTCATTGGGAAGACAACATTCTGGAAGGAATACGTCACATGACAGATATATTTATATGTGAATATATATATGTATATGTATATATACATGCACATATATACACATATATGTAAATACAGACATCCATACATATACTAGTACACAAGTGTATATACCACAACAATGCACGTAGTACCAACGGACACACCTATATATATTTCATTTCATATTACATACATATATATATATATATATTTCATTTCAAGTGCTGAAAGTTTTTCCTTTCCTTGTGAGTTATCATGAAGAGAGGAAGATACAATCAATCAATTTAGAACAATCCAAGAAACTAGAATAAGAATAAAAAGAAGTGAGCGAATATAATAAGAAGTTGTTTATCGTTGTTTTAAAATATAAATAGCATTGTCCGTTGATTGGGGGTGGGGGTGGGGGAGTGTTGGGGTAGGTTGAAAATCTCCACTCTCAAAAGAAATAAGAACATGATTTTTAATACTAGCAGCGCTCGTGTTTTGCCAGTATCCGATAGCGGAGCAAAGAATATAAATAATACTAGCAAGGCTCGTATGTTGACAGTATCCGATAGGGGAGCAAAGAATAGAAATAGTATTTGCCATCGATTTCGTAAGAGGTGAATAAAGAGATTGTTTAGGAAGTGGTTGTTCCATCCGATATGGGGTTTAAAGTGAGCCAAAAGCCATGACGAATTTTGGCGACTCAGGCAGAGCGGCGCAAATATCGCAGATAAGCTGTAAAATATAACACATCGCATTCCGTTCTCCGTTCTGCATCCCGCTAATCTGCAAAGGAGTTTTAAAACAAACGCATAAGAAGAAGAAATACTGGAAATTTAGACGGAAGCAGGGAAAAGTATTCCATATTCATAAAAATGTCAGAAAATGAAGGAATTACACACGAAAACACGATTGTGTGTGTATGAAAACAGGATTGTATGTGTATGAAAACACGATTGTGTATGAAAAAACATGTTCCCATTACTCATGATGTATCCACAACATGTGTGCAACCTACCAATCAAGCACATGATCAATCAACGAAACAAATACATCAATCGGTCAATAGAATAAACCAAAATCCCTTAAAAATTATAGCACCATAAGCCACAGTTAAGTAAATTCTTTAGTCTACCATGCCCTTACGTTTCCACTTTGGGTTTTCCGTTGTGATTCCTACACTATTGAAAACTTTCACAAGCTCTCTTTTCAGAATTGTGAAAAATCTTTCCTGTCTCCTCTTTCTCTGTGTACTCCACATCAATGCATCTTGCAATACCGTTTCTAATCAACTACACCAAATCAGTTCTTTAAGCCATTATCTTTTATATTAGACGATGATACTCCCAAAAATACAAATCAGATACCTTCAATTATGCAAGCAACATGTCCTTTTTCTTGGCACTGGCATTTTTCACATGGCTTTTTTCCGGGGAATATTTCTAGAGGTGCGTACTTTCTATCGTGATATTTACAACCTGCAGAATATGTAATAGTTGCAGTGTTAGTGACATAAGTGTTGTTTTGCGCATGCAGTTGTGTCTGTGAGTTTCACCAATGGCTCGCTAGACAAACCAATCATGCAACAGAAAACCTTAGTAGATGATATGCCTTTATATTGAGGCCATCTTCTTATAGAAGCTTCATGGTACGTCATCTATACAATCCCGTAGTCCTAACCTTCGATAACTATTACCATGTTTTTCAGACAGGCCGACGTTGTGCTTGAACTAGTTACGGGCACGGCGTGGGTGGGCAGAACAAAAAAGAAACCTGTCGCAAGGGCCAGAGTTGTGCCCTGATGTCGACGTCTGTTTCGGCGGCATTGGACTCGAAACACCATCGAGTCGAATGGCTGCTGGAACAGAGGGCGGAGCAGTTATGGGAATGCCCCACGTGCTGTGATGCCAGTTTTCTAATCAAGAATCAAGTATCAGTGATGTTATAAATGCTGTTGTCAGAAATGTTATCAATGATGCGGTAAGAATTGTTTAATAAGCGTACGTAAACATCAATTTGTTCATCAAATAGGCATAGAATAGTGTTCATCAAAACGTTCATAGCTCATACAAATAAATTATATAATATTGTGACTGTCTATAAATTATGTAATATTGTGACTGTCTATAAATTATGTAATATTGGGACTGTCTATAAATTATGTAATATTGTGACTCTCTATAAATTATGTCATATTTTGACTGTCTATAAATTATGTCATATTGTGACTCTCTATAAATTACGTCATATTGTGACTGTCTATAAATTATGTCATATTGTGACTGTCTATAAATTATGTCATATTGTGTCTGTCTATAAATAATGTCATATTTTGACTGTCTATAAATTATGTCATATTGGGACTGTCTATAAATTATGTCATATTGTGACTGTCTATAAATTATGTCATATTGTGACTGTCTATATATTATGTAATATTGTGACTGCCTATAAATTATGTAATATTGTGACTGTCTATAAATTATGTAATATTGTGACTGTCTATAAATTATGTAAATAGTTGTTCAACAGTTGTTATGTGAAGAAATATTTAATTCCAACCGCAAAATATTTTTGCAGTAAACGTACAATGAAACTACATTAATTATTGAGATTTAAGGATATAATTTTCAGATCTATCCATCCATCCACCCACCCACCTATCTACCTATTTACCTACCTACATAGCTACCTATCCGTTCCACCCACCCATATACCAATCCGTCTATCTATCTATCTATCTATCTATCTATCTATCTATCTATCTATCTATCTATCTATCTATCTATCTATCTATCTATCTATCTATCTATCTATCTATCTATCTATCTATCTATCTATCTATCTATCTATCTATCTATCTATCTATCTATCTATCTATCTATCTATCTATCTATCTATCTATCTATCTATCTATCTATCTATCTATCTATCTATCTATCTATCTATCTATCTATCTATCTATCTATCTATCTATCTATCTATCTATCTATCTATCTATCTATCTATCTATCTATCTATCTATCTATCTATCTATCTATCTTTCTATCTATCTATCTATCTATCTATCTATCTATCTATATCTATCTATCTAATTATCTATCTATCTATCTATCTATCTATCTATCTATCTATCTATCTATCTATCTATCTATCTATCTATCTATCTATCTATCTATCTATCTATCTATCTATCTATCTATCTATCTATCTATCTATCTATCTATCTATCTATCTATCTATCTATCTATCTATCTATCTATCTATCTATCTATCTATCTATCTATCTATCTATCTATCTATCTATCTATCTATCTATCTATCTATCTATCTATCTATCTATCTATCTATCTATCTATCTATCTATCTATCTATCTATATCTATCTATATCTATCTATCTATATATCTATATCTATCTATCTATCTATCTATCTATCTATCTATCTATCTATCTATCTATCTATCTATCTATCTATCTATCTATCTATCTATCTATCTATCTATCTATCTATCTATCTATCTATCTATCTATCTATCTATCTATCTATCTATCTATCTATCTATCTATCTATCTATCTATCTATCTATCTATCTATCTATCTATCTATCTATCTATCTATCTATCTATCTATCTATCTATCTATCTTTCTATCTATCTATCTATCTATCTATCTATCTATCTATCTATCTATATCTATCTATCTATCTATCTATCTATCTATCTATCTATCTATCTATCTATCTATCTATCTATCTATCTATCTATCTATCTATCTATCTATCTATCTATCTATCTATCTATCTATCTATCTATCTATCTATCTATCTATCTATCTATCTATCTATCTATCTATCTATCTATCTATCTATCTATCTATCTATCTATCTATCTATCTATCTATCTATCTATCTATCTATCTATCTATCTATCTATCTATCTATCTATCTATCTATCTATCTATCTATCTATCTATCTATCTATCTATCTATCTATCTATCTATCTATCTATATCTATCTATATCTATCTATCTATATATCTATCTATCTATCTATCTATCTATCTATCTATCTATCTATCTATCTATCTATCTATCTATCTATCTATCTATCTATCTATCTATCTATCTATCTATCTATCTATCTATCTATCTATCTATCTATCTATCTATCTATCTATCTATCTATCTATCTATCTATCTATCTATCTATCTATCTATCTATCTATCTATCTATCTATCTATCTATCTATCTATCTATCTATCTATCTATCTATCTATCTATCTATCTATCTATCTATCTATCTATCTATCTATCTATCTATCTATCTATCTATCTATCTATCTATCTATCTATCTATCTATCTATCTATCTATCTATCTATCTATCTATCTATCTATCTATATATCTATCTATCTATCTATCTATCTATCTATCTATCTATCCATCCATCTATCTATCTATCCATCTATCTATATATCTATATATCTATATATGTCTGTCTGTCTGTCTGTCTGTCTATCCACCCGTCTTTGTGATTGTTTTGTCTGCGTGTTTCACTATCGACTGTTTTCTGCATTTTGCTGTAATGAGTAGTGACGAACGGTTTATAGACTATAGCATATTAAGTATTATTTTTGCAGTATTATTGTGTATCAGAATGTTGGTAACTCGAGGTAATATCCACCTGTTTCTTGGTTTCCCTCTGTATCTGGCTGTTTCTATTTCATGTTGTATGCTCTTATCACTGGCAAATTTGACTTCATATGCATTAAATGGTCGTACCTTTACAGTCTGTTTTTCAATATATTTGCCCACAAATGTTGTTCCATCAGTTTCATACTCTCTTCATTCCCCACATGATATATCCATGAATAGGGTAATACAGTTTTGCTAATACCAGATAACACACATAATGCCACACACAAATCGACGTTTCGACAAAAAGGCCTTTATCAAGACAGACAATTGAAACAAAATAAAACATATAATAAAAGCTAACAGTAATAACATCAATTGCTATCATGCTATATAACATCTAGTGTTATCAATTGCTGTCATGCTTGTTATCTATTGCTATAATTACATTTATCTATCGCTGTAATTCTTATTTTCTGTCCCTATAATTCCTGTTGTGTAATGTTATATTTCTTGACGAATAATTCTCGTTGCTTATCGCTATAATTCTTGCTGTTGATTGCTATAATTCTTATTGTCTATCACTATAATTATCGTTGTTGACCGCTATAATTATCACTATTTATCACTATATTTTTTGCAGTTTATAAATATAATTCTTGTTGTTTAGCGATATAATACTTGTTGTTAATTGCTATCATTCTTATTATCTATTTATATAATCCGTTTTATTTATTGCTATAATTATCGTTTTTTATCGCTATAATTCTTGTTTTTTCCCCATATAATTCTTGTTATTTATCGCGAATTCTTGTTGCTTATCTCTATACGTTTTGCTGTTCATCCATATATTACTTATAATGCTCTTGGTTTATTGCTATATTTCTCGCTGTTTATCAATTTCACTTTTGATCGATATATTTCTTGTTGTTTATCGCTACAATTTTCTATATTTATCGATATTCTTGTTGTTGTCTATAGTTATAATTCTCGTTGTTTATCGCTGTAATTCTCGCTGTTTATTGCTACAAATCTTGATGTTTATGGATATGATTCTTGTTGATGATGGATACAATTCGTGTTGTTTATCACTATCATTCTTATTACATATTGCTATAATTGATGTTGTCTATCGCTATATTTCTAGCTGTCTATCTCTATTATTCTCGTTGTTTTTTCATATAATTCTTGTTGTCTATCGTTTTCAAGTAATTATATTTCGGTGGAACAATTGAAAGGTAGTCACCCCTCCCCACAATTTAAGGATTATTTTTTCCTTGGTATCTTGCAGTACTCCGCAGCCCCTGTGACAAATTACCTATGATTAATACCACTAAACGTAAGAACTTTGCAGAAATATTGTAAAACCTTGTGTACTTACTAGTTATTACAGGATTAGCTGTTAGAAATAGAAAAATATTTTTAAAAGTCATAAATACATTAAATAAAAGCACAAAAAGTATAAAACATTGACATTATTTTTTAAAAAAATATTAGAATTTGACAATAGTACAGTGTTGATATTTTAGTAATTTCATAATCAACTTTGATAAAAATTTGAAAATCTTGATGGTATATATACTGACCATATATGGGATGGGACAGTCAACTCCATCCCATGACCTCCTTAGTCGCCTCTTACGACATGCATGGAAGGTAAACAGGGTTGCTATTTTTTGCTCCCCTCTCGGACACCAGCAACGCACAGGCGCTATACGAGACGAAATTATATGTGCCTAAATAAAGCAACCTGTATAGGAACGTTTCCACTACCTAGGTTTCTATTTACTTAAGAGGTTATCTTGCCAGACATGTCCATGCATAGGAAATTTCTAATTGGTATGTGTCGTTAACAGTGAATGGAATCTACAGTTGCGTTCCAAATACAATGTGTCATATGGATCTACTGTCCGAGGCATGTTGGTGTGCGCGGTAATGAAAGAGCAGACAGGTCTGCGTCTAAGGAATAAAAAATCTTCATCATGTCACATATTTTGTCCATGATGTCTTTGAAATTGATTTCTTGAACCCGACTCTATCCTGTGCCAGAATGCATGACCCCTCCAATGATATTTTCATACAGTTTTTGATGGTATCTGGCCATGTTCTTCTAGGTCTTCCTATTCTTCTACTTCCCAGAATTCTGCCCTCTACTATGCGCTTTTCCATGCCATATCTCCGAAATATTTAAGTTTTCTATGTAAAATTGTATTCACCAGTCTTCCTTCCTCTATATTCAGCATACTCATATTGTTCCTTATCTTTTCTGTCCAGGAAATTCTTAATATTGCCCTATAACACTTCAGTTCGAATGACGATATTCTTTTTGACGTTAAGTTTATTGTCCAAATCTTGCAGCCATATGTTGTAGCTGAAAAATGTATGATCTAAGAAGTATAACTTTTTTTCTTCATAAATGTTTTTCCACATATTTTTTTCATTTCTATTAATTTCGCTATCGCAAATATTTTCCTAATTTCCATCGTACAATCACAAAAAATGTTTATATTTCCATCCAGATAATAAAACTTGTCGACGTTTTTCACTTCTTTTATATTTTAATTTTCGGTGTTGCTTTGGTTTTATTTGCTGTCATGATCTGGGTTTTAAGCTATCATTTGATGGCAATAATGGATTGGATTAGAGCAGTCTGTTGAACCTGCTTCATAAACGTCTGATTGATTTGGCCACCTCTATAGATTACATATCTAGGGTGAGATATGGATAATTCAGCAATAAGTGTGGTAATAACAGGACACCTCAGGAAGGAACGAGTAGAATATTTATTGTTGTTGATTTATTAATTCACAGGAATTTACAAGCGTTAGCTTTTACTTTCAATTTGAAATGTTATAGTTTATCCAGAGATGTATGTCAAACCCAGAAGGTTAACTCTCAGCTGTGAACTATTTTGGTTTCCCAAGAGATTTATTTCAAATCCAAAAGGTTATATCTCTCAGCTGTGAACTATATTGGTTTCCCAAGATATTTATTTCAAATCCAAAAGGTTATATCTCTCAGCTGTGAACTATTTTGTTTTCCCAAGATATTTTACAAAAGATTATATCTCTCAGCTGTGAATTATTTTGATTTCTCAAGAGATTTATTTCAAATCCATAAGGTTATATCTCTCAGCTGTGAACTATTTTGGTTTCCTAAGAGATTTATTTCAAATCCAAAAGGTTATATCTCTCAGCTGTGAACAATGTGGTGGTTTATCCAGAGATTTATTTCAACACCAGAGGGTTAACTCTCAGCCATTAGCAATGCTTTGAGAAGAAGGCTCCTACTCAGAAATGTTAACTTCTACTGATTCTGTAGTTTCTACCTTTTCGCATTAGAGTTGAAGTCATGGCCGTGGATTCCCATAGCAAGAATCCCTCCATGTCGGATGTCCAAATAACCGAATCTTGGACAATGATCACTTGTCTTTGTGTAGCAGTCAGCAATGCATTTCCTACCATCTAAGGGGACTTTCTAATCATGCAGGGACAACATGTTTTGTCTAATTTTTTGATCTCCCAGGGAATTGTCACATCCTGAACAGAGTTAGTTTTGACCACACACTATGTATCACATACTCAGAGCAGGGGTACCATATAAACATTGGCAGTTAGGACCATGTTCAGATTTTGAGTTTATGTGAATCTATCAGCGTGATGTGCATTGCTGGGTTCTCTTAATGTTATGCCACTAAGGGAAATGTAATTGTATACATGAAATGTTGTGGTGCTGCCACAAGAGCAAAGCTTCCTTATCTTGACATGCCATCTATTGAGTGTTTAATGATAAATAATATTGAGTCTGATTGGATAATAGTGAGACTTTCAGACCATCCTCATGGAGATAGAAGAATGCTTAACCAGCGGGGTACTTGAATTATTAGCATGCATACCTTCCGTCAGATGTTGAGGTAACTGATCACTATTGGTTTTGACCAGGAGTGCAGTGATAACTGCCCGTCTTAAGCATAACTATAACAATAAAACAACTTACGAATTTTAACGCAGGTTATTGCAGCATCCTTTCCCACACCCGTTTCCCTACACTGACATACGGTATTATTCCAACTAATCCACGTGTTCAATGGATAACACTGTCCATCAACATGTGAGAGACAAGCTGGTAATGAGAAGTATATCAGAACGAGATTGAGCTGACAATTCTAGAAGTGTATTATATTAAAAATAAGCGTTTTTATAATTAAGTAAAAAAGTACATATAGTGGATGCAAGTTTGGACAATAAATAAAGAGGACAATAGGAAAATAGAGACAATAAAGGTGTAGGTCTATGAAAGAATGATGATGGTATTATGTACAGTTAAAAAAACTAACAAAGAGTTGTTGAAAGAGTCAAATGAGAAGACGGGTAAAACTAAATAATATAATAAATAGATAATGTTTATTTTGTTCAGGATACGTTATGAGAAAATGGGGGTCTAGTGAACATAGTTCACTATAGGTAAATAGGCCGTAAGAAAGATAAAATATTCTAGAAATAAAAAGTTGTTGAGATCCACAATTGTCTACAATAATCGGCACGACACCTGATGATTGTTTCTTATGATGATGTATCTCCTTTCAATAGTAGACTTTAGTCCACTTTGATCATATAAGAGCTTTTACATATCACAATATAGTGAACACCAGATTAGCGGTGGTTTAGCCACCACGACCTCAGCCTTTATAGGGTGATATACAACACCAAAATATAGATCTAAAAAGGGCAACGGTCGTACGCCACAGAAAGTGTAATTGTCACTAAAAATAACTAGGATTTCACACACAAAATTGTTTACGAATTCTGTCTCCAAAATAGTCATGCATTCTGATCCACAGACGTCTAGATAAACATGGATTTAGCACTAGTCATAAAAAGAGGTCTGTGTTACAAAATATTGAAAGAGTTTCTTGTTTTGAACGAAATCTGGTAGAAAACAAGTCCACTTTCTAAGAAAGGTTGTGCCATGATCCCAATGAAGAGTGACGTATTGTGATCTATCCGACAATTCCCATACTTGTCATTGGTTAGCGATACAACGTATATGAAATTCAAGAGAAAATATGTCGCATCAGCCAAGATGAGTGACGCTGTGATAAACCAGCACGCATTTCTATTCTGAAAATGAACTTGGTAAATATTGTTATTAAAGACAACCAGTAAACACATTTTTATGGATGTGAGGCATGGACTGTAAAAAAATAAAATGGATAGCGAATTAGAGGCTACATTAATGTGGTTTCTGAAAAAAATGATGAAAATACCATGGACAGCTAAGAAAACTAATGCAGAGGTTCTCATGGATGCTGGCGTAAAAAGATAAATCATATTAAACATTAGGGGCAGACAGTCACGGTTTTTAAGGCATGTTCTGAGAAGAACACAGGTTGAACGCTTAATAGCCACTGAAAATATCAAGGGGAGAAGAGATAGGGGACGACAAAGAGAAAAGTTCATCATCATCAAGTGACATATTCTTTCCAGAACGTAGTCTTTCCTATGGATCTCTTGAATTCTCCGCGGTCTTGAGCAAGTTGCCCTGCATCTTCCAGAATGCGCAGGCATTCTTGTATTTCTTTTGTTCAACGGCGTCTTGGTCGGCCTTTGCCCCTGTTGCCTTCTATCATCCCCTCCATTAACACTGTCTCCATGCCGTCGTGTCTCTTAATATGACCGAAATAAACTAGCTTTTTCTTTAATATAGTGTTCAGAAGCCAGCCTTCCTGGACATTAATTGTTCGTAACACCTCCTGGTTTGTTTTCTTCGCTGTCCATGGTATTCTCAAAACTCTTCTATAACACTTTAATTCATATGATGTTATTCTCTTGGCCACTTTTTTATTTAGTGTCCATGCTTCACATCCATATATCTCCACAGGAAATACACATGTTCATAGTAAAGACAACTTGGTTCTTATGTTAGTACCGTGCCATGGTTTATTTTGTTGTTTTAATTTTGACTTGGTCATTGCTGTTCTCTTAATCTCAACTTTTCACTCGCATTGTTTATATTAGTTCCTAAATAATCAAAATGTGTCGCTTCTTCTAAATTGTAGTTCTCAATATTAATTTTGGGTCATGATTTAGTTTTGTCAGGTGCCATTATTTTTGTCTGTTTCTTATTTAAAAACATGTTTTGCTGTTTGCTGAACTTTTGGGTTGACTTAATTATGTTCAGTAGGTCGTGTTCGTTTGTTGTTAACAGCACTGTGTCGTCTGCATATCTAATTTCTGGCATCTGCAGCCCTCCTATATTTATAGGTCTGAAATCAGGCTTCATTGTTTCTTGTCTCACGTTTCTCATTATATTTTCCGGATAGATGTTGAACAAGTATGGATACAAGGTACATCCTTGTCTTACTCCTTTCTGTACATTGAACCACTCTGATCTTGCACCTTCAACTTTTACCGCTGCTTCTTGATCTTTATACAGCTCTGCTATTAGTTGTGTAATGTGTTTTGCGAAACCCATATCGTTCATTATTTCCCATAATTGATCGTGATTGACACAGTGAAATATTTTGTGTAGTCTATGAAGTATGCGTGTAATTCGATGTTATACTCTCTACATTTCTCTATGATCATCCTCATGTTAAATATATGATCTCTTGTGCCTCTGCCAGTTCTGAAACCTGCTTGCGCTTCGTGGATCTTATCCTCCACCTTGTTATGTATTATTTTCATTATAATGTGCAGTAGTATTTTACTGGCTTGGCTGATCAAGGCAATTGTTCTATAATTTGAACATATTTGCATATCAGCGCTTTTGGGTCTTGGTATGTATACTGAACGTTTCCAGTCCCTTGGACAAGTTTCTGTTCTCCAGATCTTATTGCATAGCTGATAAAATATGTTTACGCTGCTTTCGCCCTCGGCTTGAATCATTTCATCTGTTATGTCATCACAAACTGCTGCTTTTCCTCTCTTTAAACTGTGGATTGCTGATCTAATTTCATCGTTTGTAAGCTATGGTTCTTGTGTATTTCTGTCTGTGTTTGTTTGGCTCCCTGGGTCATTTTGGGGTGACTCTGAGTACATTTCTTTACAGTATTCTTTCCACCTTTCTAAAATATCGCATTCCTATGTAAGGGTTATTCCTGATTTGTCTTTGATGACTCGCATTGATGTTTTATATGTTTTACTCTTTATGGTATCTGCTGCGAGAAATATGTCTTTCATTTTTCCTCCTTCGTACAGGTCCTCTATGTTTTTGCACGAGTCCTTGATAAATTGTTGTTTATCCTTTCTAATTTGTCTTTTTATGTCTCTCGTGAGTTGTTTGTATTATGCATGGCTGTTATTGTTGTTGGGCTTGACTTTCCTTCTTTCTTCCACAAGCTTTATGGTAGTGTCCGTTATATATGTTTGTCTCTTCTTTGTGTTCTTAGGTATATATTTTTGTGCACCCTGTATGTAAATCTCTTTAATCTTGTTGGCTAACTCTTCCACGGGTAATCTCTCATGTTCCTCTAATAAGGCTTCGAATCTGTTTGTAATTTCTATTTTGTATTCTGTTGAAATTTTTGAACAATCAAAGTTGAATGTAGCTTTGCCTCTGACATTTTTAAGTGTGTGTTTGAATTTAGCTACTAATAGTTCATGGTCAGAGTTGCAGTCTGCCCCTGGGTATGTCTTAAATGCTGAGATGCTGTATTTCCATCTTGTTTGGATCATTATGTAGTCGATTTGAGTTTTGGTTATACTATCTGGGGACCTCCAAGTATACAGTTTCCTAGGGTGTTGTGTAAACAGTGTGTTTGTGATACCATCTGGGGACCTCCAAGTATACAGTTTCCTAGGGTGTTGTGTAAACAGTGTGTTTGTGATGACTAAGTTGTTTTCTAAACAGAATTGAATTAGTGTCTCTCCTTGATCATTTCTTTCTCCCACACTGAAACTTCCTTTCACCTTGACCCCGTATACTAGTCTACTTTCTCCAACTTTGGCTTAAAATCTCCCATAATTATCAATATGTCGTGCTTGTTAGTTTTATCAATTGTTACCTGTAACTGATCATAAAATGCATCGATTTCTTGAATTTCTGCTGTTGAAGTTGGTGCATAAACCTGTATAATTGTAATGTTTCTCTTGTGTGATTGTATTCTGACACTGATGATGCGGTCACTCACTGGATTATATCCTAGCACAGACGAACTGGACATCTTAGCAATTATAAAGCCCACCATAAATATAAATTATGACCCGCCTTTTCACTTCTAGAGAAGATGAAAACCTCACCGGTTGTTAGGTTAAGATGACCTTTTCCTGATCGTCGATGTTCCGATATGCCTAGTATTTCTACTTGTAGTCTTTTCATTTCTTTCGTTATAATGTGTATTTTGTTGTGATACATGCTTCTCACATTCCATGTTCCTAACTTGACACTGCCTTTGTTCTTACTTAGGCCTACTATGTTACTTCTGTTACTACTACTTTTGTCATGGTTGCTTTTGGCAAAAAGTTTTGCTGGTTGTAACCCGACCTGTTAGATTGTGATCTGAGGTAATGGTAATACTGAATTAACACTCACTAATTCCAATACGAGTTATTCACCACATCCATAGAACATTTTTTGGCACAATACATCTGTAGTTTACCGTTGCTTTCAGGAGGAACATCCGATTTAAACTGACACAGAGGAAAACACATACATTCTCACTCACCATTTTGACCGGAAGAGAAAAGTTACTAGCTGGATTTGTATATGTGGCACGATAGAAGCTCACCAACCGAGCTTACTGACAACACATGAGACAGAGAGTCGCGGAGAAACATCATGGCCAACGCCATTCGGCATGGTTCTTGATTGATTGATTGAGTATAGAAAACCAACACGACCTGGCTGTGAATGCGAGGGCTCGGGCAACACGAGTAAATCAAGGAAAATCTTAGATATGTCCAAGTGTTACCAATGTTTATAAACAAAACATACTAGAGACTAGTACAAAAATAGACTATGTTTGCAGAGTCGCATTCAAGATCTTCTTCTTCAATGTTCATTCTCAAACTCTCATTGTATCTATCTTGTAGCAAATCAATGTTCCGAACTAAATTTTAAGCAACGTGTCTAGAGAATCAAATTACATTTTGTCACTGTTTTCTTAGCACCAATGGCTTAACACATCCGTTTTCCGTAGTATCCTGGTCTAAAAAGTGGGCAAGCAACACATTTAATATTGAAACACTCACAAAGTACGAAAATGGTAGGAGAAAGATAATGAGAAAACGAGGAAAAGATAAATGAAACAAGTACATATTGAAATATAGTTGACAAGAGTAGTAAGAATAAAAGGGTTAAAAAGATGGAAGTGATAATTAATGTGAGTTTATTTTAAATAGAAAATGTAGACATGGAAACGAGTGAAGACGAAAGAAAGCCAGGAAAGAAAAATCTAATAGAATAGAAAAAGAAAAACACAGACAGAGCAGAGGATAGATAGAATGCGAGACAAAAAAGAAGGAGACTAAGGCACGAAATGAGCGAAGATGGGGAGGGGGGAGGGGAAGCGAAGATGGCGACAGCAAGTAATAAGGTTCGGTCACTTTATGAGAATGAATCCAAACCAAATACCAATAAGTGCATATAACAAAAGAGTATCCGAGCGTAGGGCCAAAAGCAGCCAAAGAAAACGCTGGATAGAAAACATTAAGATAGCCTTAAACAAACGTGGACTAAATGTTTTACTATGTGTTACATATATGTTTAAAACGTCCACGACACATGCATTATGTAAATCCTTATAAGAAATGTAAAGTACTTCTTATGTTAAGAAACAATGAAAAGAAATAACGTTATTCCAATTTAATTATATAATTATCAAAATAGTGAAGGTTTTGATTTGGCTCCCTAAAATATTCAAGACATTTATATGATATAGTGAGAATGAAATAATCCTTTTGGCTGTGCGCTGTAATAATCAATAGCTTTTCTGACAAAAGACCATGTTCTAATCAGTTGTCTAGCAATATGTAAGGGTGGAAGGAATATGGTGGATACATATTTCGTCTCAGAAGGGATACATTGCAGTTTACCAGTAACCAGGATTACAATAGCCTGCTGAAAAAAAAGAATACACTTCTAGGTCACTTCATTCTTTTGTCAGATTTGTTGACAGTTTCTCAGTTATGACACATCTCACGTTCCTCGCCTCCTAGGAGTCTGGCATAAAATGACAAAGGTGCAATGTATTCTGGTCTGAATCTCTTTGTTATTCATTCGGACTATTTGATAGAAGAGAAAGGCAAGAAATTTAGACAATATGTGACAATGAAGTTGTTTTTGTGTGTGTGTGTGTGTGTGTGCAGGCGACAGATTGTCAGCTTATCCTCCAACTTTCCTTTGTCGACTCCTGCGACAGATCTATAAAGAAGATATTGAACCTTTTTTTTTTGCACTTTGAATTAGAGGTCCAGGCCCCGGTTGCCAAACGGGAACTTTGTATGATATATTATATAAGTTTGAATCATCTATTCCACAAATGCCGTTTCAGCTTTAATAATCCGTTCCACGTATGGTTTAAAATTCAAACATCAGCTTAATATCTACAATTAAATAAATAAATAAAAATTAATATGAACACATCTGTTAACCATCGCCAAGAATCCTTACCTTTATTATTTAGTGATACAATATTGCCATTCTGACACTGAAACAATCGACAGTCATTATATAATAGAAACGTATCCCAAGTTTGATATAGCTTCCCTTCAACCAAGCAGGTTTCATCTTTCACTGCTGGAACGATTTCGTATTTGAAAACTGGACCTGTTACACACGTGTCGGTACACTTATATTCAATATTATTGTGTATAAACTTCTGTTCGGGGTAGTGGCAATTGTTATCCAATTCCTTACCGCAAGCTGTAAAGATAAATTACAGATACACGTATTAATTATCCTTACTAAGATAATTGAAAGTAACTATAATGTATTTTTTAAATATAAGACTACATGCAAAAAATGTGTCTCATACTCCTAAAACGTTTTCAGATATTTGTAAAAAAAAAAGAAGGACAATAAATTCGGAACTAACTATAGTTTGTAATCTTTTTAAACCATACATTGCACAGTTGCTGGTTAATCGATAATGAAAACAGTGAGAGAATGCCGATCCATGGCTTTCTAGATTATTAAGAGGTTTGTAAATGATTTGTCACATTACGACATTAGGCGGGCTTACAGATAAACATTAGTGGGAGTTACTTTGTCGTTAATATGAGTCTTCTATATGTATTTATTTATGTTGCTGAAATGTGTATATAAGACGAAATTTGTTATTACTATTATTTCCGTTGGATTGAAGGGGTCCGAAAGGGAAGCGTCGAATTGCAACACTGTTCATCTTGCATGTATGTCGTATTAAGCGATTATGAGATGGAGTTTGTTGTCCCTTCCAGTAAAAGTTCAAGGAGACCGAGAGGCCGTTTTGAAGTCGAATGTGTCAGGACGAAAGGAACAGCTGTAAACGTGAACTTATGATCAGGAAAAAATTACTCTTCACTGGACAATCCGTACATGATCACACCAAGACGATGCGCAGTAATCTAAGAGAAATTACGCAAAGGAACAATAGCTTGTCAATTGGAGACTGTCGTGACAACGGAAAGGGGAAATCAACAACATTTTACTGAAACAAGGTGAATGTTCATTGGTACACAGACTCTACAGAAGAGATAATACTAAAGGTAAAACTAATGAATAAAATAGTAGTAAATGAAAATCCAGAAGTAAGTTGAAGTATGGAAATGATCAGACAAATAGATCTAACGAAAATCATCGAAAATGAAAATATCCAATACAAAGACCCACGTTTATAGTAATTGGAAACTGAATACAGCAGATGGTATAGACGTCGAGACATCGACAGAAATATATATATATAGTAATATACACAATGATAAGGAAACACGAAAAGAGATAAACACCTAAGTTGACATCGATCACCAAATGGATATTAGTTAGTCGTTGGATCATCGTCACTGCACTCTGGATAAAGCCCATAGGTGATCCGATATCTCCTTGAGTATATCCGCCATTACATGTTGACTGACAGTCCCAGTACGCCGTTGATTGACCATCATTCTTTCTCGTCCACGAAACCTCTCCTTTCTAGCGACACCACATTTCAAACCAAGCTACCTTATTCTAGTCCTTGGACAAGATTCATCGTCACTTATTTAGTCATTTGTTCTTGTGTTTTCCCGTAGGTCGTTCAAAATGTCTGCCCGATTCTTCGCTCCACCAACAGCCGTAGTAGAAGCGTGTGAGGCTAACGTATCTGCTTTCTCATTACCCCGTACTCCCGCATGTCCCAGCACAAAATTAAAAGTCACTTTACGCACAGAGGAATTATTCACTGCATCCAGCCATTGTTCCCGAATGTACCTCGCCTAAACTTTCACAATCATGCTCATCGAGTCACTGGGTATACATGCGTGCTCACAGACAGTTGTGAGCACACCATTTCCATAACTTTGGTTACTGCCAAAACAGCCATTATCAAGTTGCTTGTCGTCTGAGCACCATGTCGTCTACACGGAAAAGTTTCCCATTTATTTTCCTCTACAGGTGTGACGATATCTTTAAATTGTTGATCTCTGTCGTCTTTGGTATGTTTTAATTATAAAACAAGATCTGGTTGTGTGATAACTTTTTTCTTTGTCTTTTGCCACTCTGCAACTGCGCTGCGTTTGCTCTTTCATGCACATTGAACCTCATCATTCCACCAGGAGGTTGATTCCACACATGTTCCCTGGTGGAGTGTGTCCTACGTTTTTTCTTCCTAATTCTGCGTACGATGGAGGACCCATTGCTATCAAATTGGATTGACTTAACTTTCTATTTTGTTTATGTTTTCCTTTGTCCACCAACAAGACACATGGCAAATGATCTCTGCCGTGATGACCCAATATATCCTATATACATCTGGGTGCGGTATCAATGCCACTAAGCCCAAGTCAAGTGCATTGTTGTCGATGCTGTCCCTAGCAGCCAACCTTGTAATACGCCCGTCTTTTATGCATACTAATTCATATCAATCAAAGTCTCCTCAAGATCTCTTCCTTGTTGATTAGAGGCAGTATTGCCCCAAGATCTACCTTTTGTATTAAAATCCCTGCAGAAAATGACTTCTTTTTCTTCCTACACTATCTCACCTAGAGTTTTCCAGCTCTGCACGTTCAGGATGACGTTGTACGAATACACGTTGACGAGCGCGAAAACGTGCTCTACATTTTGTACTCTGATAGCTTGCAGCTGAATGTCGTCACTATCCCATTCAGACATATCTATTTCGACCGCATCAATGCGTTCTCGAACGATAATTACTTGCCCAAAGTGTCGCCTATTGTAGAAACTATGATAGCCAATAACTTGAAGACAGTTTCTCATTTCTAACCGCGATTCCTGTAGAGCCACAATATCTTTGCTGTACACAAATTTATCCAGTTCAGAACGTCATTTTTCGACACTAGCGACTTCCAGAACAACACACGTAACGATTTAAAATACATATAACTACTTTTAACTGTAATGTCTCGTTTCAGCATGTCGACCTTGTCGTTTAGTCCCGTCCCGTTTACGACGTTTACGTTTGCCAGACTTTGTTTGTACTAGGCCTTGTAATCACGTGAAATAGTGGCTACACTCATTAACATTTCAACTCAGATGCATGTAATCCGTTGCACTGGCGAAAATCTTGATGAGTAAAACAACTAACTTGCCAAAATAACTAAGACCTCATCCTAAACGAAATAATCCATCTTTCAAGTCATGTTGACGGTGTCACACAAAAACACACGTCGATCTGTCCGTCATTTTGACCGTAAGTCACCATAAAAACTGATAACCCATTGATTAAAGAAATGTCGGAACATAGAGGGTAAATATAGGATAGGAAAACATATACATATCTTTATATATAATTCTGAAGACAACAACTTCGCGAACACACACATTTGAGAAGTAAAGGAGATAACAAGACAAGACCGAATACCTTAAGGAGTCTAGTAAAAGTAACTACACACCTTATGTATTGAACCTTGTATTTACACGCCTTTAAGGAAATATATTGAAATAAATGATTCTTCAATATTTTATAACTCTGCTTGTTCTGGATGAAGAAAAGGAACACCTCATAATCTATACATATTTGAGTTTTTGTATACCCGTAGTCCCGAACTTATCAAGCGTATAATAGAATAGAATTTCAAGTTATTGAACTTCTCATTCAATGTGATGTTGGACGAGGATTATCAGAAAGAATCAAGATACACCAAGACCACAGACTAGTAGAGATCAACCTGATTCAAAGTGCATAGCGAAACACATATTTTTCTGTGAAAGTATCTCTTTGCTCAAAGAAGTTTATTAGGTGACATGAACATCTAACATTCTTTCAAGGAGGAAATTTGACAGGAAATTCACCGAATATTCACAGAACTTTGCAAGTATCTTAAGTTAGATATAATACCATCTTACGTTATGTGTTTATAATCTAGTTCAAAGCTGTACATTCATCTACTGTCCACAATAATGTCAGAAGAGTTGATTGATTATTTGGTTCAGTAGTTCTATTATATATGTAGGTTTGCATGGTTATAGTGTATACTGTTTTAAGGAAATTAAATAATACTATCGGAGTTTACCTTATATTATTAATTAAAATTACCATATTCACTTCAACTAATGGATTATGTAATTATTGTATATGAAACCGAATGAATCAAACGGAGTGAGTCAGTTAAGACATTAAAAAGTAGGAACAGCGATTAGGATTGGCATCTAAAAGACAACAAACAATGCCATTCCATCATAACGAAATCGTGTGGTTACACAGCTATCGCAGCAAAGATGTAAACCATGAAACAATGGACTCCGGAATTATCTGGAGTTTGAGAACAAACGCAAAAGAGGAAAAAGACTAGTACTGATGTTCATCCATCACAAGTGATGATGACCATTTCTTACATCCACTTTAGAAATTCAATTAGAGTTATGTTCTTGATTATGCGATCGTAGATGGCTAATGAGCCCTATTCAAGCTGTAAATATCCTTGGACAGTTCGGGCATGACATGACCACTGTACACGGCTTTTGGTCTATCTGTGTCTTTCTAGCGACTCTCTACTGTTGAGCTACTGAATTTCTCCTATTTTCACAAGATGATGCGTTCTTTTTTAATGTAGTTCGCCATGTAGATCATTTTGTGCACGTTTTTCCCTTGTATCTTGGTGTATTTCAAATGCTTTCAGTAAGCTCTTTAATGAGTCCGTGAATCGATTCTTTGGCTATTTTGAGATTGAGTACTATTCTCTCCAGCTCAACATAGAGAAGTATCTTTGGCAGGCGATGGTCTGGCATACGTAATAAATTACCTGCCCAATGAATCTGTGTCTAAATCAGGATAGTGTGAATGCTGGGGATACCAGATCTGTCAAAGACAGTGGGATCTGGAATCTTGTCTTGCCATTTGATGTTCATAACGTTTCTGAGACAAGCTGTGTGAAAGTGGTTGAAATTTTCCACATGACGTCTATACACAGTCCATGTTTCAATAGCGTATAACAACACTGGAAGTACCACTTCTCTGTAAACTTTCAGCTTAGTCTGTAGTTTAATGCCATTTCTACGTAACACATTTTCATACAATCTGCCGAAATTGCTGCATGTTTTGGCGATCCTTGTATACACTTCATCATCAACGTTGGCATTGTGTGAGAAAGTACTACCTAGGTATCTGAATCTATTAAAAAATTAAATTTCAGTGCTCCGCCACTGACCTTTATTGAGGGCTCGAGATAACTTTTGCCAGGTACTGATTGTAACTTCAATTCTGTTTTCTCTTTGTTAATAATAAGTCCAAAGTTGGTTCAGATTTTGGAGAATATGTCTCTATACTTTGTAGATCTGCCTCAGAGTTGGCATTTAAGGTACAATCATCAACAAATAAGAGACCCCTGATTGTGTGCTATTTGACTTTGATTTTTGCTCGGATCATGCCGCAGGTTGAACAATTTTCCATCTATACGATGTATTATGCCTACTCCAAAGTCCAGATCTTTGAAAGCATCAACCAGCATAGCAGAAAACATGATGCTAAATAGGGTAGATGCTAATTCACATTCCTGTTTTTCTGTATTTGTGACAGGAAACGTTTAAGATAGCTTTCCATCATCCTTAACTCTAGCTTTCATTCCATCATGCAATTAATGTACCATTGTGATACATTTCTGTGGAAATTTAATATTTTTCATATTTCACAACCCTCCACAGCCCGTCTTTGCTTACTGTGTCAAATGATTTTCTTAAGTCCATGAATACTGTGTACATGTCACTGTGTTATTCTTGACATTTTTTATTGAAGATGTTATTCACAGAATATCAATAGTTTCATGTTCTTTTCTTAAACTACAGTGGCTTTCGTGTAATAATCCTTCATTAAAATGAGATGTAAGACGGTTAAAAAAGGTTTCTAGCAAATATCTTCCCAGCGATGGATAGTAGAGAGATACCACTGTGGCTTTTACAGGACTAATGGTTCCGTTTACGTTTATACAGGTGTATAACTGATGCATCCCTGAAATTTTGTGGAACAGTTTCGATTTTCCATGACTGTTTGAAAATTGAATGTTCTCATCACGTTCCCCGTGGAAATCACACGATAAATTCGTTGTGGTTACTTGAGAGCGAACGCTGAAGAAGAAGAATGTTCTCAAAAGATTTTTACCACCATACTTATATATGTCTAGTGGTATTATGTCGGAACTAAGTTCAGTTTCACTAATCTAGTCATATTTTATAATTATCAAGTATTTACTGGAGCACAGCACTCACTTCTGAGCCAATTATTTTATTCTTCTGTTTAAATTTGTTGACCTATGCAGTGATGGCACATACAGCTTTCCCCGTCACCCAGAATTCAGCCATAAAAATGTAAAGGTGTAATGTTCACTGACATGTGTTTCGTCGTTATCCATGGGGATTATGTGATAGATGACATACTTTGTACGACACTAAGACACGATTTGATAATGATAGTTTTTTTCACAGGTGAGATGTTGTCGCATCAACTTTTCTTAGTCGCCTCCTGAAAATTCAAGTACCGGATGCCACAAGGGCGGCGTTGAGATTCATTACGTCATAGAAACTACTAAGTAAAGAAGTTTAAAGGAAGACATTCTGAGAGTATATTGTGGTGGAAAATTGCGAGAATATATTATAAATATTGTACAGTTGGGGACATTTAGAAAATATATTAATTTGAATGTCCTATGTATATGTCTCAGAAACATGTATACTAAACTCACAGCTAAAATACTGAATTGATGCCTGTGATAATAGGACATATAGAAGAATAGGAAGAACTTCATGGAAAAAAACAACAACACAAAAACAAAAAAACAAAGAGGTTCTAACACCAATGCGTAGGAAAAAAAAACAACATAATAATGGATATAGAAATTAAACAAATACAATACTTTGGACATTAAAAGATATAATACACATAGAAGATCTTACTTGAGCATAGAGTCTAGGAGACGCTAACACAAAGTAGGCATAGATACAATTTGGAGAGAAACATCACGAGATGAACAGGTTACAGTATGCCAGAGTGCATCACCAAGGGAAGATACATATATAGCTGGAGGTCCACTACAGACAAACTTTATTGTGGAGACATCACTTGATGATGTATATTGTATTGATGCTCCATTAATATATATGATGTATGACACTCATGACATTGACACATATCTACAAAGATGACAAAATCAACATATAGCAGCTTACCTTTCTCAATAGCAACAGATGTTCCATTTACGCACTGCATTTTAGAGCAGCCATCTGAATTGCTGAATACTTCGAACTGCGCATAATTAAGTTTTCCTACACTGCAACCTGATTATAATAATAAGTTATATATTTTCAATTGACAATAATTATTGAATATTCAGCAATATAGTAACACGGGTACTCAAAGCTTATACAAATGAGGGAATAGATACCATTGAGTGAATCCCATGCAAGTCCGACAACATGATCTCGATGATTGAAACACAGCCCATTTGTGGATTTTGTTGTCCAGACGTGCTTTCGAACATGACAATCAATACAAGGTAACTGCGTGAAACGTAGCAACAATTAGACTTACGTAAAATCTCATGATAACGGAAGCCGTTTTTTCACAGATATAAAATACATTGCGAATGAAAGACTGAACGTGTAGCTTGTCTCCTCAACCACCTTTCCATCGTGAAGTGATGAGGATAGTGCTCATTTTGTGTATGCACTAAGTAAATGCTCACTCTCAAAATCCCCATTCCTTGCAGAGATGGAAGAGGAAATCTTCAAATTAACATATGCGTATCTAATTAACATTTCTACAGGAGAAGCGCCGAATCCAGACTCCATTTCAGCAGAAGTTTGCTCTGAAGTAGAGTCAGTGAAACATCGTTGCCATATCACCATCTCCAACACCATCATCACTATCAACATCATAATAATTAGTTGGTTTTATCTATCTATCTATTATTCGCTAAGCCGTTTATTGCCTTTTAGCGTCAGGGGTAGAAGAGTTTTTGGAGACAGCCCACTTGTGTGCTGAGTATATTGTGAAATTTGCCGCTTCTTTTATTTCAGTGGTTCAACGTGTTTATGGTTGGCCTCTAGATCGGCCTTCACTGTATCTGTGTAGCATAGCTTGCTGTGGTATGCTGTATGATGGTAGTCTGGTCATGTGTGCAAACCATTTGATCTGTTGTCTCTTAATACATTCCAAGATTGGGTGGTACCTGTTTTTTGTCGAATGTCCTCATTTCTCACTTTGTCTCTTAGCGATATTCCTAGGATTCTGCGTAAGCATGATATTTCAGCTGTCACAAGTTTACGTATGTCTTGTGCTGCCATTGTCCATGTTTGCATCGGTAGCACCGCGTTGGCATAATAATCGCTTTGAATAGTGTTATTTTTGGTGCTTAATATACATTTTTGGTACTGAAGATTGGTGTCATTTGTCCTAGGGTTTGGTATGCTTTACTACATCTACGGTGTATATCTTTGCTGCTCTTGCTGTCTGTTGGTACATTACTTCCTAGGTATGTGAATTCTGTCACCTGGCTAAGTCTATTGTTTCCAGTATATATATATATATATATATATATATATATATATATATATATATATATATATATATATATATATATATATATATATATATATATATATATATATATATATATATATATAGTATATTGGTGTTTCTTTCTCTTCTTCCTATCTTCATTACTTCAGTCTTTTCTATATTTATCTTCATATTAAAGTTGTGGCCTTTTTAAATGTAATCTATATATTTGTCTTTGCAATCCTTCGTCTGATGATGCCACTAGTGCTTGGTCATCTGCAAATAGTAGTTCCCTTTAGTTATCCTTCAATTGTTTTCTTCCGTTGTCTTTGCTAATTTGCAGATGTGATCTATGTAAGTTATAAACAATAGGGGAATAGTACACATCCCTGTCTTACACCCGAATTAATTTGAAAATTATCAGATGTACCCGTGCTCGTTCTTACTGTGCACTGACTATTGGCGTATATGTTCTATGTATGGCGTATATTATCATCATTATCAATAGCATAATCATCAGTATCATCATTTTTATCATTACCATACGAATCATAATTATCATCGTAACATTTTTCATCATCACCACCATCATTATCATCATCAACACCGTCATCATTATCATGATCAACACTATCATCAGTTTCGCCACCATTATCACCATCATTGATGTACGGCTTCCAGATGTCACACTGAGCTCAGAGTTTATATCCATATGCGTCTGTCGTGAAACATTTTCTCTTATCAAAAATATCAATTCCCTTCATCTTTACGTCTGTCGTCTGTGTTGTTTTCAAAGGTAATCCGTAAAAATAATTGTATTGATACACCCGTTACTTAAATTAGTGGTCTGCAGCTTAGACTGTACGTGACAGCCATCATATAACTTAAATCAGTGCTCGCAGCGTAGGTTGTATGGTACATCTACCACATCACTTAACTTAGTGGTATGCTGCGTAGGTTGTATGGTACATCTACCACATCACTTAACTTAGTGGTATGCTGCGTAGGTTGTATGGTACATCTACCACATCACTTAACTTAGTGGTATGCTGCGTAGGTTGTATGGTACATCCACCACATCACTTAACTTAGTGGTATGCTGCGTAGGTTGTATGGTACATTATCCAAATCACATAAATCAGTGATCTACATCGTAGACCGTATTGTACAGACATCATATCTCTTAAATCAGTTGCCTGCAGCGTAGGCCGAATGGTACTCTAGAATGCAGCAGTATTTTCCAGGGTGGATGGGGTGGGGGTACGCCGAAACAAACATTTGAAATTGAGAGGAACAATAGACCCGTTTGTGGACCAACGTGACCTGTCTGTGGTCCTCCGAAATGCAACTTCTTATTCTTCTGCGTTCGTTCTCAAAAACTCCTGTAGGTGAGCAAGATGTAGTACATTGAACGAAACACATTGTGCCGTGGTTTACAACTTAGTTGCAAAATCAACTCCTTTCGGTCTGACACATTTGACTTCTGTATAGCTTCTGGAATACTTTGACCCACTTTAAATGGGACAGGAAACTCCACTTATAAAACATTCACTGTCTCCTCTTAATAAGTGCATTGTAAGTAACAGTGATGCTAGTCTTTGCTCCAGGCAACATACGACCGAGAAAGAATTATATTCGAACGGTATAATAAGGTATATATTTCCTCTAACACGCTCATGTACGTGCACACAAGGAAAGTAAAAAGCTCGATGAATGATTAATATAGTCAAATGTAGCCATCAACAAGTAGGTTATAGAAGTAAGCTATACAAGTAGGTTATACAAGTAGGTTATACAAGTAGGTTATACAAGTAGGTTATACAAGTAAGTTATACAAATAAGTTATACAAGTAGGTTATACAAGTAAGTTATACAAGTAGGTTATACAAGTAGGTTCTACAAGTACGTTATACAAGTAGGTTATACAAGTAGGTTATACAAGTAAGTTATACAAGTACGTTATACAAGTACGTTATACAAGTAGGTTATACAAGTAGGTTATACAAGTAGGTTATACAAGTAAGTTATACAAGTACGTTATACAAGTAGGTTATACAAGTAAGTTATACAAGTAGGTTATACAAGTAGGTTATACAAGTAAGTTATACAAGTAGGTTATACAAGTAGGTTATACAAGTAGGTTATACAAGTAGGTTATACAAGTAGGTTATACAAGTACGTTATACAAGTAAGTTATACAAATAAGTTATACAAGTAAGTTATACAAGTAGGTTATACAAGTAGGTTATACAAGTAAGTTATACATGTAGGTTATACAAGTAGGTTATACAAGTAAGTTATACAAGTAGGTTATACAAGTAAGTTATACAAGTAGGTTATACAAGTAGGTTATCAAAGTTGGTTATACAAGCCTTCACAATTTTTAAAGTTGATAAGTTTAGATCTGTCTCTTTTTAGTTTGTTATACAATTCTCATTGCGTTTCTCTTGTGGCGTGATAAAGGTCCTACATGATTTCCAGCAGGATGTAGTCCAGAGAACGGAAATGCGTTATGTCGCCATCTATTTTCGCCATTTTCTCGACACATGTCACTCCTGAGTTAGTAAATAATACCTTCCGTGTTCTTACCACTTTTTCTAAACGGTGGCCGTCTGTAACCATGACAGTCTGCAATATACGACCTACAGGCTATAGGGAAATAACTCCTTCTTAAGGACTCATTTAACTATTCCCGCATCTTTATCTGGTCACGATAATTTTACTATGTGTGACAGCCAATGAAAACCAATGTAGTACTCGTAGGTAAATGAGTCATTTTAGAAGGCTAGATTTATCATTAGCTAATATGTCTTGTAATAACACAGTCATTCTTTAACGATATCTGTAGTAGGCCAGTTGTACGAGAAAAACTAATATTCCCGTACTTACACGCTGGTCACCCAGCTCTAGACTACACGGCCATCTGTGTTTGATATTTTCCCTGCTGTCTTGCATCTTTATAGTTGCAGACATACAGAAGATATTTCCATATTGGAGTCACGTTTTAGTTGAAGGAAGGTATTTTCACATAATATCCAATTGTGTATTTTACAACAAATAATCTGATAATTTACAAAATGTACTTACTCTTCGCGTTGATAAGTGTCGGAAGCAGAGTAATCACACTTAAGATGGTTGGCATAAACATGATATTCAAGTCTGAATAAAGATGGTTGAAAAAATCAGAAACATTTTCAAAGAGCATGTAAGAAAATAAAAAGCAGTGGGCGATTATATGTAAGTATTGATAACTTTCGGTATATTAAACCTATATATAACCCAGCAGTATCGAAGGGTAGAACGCTGGAAACATCTGTACACAAATTCCATGATGCAATTCTGCTCTCAGTTCCCTTTTTCCTGTGAAAAATCTTAATCATGTGCAATCTTTAATAGCAAAAATCCATACTATCTTTTCATCTCTTCCTTTTCTTCCACCCTCAACCCTTCCGTTTATTTTTGGAATGCATAACTGCAGCAGAGTGATATCCATGTTTCCCTGACATATATTCTGGGTATGAAACGATTGGGGAATCCGCCAAATCCTAAAAAATAAACATAGGGAACATGGCTGACAGCACGTAAATTCTCGTGCTTCAGATAAAACCATTTAACGTGTGATAGAAATTCCAATAAACCATATAATTGTCTTATTGCACTGTCATTATTATTGTTAAGGATGTCAAGAGTGTCCTACAGTGCTGCATTACGAACAGCCGATTTCATAAAGGCAGTTTAAAAAACAGTTTAGAGGAACAGCGCTCAACATTTAGTATCCGTTGTTTATCCATTAAGAACTGGAAATTATTAAGATTCTTCACTCTAAAACAAAGACTTGACAACAGAGAAGAATGGCGAAATTTTTATGTTGGTGTTTCTAGTGTGACACCCCTACGACCACGAAGGGTTAAGGGTTTGATGATAATTATCATGATGCGTTCATGTTCACTTTTTTATCCGTGAAGGGGTGAACACCTCCTATAGAAAACAGCTATATATGTTCAGTGGTAAATGAAGCTCAAGTATGGAGATGCATGGTCAAATATGGAGATGCATAGTCTAGCATGGAGATGCATGGTTCAGTATAGAGATGAATGGTCTAGTATGAAGATGCATAGTCGAGTATAGAAATTGATAGTCAAAGTATGGAGTTGCATGGATGTAATTCCAGAAAGTGTATGCATTAAGTGGGAATTTTTAAAAGATCATGTATTATGTGACAGACTGTTAACGACACTATGGTCTGGAATACCGAGCAATGAATCCAGCATATTAGGCCGCTGTGCAACTCACGCAAGAAAACCAGAGTCTATTTGGGCTGTTGCACATCTTGCGCTAGATAAGTAGTCTAGTTTAATCGCTGAGTATTTCGAGCAAGACAGAGTCTGTTCGGTCTGCTGAACACTACGCATGGGACAATCGGAATCTATAGTTCCATTGAACACCAAGCATAGGACAATCGGAATCTATTGGGTCCGCTGAATACTAGGCATAGGACAATCGGAATCTATGGTTCCATTGAATACCAAGCATAGGACAATCGGAATCTATGGTTCCATTGAACACCAAGCATAGGACAATCGGAGTCTATTGGGTATGTTGAACACCAAGCATAGGACAATCGGAATCTATTGGGTCCGCTGAACACCAAGCATAGGACAATCGGAATCTTTTGGGTCAGCTGAACACCAAGCATGGCACAACCGGGGCCGTTGAACACCTCGCACAAGAAAACAAGAGTCTATTTGGGCCCATGAACACGTCACACGAAAGAAAATCAGAGCCAATTGGGGCCGTTTAAAACACATCACATAAAATAAAACCGATTATTGTACGTAAATAAAAATGACATGCACCTAAGTATAAACAAGCTGAACATCTGTTCATAAATTACGACCTCAAATAAATATGGGTTTGGTCAGAAAAAGTTGGACAAGAGAGGGTGGGAGAACGAGGATTACTAAAATTGACGTCATTTAATTGAATTTCAATTTAATTTTTCTTTGGAAAAGTTCGGTAAAAAACATGCAGCTTTTACGCCCGTCTTTGCAATGCTTTTGTTTAGGGAATGGTCGGGTTAGTTAATTATTTTGGACATAACTTCCATTTATTCTAGTTTCACGTTAAATATCACATTCTCCGAGCCTCAGTTTTGATGTTAATTCCTGCCCACATGGAGCATGCACTCGTTTTGGAATTAAAGTCATCATCAACAGGTGCCATGCCCGCTGGCGTAGGTGATCATGGCTCTCCACACCTCTCTGTCTCCAGTATTATGTATCAAGATTGTTGTTGTTTCCCTGTCGTGCCAAGTTATCAAACTATCAAATATTTTCCCACCTTGTCGCCCGCTGTCTCTGTTGCCTTAAATCTTGAGGATTAGCATCACATCTACAATAATGAGCGTACTACCAATGAGGTTTTGAGAAGATAAAAAATAAATTACTATGAGATCTAAATTCCTTGTGTTCCATGTTGTTGTCCTCAGTCACATTTTCCACGGCAGTGAGGCATTAGGTATTCGTTTATTGATTATCTTTCTCGCGCACCGGACATGTCCATAGGTACTCATATCTTAGCATTTTCAGATTTTTGAATCATGTTATTTGAGTCACTTAGTATGCGCACATGGAAATAGACTTACGATTCCAGCCAGTTAAATACATGTGTTACGGCCAATACTTCCATTGTGAGACTGCTTGTTGTTGTGGTAAAGGCTTCACTGGTGTCTTCTGCGTGATCTGGCAGTAAAGGCCAATGCGCATCGGTGGTGACGGATGAGCAAACCGTCCGTGTAAGACACATCTGTGTCGCCGAAATGTTCGCAGATGAGTGCCTTGACCTCAGCATTCACGGTCACATGGCTGTCTTCCTGCAACTTTTGAGTGTAAAGACTATCTTGATTGCCTAATTTCAT